>JAPDOI010001908.1:0-125106 GCA_029168955.1 Aplectana chamaeleonis
ATTTCCACACTGTAATCCTGGCTACCGGACGTGAACTGCTACGGGTTGCTTGAGATGCCGACACCCAAAACCTTGTAGACATTTTCGAAGAGATTTATCTTGAGAGGAGGACTTAAACGATAATGACTTTATCAGTGATGATTTCTTAGGTTCGCCAAAGTAAATTCATTATTGTCCCCGCACAAGTTTTGCCTAAGAAACTTACTGTTTCCGCCCATATTGACTCTTAGAATTCTTGGTTGAAAATTAGAGCCTCCCTCTATTTGGGCCCCTCTCTCCAATTGAACCCCCTTTTGGATGAGGTTGGAAAATAATTTTTGGGGTGTTCAATTACAGGAAATACGGTGTATCAGATTGTTCAAATCCTAATTTTGGGCTAGTCTCACTGAACTTTACCGATTTCGTGTAATTTCTCTCACATACCACCTCCTTGTTATCTCCTATCTCTTATCAATTGCTAGTATCTCTTAGACCTCCATAGTAAAACTGTACAGTATTCCGCCCCGAGCTGCTGGTTCCAAGAAGTCACAAGCTTAAAGCAGTCGATTTTGCGCTTCTTGTACCTTCCAAAACAGGCAGGTATTTTTTTCGAAAATCTGGGGTGGTAGTAGTCTGCATGATGGCGGCAGGATTACGCGCCGCTAAGCTGATGGTTATCTGCGCGGTCAGTGGGTAGCTGCCAGCTCGTTTGGCAGCAAATAAGATGAGAGAGGTCGATTCTTCACTGTTTTTAACAAAAGTGACTTACTCTTTAGATTAGCAGTGGGGGAATACGAAAATCTTAGCTTGAGGACTGCTCCTCCTGTTTTGAAATGAAAAATTGCTTAGACACTGAGCGGTTTTTGAATGCTGTATCACTCTGCAGCGAACATTTGAGACGAGGGGTTGAAGATCTTTGGCAGACGGTGAGAAATACGCCTGCAGTGGAGACGCCAAGAACGGTCAGCGGTTGACATAACTCGTTTCATAGCTTTGTTTTACTCTAGAACGCACACTTTTTGAAATTTCTTTTTCTCTCCCGGTACGTAGAAACAAAGGATACCAAGGTGAACATGAAAATAACCCACCAATTCATTTATTCCTAACATCAGAATGAGTGGGGAAATAAGTAGTTTAGCTTTATTTATTATTTATGGTGTGGTGTTGTTCATGTCCTTTACCGCTGCAAGAAAATGTATAAACTGATGTTCTCTTTTTTTCGTTTAACTGCCTCTAAATTGAGAAAATCCCACTGTCTCCTCCGATTTCCAACTCTCCATATGTTGCCCTGCCATTATAATGATCCCAGGGATCAAATCGTTTCCAGTGACCAAGAAAAACCTCCAGCCCGAATCGTTATGAACTCAAGGTTTAAAGAGGCCGCGGATGCTTTAATCGCTTTTCGCATGACTTAATGTGTAGTAACTGTGCTGCTCTGGGCGACAGATGCGCTACATTGGAATCTCAAGCTGATGGTATTTGTTACCAGAGGTGGTTGATTCGCGACTAAGGCAGCGTCCATACGTTGCGAGAGCGTACACGATTACGCAAAATCGATGGTCGTCGGTAACACACGATTCGCCAGCCGCTGAAGGGGCGCTTACGTCCGCTCTCGCGCGCTCACGCCCGCTTCCGTGCGTTTCCGCCTCCTCTCATCGCTCACGCTCAATTCTTGGAGAGTTGCAGCCACTTTCGAGTGATTTGGTTCATTCCTCGTGCAGCAAAAACCAAACCTACCCCAAACGAATGCCATCGTGTCTAATTCGCCGACCAAGAACATCCCAAACCGTGATAAATGAGCAGCAAACGAGTCGATTCGAGTGAGTGATCACCAGGTCAGAAAGCGTTTTCAATCGAATCAACACGAGGCAAGATGCAATCGCCGATGTCCTTCTGCCTGTACGGTCGCCTATCAGCGTTGAAGAGCGCTGGGTAACAGCTGGAGAGAGGCAGAGCGGGCGTTCTCGCCACGCATGGACGGAGCCTAAGGCGGCGTCCATACGTGGCGAGAGCAGGCACGCTTCCGCCGTTATGCGCCTCTCGACGCACCTCAACGCTAACGGCATTAAGAGTCACGGTAGCGCGCTATCACTGATTTCAGGCTGCTATGCGCGTCGGTGTCTCATTGTTCACACACTCCCTCCTCCACCGCCACCAGCGCGTTTGCGCTTGTTCACAGCGCGCGCCGCCTCGATACTTAATACCGCCTCTGCCTGCAAATTAACGCAATCAACCACCCCTGCCTCGTGTTGGTTAGATTGAAAACGTTTGATCGGGTGATCAATCGCTCAAATCGTCGCAACGGCTAATGATTTACCACCGTTTTCAACGTCCGTGGTGGGATTATGAAAAAGAAGGGAATTGAATGATACAGGTTTAATGCCACCTGCTTTAGTGATGGAGCAGTAAGCTTGAAACTTGCTGCTTGCTTCGTGGTGCTGGCGCAAGCGCGCGAAGAGGAGCGAGGCGCGCGCGAGAAGGAGCGCTGGCGGGAGGCTGGCGATTTGTGTGCCTGATGACCATCGGTGCGTAATGGTGCACGCTCTGTACGTATGGACGGAGCCTAAAGCAGCGTCAATACGTGGCGAGAGCGGAGTGCTCCCTTTGCTGTGCGCCTCTCGACGCTCCTCAACGCTGCCTGCAAATTAAGCACAGGCAAACACCCCTGCACTCGTGTTGATTCGATTAAAACGTTTGATTGTGTGGTCAATCGCTCAAATCGTCGCAACGGCTGATGATTTACCACCGTTTTCAACGTCCGTGGTGGGATTATGAAAAGAAGGAGTGGTTTTGATACAGGTTTAATACGCCTCCTGCTTTAGAGATGGAGCATCTTTCATAGTCCTTACCGCAAGCGCGGCACAAGCGTGACGAGCAAGACGGGCGGTGGACCATGAAACTTTTCACTGCGCGGCCCGCGCGCGCGAGCGGAAAGCCACTATGAAATCTCCAGCGGCACCGCCATGGCGGTGCGGGTAAAAGTCGGACCTCAACTGGGACTTGTACAGAAATTCCTGGCTTGCATTTGCGTATGTGGTGGGGCACGATAGTCCTCCAATTGTCTATGTTGGAGTGGAATCAAATCGTCGAAGCAGTGCCAGTTGAAACGGTAGAAACCGCTACGGCGGTTTGGGCGGCGCCGCTATGGCGGTGCTGATGGACTATGAAAATTCTTTTCGCGCGTCCCGCGCGTGTCGCACCAATGGGGAACTTTCACCATAGTCCACACGCCCCTCCCCGCGCGTCACGCGCGATACCGCTTGCTTGCGGTGAGGGGACTATGCAAGATGCCTTAGTGATGGAGCAGTAAGCAGAGCTTGCTGCTTGGCGCACCATTGAGTGCTGGCGCAAGCGCGCGAGAGCGAGAGGGCGAGGGCGCGCGAGAAGGAGCACCTGTGAGCGTACAGCGATTTGGCGTGCCCACGATGACCATCGATTTTCCGTAATTGCACGCTCTCGCCACGTATGGACGGAGTCTGGGTGTGGCTGATTTGTGGTCAACCCACGGTCAATGGCGCGTGGTTGACTGTGTTAAAAGACAAGATTATTACCACCCCTGAAAACAGACGTCATAATCGTGTTGAGCGTCCAAAATAACCACTGGGCAAAGTTTGGCTGAAAGCACATTCTCGAACTTTGTACAAAGTAATATTATTTTGGACTTGTACAGATTGAATGTTGACCATTTCTTCCACCAATTTGGTGGTTCTAAAAGCTTTAAAATTACAGATTTAACTTGAAACTACCTCATAGGGATTTTTGCAGTGTGATTATCACGAATTAGAGGTTTATCTGCCGTTTTCCAAAGTTTTCCGACTAAATTCATTAAGAGCCAATCGAGGGGAAAGTTTGAGGGCAACACGCGACTTTGACGATGTCCCGTATGCTACGATAAGATGGCCCAAAATGTTTCTCTAAGCGTTTTATGGGTGCTAAATACATACGAATCTGAAGTCCGCTAATAGATTTTTGTCAGCTCACGATAGGTGGTGGGTATACTGTAGCTCGGTCAAAGTCCCAGAATCGACTCAAAATTTCTATGCGGGGTTTATTCGGGGCGCTAAATACGAATTTAATGTTCATTTGTCAATTTTCGAAATGCTAAGGTAGGTTTTGCCCTCTACATGACAATGTACCTACGTAACACCGTGAACCTAAGAATTTTTGGAATTGAACCCCAAAATCGTTTTCAGCACCTTAATTAAACCCTACATGTAAGTTTTAAAAAAAATTCGAGAAAGTTTCTCGAAACACCCAAAAAATACTAGTCGTTTTGTCTGCTTCGTTTACCATTAAAAACACGCACTTGTTAGCTCCATTTCTGACATTCTTTCTCATCGACCGTGCTGTTCTGTTTTTTAAATTTTTGTACCCTGTGACTGAGTCGTTTGTTATTGTTTCGATTGGAAAAATGCTCGTAAGATTAGGTATTCTACTCCAAAGAGTGAGCTAAAGAATTAAAGACAGGATCTATCGCCATTCAGGGTTGAATAGGTTTTGATAAGTGGTTTTGCCTTAGCTCAGCAAGTTTCGTTAAACACCGCTGCGCGTTGTTCAACGAAAACTGGAATTCGTGCCGTTGCTCGGCACATGCAAAAGAGACTTGCACCGGCGCGTGATGTTCTGATTCCTGCTTATCATCTCCAGTATTTCCACCAGAAAACGTTGAGCAGAATCCTGTGTAAATCCGGAAACGGCATCGCTTATATACCTGCGATCTAAAAGTATTTTGTATCTCTCGCTCTCCTGTCAGTTCTAGTGACGTAGGTTCCCTCCTTGTCGCCCTTCTCTGGGACTCTCCTACATCCTTTACTCAACGTCCGTCACAAGCTCCTTACACTCTTTCTGATGTTGTAGGCTCTCCCGATTTAATGTGCTCTCTTACTGAAACCTCTTTTGCTTTTCATAGTACTGTTCATTACTTCTCTTGTGCAACTGTTAGCACTTTTCCCAACACTGTATGCGCCTTTTCCAATCCCAATTCGCTTTTTGCGCAAAGTGCAACTCCTCGTCAACTCCTACTCATTTCACATGACTCTGTATCCCGACTGGAACGGCTCTCTAGGAAAATCCATAGTCTAAATATTCATTCATAATCGATGTTCATGAGTGACGTTGTTTCTTCTACAGGGTGACCTGAAAGTCTTGTGTCAAACTCAGTCTGGCAGAATGGACGATACACAATGATTGTGCTCTGCATTCGCGACGCCTCCATTCAGTAGGATTTTTTTTGAGCGCATCCCACCACCAGACCAGATTCGACAAAGACACCATATGAGCGCTGGTGCATGCGCAGCTATGTCGGCAAAGAAGCCTATGTCTTCCCATAACTTGTTCTTTTTTATCCAATAGCGTTCTGTTTTGGCCAGAGAAGACTTAACCGTTGAAGAAACCGTCGATCGCTTAAGACTAGCAGCGCCGGGCTTTATTATTATCCTGAGACGATTTCGACTCGAATGTGGAGACGTCCTTGCCGGTCGCTGTTTCTTATCTTCTCCTCTTCACAGGCCATGGACGAACAACTCAGCTGATTCAAGCGTGACTGATGGCGGACCAACGATTTCCCGTTAGGCTCCTGGAGCAACTCGCGTCTATTTGGATGTTTTCAACCTCCTGCTAGATTACCAAGCCGCCACGATTTTCTTCAAGAGCATTGATAAACAAAAATTTCTAAAACAATTTCCAGAGCAAGATATATATCCCAAATAGACTTAGCTGCTTAATTTATAAATTGCATTTCTAAGTCATATTTTTTCTCTCATGTAGTCCTCCAATTTTGACGATGAATTGAACTACGCGTGATCGGCCGCTGCAACCTGGCGGCGCATCCGAATCCGCAGTTTAGTCGTTTGTGGCCGCAAATTGGAAGACGACTACGGTGACCACGCACGCGTTGTCTGCTTCGTCGACTAAAAATCGGAGAGGCTAGCGTAAATCTGTGTCTTCGAAGTGCTCAATCTTCAACTTTTCTCTTCACCTGGCAGTGCTTTTGTCGTATTACTAGCGCTATACATACACATACTCACTTTCTAAATTCTAGGCGGGAAACGAACCGGTGCATAAGAGTCGCTCATGACTTAATCAGCAGATAAGGGCACTACACAGCTGCGGAGGAGTTGTCTCACCTTTTGCCGCTCTGAATCCACTCGGGACCACTTCGCTTGCACTGAGTAGTGTGACGTGACGGACTGCAAAAACAGCATGAATCCTCCCTCTGTGTGTAAGGGAGCCCCTACACCGCAATTGCTGACCGTTTGCTAAACATTGTCTATGTGGCTGTTTGCTGGAAATGGAGTCGACGGCTGCCTCGGCCTTTGCACGTGTCTTAATTTTCTCCACTTGGTGTAAGCTCCTTGTTTGTGTGCTCTCACTCTACCATTTCTTACTCCGGTTTCTCACTGGTACATGAAAGCCCGTATTTTGGCAATGTCGCCATTCCATTCTGTATATTCCAGGTATGCCGTATTTCTCTGCTCCCAGCAATTTTCCAGGTTGCATGACTGACATCCCAGCACTCTGCTCTTTCACCATATTCGCGTGTTTGATCAAACAGGTTGGACCAATATGCTTCCAATTTCTCTTTATATTTCAATTTTCTTAGGGAGAAAAGATGTTTGTGAATGATTTTTTCTTGAGAAGAAACGCTTTGTAGATTAATTTTTCGATCGTACATCGTGCACTTTTTCAAAATATTTTTCCACTTGTCTAACCATCTGCACCCTCTATCTCGAAGCAAAATTCTCTTTGCTCTTACAGGTGCGTGTGCGGAGTGAAGAGGGGATACAGTGTGAGAGTGGGGGACAGGGTGCGGGGAGGCGGAGATGCAAAGGCGGCTCACGCACTCGATTGACCATAGCAAATTTTGCTTAAAGGCAGTGTTCACGATAAAAGTCGTTTTTTTGTTTTTCCGCCTATCTTGAAAACGGTCCCTTGCTGATTTCAATGATTTCCCTGGAATCGTCTAAGACCCCGGGAAACGGAACTATGGCCCCTCAAAGTTCAGCTAGGAAGCATTGTGGACACTTGGGTTGTCCGGGAGGCTTATAACTCCGTTTTTGCAGCCATTGTATTCAGGCTGAGCAGAGTAAAGAGAGAAGTTGAGAATGGAAAGGAAGAACAGGGCTTTTGATAGAAAATCAATCATTTACCAACGAATTCAGGAACTGTTATAGGACGTGGGCAGAGTGGCCCAATGGGTTGACTGGCCCACGAGATTTTCACCCACTTAACGGCCGTTTTCTTCTTACTTCCGTTCTTAATCTTCTTATAGGGACCCCAAAGCTTACGTTTTGGCCAAAAAAAACGTGCAACTTTTCTTCGTGAACACTGCCTTTAAAGGCATCATGCGCGCTGAAAACCACTTGAGTTTGAATCATTGGTTGGGCCCCCTGAGAACGTGGGTAGGGATTTGTCAGGTCACCGACGCATTATTGAGGAGAAATGGGAGGTCAGAATGCCTCGAATTCCACCAAAAGAGGCCGGCTTTCTGACGGTAATATGAGGGCATAAAATGAAAAGAAAGAAAGGGTTTTCAACAAGCCATATCGCTTAAATGAGTGGAAGTTGATGCATCATTTGGTGATAAGCTACCTTCTTTTCTCATTTGAGGCCACATGGCTGTCAGAGGACCAGCTCTTTTTGGTGGAATTCAGGGCATTCGATCTCCCATATCTTACCAATGATGCGTCGGTGACCCGACAAACTCTACCAACGTGCTGAGGCGGGTCCAGTCAATGATATAAACTCAAAAAAACCGGTGAGTGGTTTTCAGCGCGTACGATGCGCCCGCTTTAAAAATGGAGGATAGAATCTCTTGCCAAAGGAAATATTTGCCTCGACAACTAAAAGGCTGTTTACGTCCTTCGATGGGTTACGAAAAATAGGTACGTTGGACCGCTGTTGCAGCACGCATAACGATGATAATTGTGCTGGGACAAAGGGAATCGTGCCGGAGACTACATGGGATCAACACGCTTGTCATCATGTTGCCACTGCAGCAGCAGTTTTCTGCAACTGCGGAGAAGAAATCTGGTTCGATAATTGAAGTATATTTGTATGGAGGTGATTGGACTGTACATAGGGTAAAACATTTTTGGCGAAATGCCATAGAATCTGCCTGACTGTTTAGTATTCAAAAGTTAAGTTTTGATAATCGTATTCGATTCTGCTTTCATATGCATGTTGTTCCAAAACATGAAAGCTCACTTTATTGCTTTGTGTCCACTTTAAGGAAACTTCGCGCATTCATCTCTAGAGAGAATATGAGTCGTATCTAACTATAAGATAAGTTCACTCTTACTTAGGTATTCCGGTCTTTCGGAATAGCCCAATCTGGTGATTGAACAAGGCGACCACAACTAGAAATTCCGAATGAATCAAATCTGATCATCAATTCTCCGAATATTCAGCTACTCTTAGATTTTTAGTACCCGGCTGCGGAATTGGGGCGTGTCCACTTTTTCTCATCGGAAGCATGTTTGCATGTTGCGTTGGGGCCTAAGCGCTGCACCGTCTGCTCAGAACTAGATTGCAGGCGCGACTGATGTACTAACCAGTTTGTATTATCGTAGTCCAGCCACATTCAGTTAGAATAATCTGACCATGATTCCGGACAGCTTTTTTCTCGCCGTGCTCCTTCCTTCCAACACCTACCCTAGCTCGAGCTTTCCACTTCTTTCTCTTGGTTTCGCTCTGGTCAACTCTTCAAGCGACCGTAAAACTCGAAGCGACAACTCAAACGACAATGATTTGCTTTTGGTCAACTCTTCAAGCGACCGTAAAACTCAAACGACAATGCTTTTTCCTGGACACTATCAAAGTAGAGCCGTGAAGGTTCGGAAAAAAACCTAGTCAGTTTATTTGAGTAGTTTCATCGATACAAGTACAGTTTCTCCTCCAAAAACTAAGCCAGACGTTTTATTCTCTAATTATAAGATCGTAAGTGAGTTTTCACCAGCCCATCGACAGGCTTATCTTCTAATATAATTCAGCTAGTGTGTTGCCCCGGAAGGCGTGGCCAATTTCGCGTCCTTTTTCGTCGGCGCTAGACGTTTCACATAATCGCGCCGGCGAGAGTCGAGTGCCCACAAAAAGATTGTGGGCAATGTCACAAAATCTTTGTGAGCATTGTGTGGATTGTCACGCCCCAGCTGGCGCCGGTACGGAGGAGGCCTAGGCGGTGGCGTGTGCAGTCGCACGTGGCATGCGCCCGCGTGTTGTCTTTCTCTCCTGATCATCACCTCAATCTTCCTCCATTTTTTCCACTTTCTTCTATAAGGTCATATCTGGTAAGGCTCTTAAGGCAGCTACTTTTAATTAGCCTAACTATTCTGGAAGAAATATAACTCTCTAGAACCGTTTTTGGTGTAAAACCGATTGCCAGATCTTCGCATCTGCCTAAAACCCCACCGAAAATAGTTATAGACGTTTTCGTCAGATTTCTGTACCTGTTGTACCTTCCAAAACGTGCACTAGTCTTTAGAGAATTTGGAAACTGACCTCATAATTGTGTTCAGCGCCTAAAACAACCCCTATGGCCCAAGTTTGAGTGAAGGCACATGACCCAAACTTTGTACAGACTGAAGGCGTTATGGATTTGTACGGATTCTCGGTTGGGAGTTTATTCATATCAATTAGTGCGCCCCGAAAGCGTTTTTAAAAATGTTCCAGATTTAACACAATACCCTCCCAGTTGTGTTATTTGGGGCGCTGATCACGAATTTGGGAGTTTATGTGACAATTTTCTGAAGCAGCTTGATTCTTTCGAAGCTTTTTAGAAAAAAATTTGATGGCAAATCACGACTTTTGACAGATTTCCCAGTGGTACGCTAGATACAAGCTTATAATTTGCCACCGGCACAAAATTCTCACAGGAAGTATAATGATTTTCTTTCAAAGAGTTCTCCATGTTTACTGCCTGATGCCGTGACATATTAATATTGTTTTCCATTATTATTACGTTTTCCCTTTCATTACGTAAACTTGCATTTATCTCTTCCTCTGAATATCGATGATTTTTGACTGCTCGGCATGAGGCGACGATCTTTCTGCAGCGGTGTGCACGTGTGCACGAACTGGCCTCTTTGGGCCCTAGAAACTCTAATTCTAGCCCGTTTTTCACCGCGCTACCTTCATAGTTTTTCAGCTGTTTTCAATCTGAAGCTGATTTTCATAGTTTTGTAAGATAACGCTTTTCATCGCGACCACTGCCTTTAAAGCCACACTCACAAGCGGCGAGGTAGAAGAGGAGAAGAATAGGAAGAAGAGGAGGAAGACGAGGAGAAGACGAGAGAAGAAGAAGGAAGAAGGAAGAAAGAAGAAGAAGAAGAAGAAGAAGAAGAAGAAGAAGAAGAAGAAGAAGAAGAAGAAGACAGAAGAAGAAGAGGAAGATGAGGAAGAAGAGGAGGAATAGAGGAAGAAGAGGAGGAAGGAGGAGAGAAGAGGAGGAAGAGGGAAGAAGAAGGAGGAAGAGGAGGAAGAGGAACAAGAGGAAGAAGAAAGAAGAAGAGGAGAAAGAGAGGGAAGAAGAAAGAAAGAAGAAGAAGAAAGTTTGAGGAGTACAAAGATTGTCCCTAGAGGGTGGACCCAGGAATCCGTGAATAAACAACACAGTAGAGGGTCCGAACGATCAAATGATGATTCCGAGCAACAAGTGGTTTTGAGGGCAACAAGTGATTTTGCGGGGCAACAAGTGATTTTGCGGGGCAACAAGTGATTTTAGGGTCAGCAGCTGCTTTTGGGGCAACAAGTGATTTCACTTGGGGCGGTGTAGTGATTTAGTGGGAAATTGCAAAATTGGTTTTGTGGGCACAAATGCACACAATCGCCCCACACACTTTCCATTTCGCGCCCCAGAAAAATGACTTGTCGCCCAGGTGTAACGGGGCAACAAGTGAGTTTGTGTAGGGCTACACGCGAGCGATTGCCAGAGTTGTTTAGAATCCTTCTTCCAGTATACAGTTCATTCGATTATACAATATCGAAGGAAAAGCTAAAAAGGCCGTCGGCGAAACAAAGAAAATTCACTTGTGATCTGCTTTAATCGCGCGATGCGGTCGTCCACCCGGCTTACTTTTTCCGTGATATACATACAGTCAGCGATTTTTCGCTCTTGTGTCACGTAAGGTGCGTCCGAATGAGAATGGCTGCCCACGCGTGACGTGCTTGGCAGGCGTACCGTCGCGTTGTATCTCGGACGAGCATGCGAAAATTCCCCACCGCCATCGAAAACGAACGAAGGCCGGCATCGGCTGGCAGCAAACACTGCGCCGATCAATCAGTGGGAGGGGACGGCCGTCGTTGAAATCCAACACTCGTCCGAGGGCGACACATGCGACGGCCGCCTGCCAAACATGGCGACCGCGTGGAGTCACGCCATTCTCATTCCGGGCCCACTTTATGCGCGTTGGCTCCTACATAACAGAGATTACCTCGGAACCGCCTGATCAGAGTTTCGGGCCCCTCATCAAAAGGGCTGCTGAGCGCGAAAATATGTATCTGATCAACTGGGGCCAGAAAATACAAACTAATGAATACGGAAATTTTTCGCGTTTGGAAATTGCGAGCATTTTCGGCGTTTCGATCCCGATTTCAGACACCCGAGAAAAAGTGATGACGTATGGAAACCTGAAAACCAGTTGCTGAATTTTTTTATTTCTCTTATCCTATTTTAGAACCGGAGCGAGGTGTACGGGGAGAACTGTGCATGAAGTCTGGAGTACTCACAGCCGATATTCAGGGTGCAGAAGTCTTTAGGAATGTCCCAGAGTGTTATCCTCATCAACCTTGCCTGCTCTCCATGCTGTGTTGTTTCGATGAGCAGCATCAGCAACAAATAACTTAAAGGCAGTGTTCACGATGAATATCGCACTCCCGAGTTCGACCCAAAAATTGGATTGTTTGGTCGTGAGGAGTAACTAATGGTGAAGAAACAGCGAAGAAGCGTCCAGAATCTAAGTCAAAATAACGGTTTCCTAAATTCAGGGCGACGAAAGAATCGCCATGGGCCTATTTGATTCTTTCACAAGTGCGCACCTAATCGCAAAATCTGCGCGAATCGATCATGCTAATCGCGGCAGAGTTGCTTAGCATAATTTACCATCAAGGCGTGTGCGGCGCCACGAACTCGATCCGATTGGGGGGGCGGACCTGCCGGGATGAGTGAGCGCCCGGGATGTAGCTTTCAAAGCCGTTTTGATTGATTTCTGAGAGAAGTTTTCGTTGCTTTCTTCGACCCTATCCTCTCGGCGCGCATCTTTGCCAACTTGGTATTGTCACACCGAGACTTCGAGAACGAGGTTTATGGTGAACATTGCCTTTAAGACGTCAGTTTTTACACTAACAAAAGTCAGAGTTTCTTGGCTTGACAAGCTTAGAATTGAACGAGTGAAGCTAAATTACATGTTATCAAAATAGGTAGAAGAAATATTCCAAACTGTTTGAAAATATCAATTTCCTTTAGTTAGATCGCGACAGCCAGAGTCTTACGAACTTTTGAATCAACCCAATATATGGTCGCCGCAAGAATTTGTAGTCTAGTCACGTGACAGCGTGCGAGTGATCTTGTGACATCCGCACCTGTTAGCGACCATTGGTTCAATTTCAAAAGCACTGCACACCACCACGGACGGGGAGTAAGAGCAACGCATGCAGTTGCTGACTAGACTTTACCCAGATTTATAGTTCGACTGTAAGTGACCATATTCACGTACATTAACACATGATGCACCTTAGTCTAGAAGTACATCCGTTGATCACTTTAGGAGTAAAAGACATGAACACTGTTTCGGATGAAAAAGGCATACAATTTTGTGATGACTAATGCACTCGTTAGTTTCAACCCGCAGGGTTTTCCACCTACCTAGGGACGAATATGCCATGTTTTTGTTTATGATATTCTGTAGTGTCAGGACCATTCCAGAGGACGTGTGTTCCCTCTTGGCTAATTTTTAAAACAGAATCTAGATTTGTATTCAGGAGATAATCCACTGACACCATTGAAAAAAGGCTTTGACGACGGTAAAACTTTGTTACATACAAACGTGTGAAAGCGTCGAAAAGAAGGGAGGCCGACTATGAATATCAAGAGGGTTTTTCTCATCTTTTATGGGACCCCTCTTATTAGCTTCATGTGCCTGAACCGCTCATCTCCTAAGATCTGCTACCAGAAATTTAGGAAACAGAACACTATCTGGTGGATGTTGCAAATTGCCTTCACTTTTTCAAGCGTCAGACCAAAAATAAATGTTCCAAGTCTAACACCTCTCCGAAAAAATTGACCGTTAGAGCAAAAGCTAGGGAAAAAGAAGGTTTCAAACGTCAGGAAGCACTTTCTCGAAGCAGCACTTTACGCGCTTGCAAAGGGGTTGAGATAAGAGGACTTCAGCTGGGTCGTGGCATGGCTCCTAATAGAACACTCACGTTGTTGAAAGCGTCAAGAAACAGAGTCAAAATGCCAGTATTTTTGGCCCCTTACTAAGCCATCAAACATGCAGTCTCCACCCACTTTTCTTTTAAGTTCCGCCCCCTCTCAATCCAAACTCGTCCAAAAGGGTTGCTCGAATATTCACGATCACTTCGGCTAGTTTTTTTATACTTCTTGACGCGAGCGTTCTAGAAGACAGGCCGAAGGAGCCTTTTGGGTTTGCTATCTCAACCAATTGTTGCTGGCTTTCGCCATTTTACCCGACCGTGTATGCTCCAATGTTAACTCGTCCATTTCATTCCAATACAAAAACAACCGGGTACTACGTCAAATACATGGCGTTTTTTTGGCTTTTTAAATCAGTTTCACTTATTGAATTAGATTGGGTATTATTACGACATTTAGGACATCGTGAGAAAAAGAGGGGAACCAAAATTACAATAATCCTGCGATACCTACAAAAGGGCACGTGGAATGCAACAGGAGATGCTAAATGGAGAAAAATTTTTTTTGCTTTCAGAGGAAACCCTGTTGAACACGCATCACTAACTGCCGAGCAACAGCTTCAGCAAAACGTTTAAAGGCAGAGGTCACGATAAAAATGTGTTATCAGAAAAAACTACAAAATCAGCTTAAATTAAAAACAGCTCGAAAACTATGAAGTTAGCGCGATTGAAAAACTTTGGCTGCTAGAATTAGCGTTATTAAAGATCCTAAAATTCCAGTTCGTGCTCACGTGCTGTGAAAGATCTGAGTCTCATGTCAAGCAGTCCGTCATCGACATTCAGAGGAAGAAATAAATGCAAACTTACCTATTAAAACAGTTGAACTATGAACTTAAGCACTTCAATCCATGTTTTTGACTAGATGTGTACATAAATCCAGAGATTCATTGATTGAAATTCAATTTCAAGCCAGCTGATGTTCTTGATATCCAGAGATCATCGATGCCGATGATATGGGGTGAACTCGTCCATCATCCAAAAGACAAGAAAAGTTCAGGCTTCAAATTTAGCTAAAGCAGCGTTTTCGCGATTTTTCTTATAGGTTCTACTACTCTATACCCAGAAATGGGTTTAGAGAGGAAGAGAAGACGAAAACTTATTTGTGCGCGACCACTGCGCTAAAACACGACAATGTGTTTCACTTGTATGTGCAGTGTTCTGCGTCAGCTGGCTGTAAACTTTGGCTGCTCTCTATTAGCGAAAGCATGAGCAGCTACATAATGTTAGCTCGTGCTCCGGGCTGTGAAAACTACTTATGCACTGCTCTCTCAGTTCTGGTTCAGTCTTGAATGCAAAAATTATTTGAAACCAATCTTGTTCTTCCGTTTATCAATTTGTAGACCATACAAGCATCAAGCATAGCTTCTTGTGATTCTAACGTAGGCAAGTTGAAACACCTATTCCGAAAATGGGATCTCGGAGTTCTGTTATACAGAAATCCATTCTTCCTGATCAACAGCTTTCTAATTAGAAGCTATTCTGGCATTTTCGAGGCTCTATACCACAAGCTCCGAAATCTTCGATTTATGTGAATAAGAGAAATCGATATCATATGTGAGTACCCTTTGAAGAAATGACATTTTATCTGAAACTAGTGATGTGATTGGTGAGTGAGCGACTCACCAACCGAAAAGTCCTCTCGAAAAGCCTAAATTCCTAAGACGTCGTCTTTAAACTCCGAATTTCCACTTTTTTTTTGAAGCGACTCCGCCCCTCTCTCGTGATTAATCTCGTCCACCAGCTGACGGGTATTGGGCTTTGCTTCACCAGTTTCGTCAGGGTTTCCGGAATTTTTCGCCCCCTCATGTTGGGAGTCAGCTCCAGGAGCTGCTCTGACTGTCACGAACCCAACGAAAATTAATATCGTGAGCGCTGCTGGGAAAAAGAGCCATATTTTAGGGGCTGAGCAGGAACCGATGAAGGTGGGCTGCCGTACTGATAGATCGCGGCAATCATCTATCAATACGACAGCCGCTATGAAGTATCTTCTGAGTTCCAGGCGTGGTTTGAGGAGGTTTTCTTGTATGTGAACTCTTGTCTAAATTGCCGCCAACTCATTCAATCACACCAGACTTTGTACCGGCCATTTTTTTGAAAAATCTTGCCCATGTAATTACAGGTCCTTTAACATATATTTTCAATAATCGATTTATTTATTCTAAAGTACCTCTTCGTTGGAAACATTCATTTGTAACACCGCTGCTAAAAGGAACCTGCACATCCTTGTAGTTGATAACTATAGACCTGTAAGCATTACATCACAACTTTGTAGAATGTTGAAAGGACTGAAGAAGCACATAATGGAGTCATCTTGAAGAGAATTCAATTATTCCACCAGACCAACATGGTGGTTTGTCCTGGGAAATCAGTGGAGACGAACCTACTCCATTCATTAATGACTGGACAGGAATATCTGGATTCGAGAAAGTGCTGCTGACGTGGTGTATTTTTGAGTCACACCGAAAACATTTTGATCAAAGTTGATGTCCAAACTGCTGTATAAATTGACTAAGCTCAAATTTCATCCCTTTGTCACTAGATGGCTAGAAATTATCTCTTAGGAAGAAGTTTCCAAGTAAAAATAAACACAACATTTTTCTTCAAGTGGAGTCAGTGAAAAGTAGATTTGTACCTCCAGGGAGAGGTATTGTCTCCCATTCTGTTTGCTGTTTACACCTCAGAACACCCTGTCTTCTTGGAAAGGCGTTGTAGGTGTAACAGTAAAGCAATTTGCTGATAAATATTAAAATTTATCAGGGTTGACAATGAAGAGGATCAGAATATGATTGCAAGGTGCATTGGAGAAAGTGCTTGATTGGTCGTGTATGAGATGAAATTGCCCTTGGCTCCGGAAAAAACAGTTTTCATGAAGGATTAGGAGGGTATCTGGATTGCCATGCACCTTACAATTTCAGTGGTCATGTGCTTGAATTTCGTATCCTCTGTTAAAGACCTGGGCTTTCACTACAGCAGCAAACTGGACTTCTCAGATCACCTAAAATTTCTGTACAGCAAAGCTTCCCTACAGAGCTTTCCTCATTTTTTAAAACCTTATCTGTCAGAGATAAGAATGTTTTGTTAAGAACTTACAAATATATATGTCAGGCCCATTCTAGAATAGCGGAACATCCAGTTTTCTCACCACAGAAGCGTAAAGATGTTTTTTGCTATTCGAAAGAATTCAAAACAACTTTACGCGAAGAATGTACTATATCAGAGCTAACATAGGGCCTTATAACAGCATGCCCAATGCAGAAGACAGGAATAGAGAGCTTAAACGCTGCATTCCTTATACTCTGCCGACGACTCTATGATGCATGTGCGTAGTCTTCAAAATTTTGTATCAGAGCTCATGAAAACTAACGTCTCAAAATTTTTAAGGCTGGATTCGCTCTAGAACTGGGGAAGCACTTTCAGAAAATCTCAGTATTCAGCTCCCAAAAAAAGCAATACGAGAGCCTCTTCTTCTCACATGTAGAGCTGGATCCACCTTTGTTTCATTGAATCTTAGCGTCACTCCACTGCCCATTCCTGGTGCTCTGTTGAATTTCAGAAACGCCTTGCAGGGGAAGAAGCTGTTGAGTTAGTAGAACTGTTATTCCAATATACTCGCTTTTTCCATGCCTCCACTCCTGTTCTAGTTACTCCATATTTTTTTTTATTACGTGTGTGCCTTAAGCAGCGTATTCAATAAATAAATAAATAAATACGGCAGCCCACCACTAGGTCGCGCCTTTCCGGTAAACACTTTCCGGCTATATCCCTTATTCTCTGATTGCGCAGACAGGCAGACGAACTAGAGGATAGTGGCGTAAAGGTCCTACAAGATCATCAATTTTAAAGTCAGAAAAAATTTTGGGGTCCCCAGCTTGCAAACTACCTTGATTTGGTTCGTACATGGAATTTATAATGAAAGATTTTCCCGCGAGATATTAATGCCTTCGTTCGTAGTAATGGGGTACATCCATAGCAGACGAACGTTGTTCATGTTTGAGATAGACTTCTTATGAAAAACAGCGATTCTACCGGCTTAGCATTAGCGTGCACCATACACGCCGCTAAGCGGCACACTTGTGGGCGTGTCTGATGGTGCATCGATCATCAGCTGGTTCGGATGAGTAAAGATTAGAGGTCAAAATGTACAATCAATTACATCTGTGTTTGGGCTGCATACGTGCTGATGGGGGTGACAGGCGATTTGTCAGCACAGACGACAAGCCGATCCGAAATTTCATTCATTCTCACAGACATCCACTCACAGTCACACACACACAGAGTAAAACGCAGAAATATGCCAGCGTAGCGGATTTTTGCCGGATTCTTTGCCCAAACGATTTGCTGATCCCTGGGTAAGAGCGAGAGATGACGTAAAAGTGGAGGAAAACGAGCCAGAAAGTGCACGAGAAATCCTGAAATGCAAAGACTCACATCACCCCACAGACTCCTGATTTGACTGAAAACCCTACACATAAAAAGATCATGAGATGCACTTTTCTAATTCCATGAGGGAAATTCTCCATCTCCGTTGAGACTCCTAATGATCTGCGAATTCAGGAAGCACTGGTTCTTTTTTGTAGCTCGATATCTCGTCCAGCTCTTTTTTCGGCTCTCTTTCTCATGAAATCCATTACGTGCAATGGATGGCGTATTAGAGTCCAGTCGAGCGGAAAAAATCGCTCCTTGTTCTCTGCTTTTTCATCACGCGCCTGTCATATTGTTAAAGATATGAAATATTATCTCAAGACTTGAAGGCAGTGTTCACGATAAATTTCACTTTACGATATCTCCACGGTTTACGGAAGAGGTGTAGTGCCCTATATAGCAAGGCATGGCTTAAAAAGGACATGAAAGACAGCGTTTTTGAGCAAGAAATAGAATCCTCTTGTTTTACGTTGATTTTTGAGCGTGGAGGAATTGACCGCTAGAAGGATGATACCCTATCAGCGCAATGAACCGATCAATCCTTCCACTTATCCAACACTTCCTTCATTTGTTCATTCAGGGGGCGGATCTGGGGCACCAGAGCGTGTCTGGGGCGCAAAACCTGTTTGCAGCAATTGCTGCCGCTTCTGTAGCTCGTTTTCTACCGTTTTTTCTTTGGACGCACTGAGAGCCTAGGATGCTTATCGCCTATCATTTCACTATGTAAAGTCAACGAGGATGGTCATCGTGAACGCTGCGCTTTCAGAAGATCCATATGTTACATGATAGCGTTTTTGAAGATCATCTCACTTCCGAATGAACTTTTCCAGAATCAATTTCTACAAAGAAATTCTTACCATTCATGGTTCTACCTTTAATCAAACTGATCATCCCAATTTCGATCTGGTTTGCCTTAGTATTATTGAATTCGAAAGATAGAAGTATTTCTAATTTCTAGATGTTTTCAGATAAAGTCATCATCGTAGCCTAGTTTTTGAAAGGTTTAATAAACAGTTATGAGCAGACGGCTTCCTGTAGAGCGCAATTGTACTTTGTCGAGAAATAGGTGAAGTCCACGTTACACCACTGCTCAAAAATGTTGTTATGCATTTATTATGGTATTTTAAAATATGGTGAAACTGTCCAACTATGACTTTCCTGACATGATTTGCCATGAACCTTTTTGCAATAAGTTACCAGCATATATGAGGCTACAACGCAGCAGGCTGAAGGCAACGACTTGGAGGGTTCGAGGTGGGTTTACGGCTCCGCAGTACCACGCCTGACCTGTTCTTGGCACTACGACATACTGCTGAAAGGTGGTTGCCGAGCGAAAGCGGAGTTGACGATAAAGAACCCTACTGAGGGCTCTTTTCATGAGTACATTGCCACTAACTAATTTCTCCAACTTTTTCTATCTTCTTCGCTGTCTCTGTTTTTCTGTTGTTCTCTTCCTCCTAACAAACAAAGAAAATTCTTTCGGTCTAAGTCTATGGCGTTCCCCCAGTGATTCAGGGGCTAAAATTCAGACCCGCATTATTCTCTGTCTTATGGGGTTGAATTTAGCTTCAGAGTGCTTAAGCTTAGTTGCGTGTGCGTTGAACTGACAACCTTCAAATCCCGACAAACCCATGTTTGGCACGGCGTATGAATCAAGTCCCGGTAAGAGCAGCGTTTGCGAGTACGGGTTAGGGCAACGTCGATAAATCTCGCTCTCGAAGCTCTGGTGTTAAACACTACATGAAGTTGGCTTGATGCTTTGGGAGGGAATAGGATCCGGTGAAATCAGCGCGAAAAGACAGGAGATTGTCCCGTTGCGCCTGCTTATCCCGGTCCGCCCCCATTCGGACGAGCTTTTGGCGCCTGCGCACGTTTTTCGATGGCAAATCGCCAGAAAAATAACTCTGCCGATCCCAATTAGCGCTTGCTTGCTGAGCGTTTCCGGAAACTAGCAGAGGCTAGTAAACTTCGTTCAAACCCCTAAACGTTAGAAACTGTTATTATAACTTACTCTGAACATTTTCTTCGCTGTTTATTCACTATTCGTTGCCACACCATCAAACAACACCGTTTTTTGGGTTGAACTCGTGCGATAACTCATTAATGAATGTCGATATTCATCGTGAACACTGTCTTTGAAGAAGAGGGAGCAGCCGCGCGTCAGTCTGGGGCGTTCATCAGATCTGCGGCCGGGTCCCGACGACGCGATCCTCGAAACTAAAATCGCCCAGGCCGGTGTGGTCTTTGCCGTTTCAAGATTTCGCGGCCAGAGGATCTCGGTGGGGTCGCGGCAGGAACTGCACAGGCTCGCGCGGTCCAGTTCAAGGCTGGTTTGCGGCGAATTTTCTCCAGAGTTTGCGGTGGTGGGGCTCTCGTACATATTCAACATAACATCTTACACATATAAACAGGAAGCAAGCAGAAGTACACCCATATCGCCTACGAGCTGTGAGAATTTCTTTATCGAGAATCAATCCTAACAATTGAAAACTTTTTTTCTCACTGACACGTCTGCCCTCTATTTCTCCTTCTTTCAGAGTTTCGAGAAGTCCGGCGAATTTTGTCTGCCTCTGGTGAGTTCCACATCCCCTATTCAAAAAAAACTTAGCGCTAAGAATAGAGTAGGGTTATGGTCAATTTGCTGGAATGTATGGTCGTATATGTTCAACTAAACACAGTCATGTATACGGCTTTGAAAAAATATGTGTAATTCAGCAATGGATCAAATCCTATGAAATCTTTTGGTTCAAATTGGGGCAGATAGAATTCGTGCCACCTGAGATAGCAGATTTTTGTTTGCGAAGCGACTCGCCCAAACTTACGTGTTCCAGTGCACATTTTAATACTAGCTAAATTTCAAGGTGCAGCTATCACACACATCTTCGAAATCCGAGATTTCTCCATGCAATATAAGCGTCTGATACAAGATTTATTATCTGAACTATGTTTTTTCTTGTTACCATTGCATTGAGCTAAGTAATCCAACCTTTGCACTTATTCCCCACCTGACTGAAGATTGATCAGGGCGATTCGGTATAAATAGGGTCACTGTGGCACGTCATGGTCAATTCTTTGCTGTAAACTTCAGATTAACCATCATGTGGGAAAAATTACGTATGTTATACATGAGAGGTGAACAGAGCAGTATCACCGAGAAACAGCGTAATTACGCAGCCAGACATGCCCAGACCACTCTAATTCTTGATTGAAGCCATGGCGTCGTCGAGTGATAATCACGGCAGATCACCTCCAAAGAACTCAAACAAAACTCCTCGATAATTCTTTAGGGCATAAGACGATATGAAGCTCTGTTCATAGGATAATTTCTCCCTGTTGTTTCTGGGCTGATCGAACAGATTTGATCACACTTTGCTCTTTGAATTGTTGTTTACCATAGGATTACTGGAGTTGTAAGAACTCCTTAACATCATTAAACTCTCTGGAGCACTCTTTCCTCTTGTTCCCAGCTTCATAGGTATGCCCTTTTTTTCTGCGCTTTTCCGCTCATTTAGCCAATTCCGCGTTACAGCCTGAGACATCGAATGCCCGTGCAGTACGTGGGGATATGTAATTTAATGTATGGTCTTGTTCGGAAGCGTAGTCACAAATGTATGTTATTACATAAGATTACTTCATCAACGAAGAATAAAGATGTCAATTGAAAACCAGCTAATAACAAGTAAATCACGCAAACACAAGAGACAAATGGATAAAGAACAGTATAGGCAAGCATCGGGATGTGAAACTACTAAGAATGAGCTTTTGAATAAGTTGCGGCTAAAAAAGGAATTGCGGATGTTCTGCAAAGTCTTTCAAACAATGACACTGTTCTATTAATAAAGTAACGCCTACAGTCTAGCCTGGCTCTTTTCAGTTGTAGCTTGAATGTACCCCCTCTAGTGACTGAAGCCCTCTCTGTGAAAGTTTCGCAGATCGTAAAGCCACTGGCCGTGGAAGGTTTGCTGACAAAGAAAGATCAGACATTTTCCTTCTCATCGAAAGGCTGCAACCCAAAGTTTTCATTCCTTTGTTTACTCCCGAAGGTATTTGCTCATAAAGGAAACCCGAGCGATCTTATCATCAATTTTCTTGTAAAACCATTTTGCACTCTTTCTAACTTTCTATGCTTTTTCCTTATGTGAATCAGCACCGGTGTACCATATTCATTATAGGCCTTACATAGCACTTATACGCATGAATCAAAACACTGGTATTTTTTGCGTTGAAAGAGCTCTGAAAAGGTTGTTGACCATTCTACTTGCTTTCATAGAGATGTTGTCACAGTGTTTGTCGAAACTGAGATTTTTAGTAAGCAGAAATCAGATCTCTTACTTCTTCCGCTAGTGCAATTGGTACCTTGAATATTGTATAGTTCCTATTCAGTCCCTATAATGCAAAACTTTGGTTTCTCCTGGACAAAGCAACTCCTCTTGAGACCATTTAAGTAATAAATTTATCTATTTGGCAGATCTTGCTTATTTATCTGCTTGGCTATCTGCAACACGGTAAATTTTGGGGTCAATCTGCAAATGAACAAAACTACCATCGTGACGTTATGTCGCACAATTCGAACGTATATATATTGAATAGTGTTGGGGAGAGTACTACCCTGTGGAACTCCACTATGAACCGACCCTGGGCAGAAAACAGAGTTTATTATACGAACAGAAAAAGTTCTATCAGGGAAGGGAATATGACAGAGCCACACAATAATTCTAGGATGAACTCAAGACCATTTCGAGCTTGAGCATCAATTTTTGATCAATAAGGACTCTATCAGAAAGCTTTCAGAAAAATCGAAAGAATACCAACATCACAGCTTTTGCTTCATCACGTGCTTGGTCCAGTCATTTTTAAAGACTTTAGCCATAGCAGTGACAGGTAGCTTTCCTTTCTGGAACCCTTGTTGATTGGAAGGTATAATGGAAAAATTATGGAGATGATCCACAATTCGTTTTTCAGATTTTCCTCAAAGGCGGGCGAAAATCGACGTTAAGCTAACAGGCCCCTATAATTCGGTGAAACGGTGTGCGGTGGTTTTTAGGAATAGGGTTTGCCAGGAACATTTTCCATCTGTGATCTACGGGACGTTTGCCTCCATAAAACTGAGGTTAAAAATATACTCTAAAGGACCAATAATAATGTAGGCAATGGTTTAGGAACAGTGGGACTTCATCGGGCGTGAGTGATTGGGACTGAGAGCCATTTCGAAGAAAGTAGGTCCTAGCATTTCATTTTCTCCGGGCCATACAGAGTCTTCATATGAGAACCCGAGGAAGAATGTGTGAATTGAAATATCTTCTGTGGAGCAAGAGAATGAACTTTGAAAATTTCAGCTAATAGTTCTGCCTTATCGAATCCTCTCTTATAACCCTTCCGTCGTACTTCGCGCGGATTTGTAGGGTGTTTCACGTGGCCTTGACTTCATCAACCTGTAGGAATGCAGTTTTATTCCCGGACGTTATCACCTTCTTTTTCCACCTGTGCATTGAATTTCCTCAACTTCTTGTTAAACTTTTCATTCAGGTTCTTAGTGAGTCAATTGGTTCATATTACCTGAAAGATTTTGCTTCTGCCCAAGCACGAGACCTTAGGTTGCTCAACGATTCTAAATAGGGTGGGAGTCCAGTTCTTGAGGTAATTTTCGTAGAGGCACGTATAAATCGATGCAATGATGAAGCACAGAAATGAATAACTCTTACTTCGCATCTACAGTATCCACTGAATTGAGAGAGCCATACCAATCGACAGCACCAGGTGCATTTTATGGTTCCATATCAGCCTATTTGATCTCTTTGTACATTATAGGCTCTAACGACAAGAGATCTAGAGAGGAATTGAATGGAAAGAGTGGTCACTGTTGCCAATGGAGGCATAAACTCGACAATTCCTATGAGCCCCTTTTGATTACACAAAATCAAGTCGAGAATATTCCCGCCGAGTGTAGCCGTTTATGAGGGTTCATTTGTGACGCATCTCTGTAAAGCTCTGAAACAGAGCTTCTCGCAATCAGGAGGACTCACCAGTCGACGTCAGGAAGATTAGAAATGTAACGTGATAATGCAAGATTGGTTGCAAGAAACAGCATCACCTATTTGCCTATTCATAAAGGTCATTTCTGCACTGCAACTGGGAGCTCTATAGAGAACCATGAAACGAATAGATTGAAAATTGATTATAAGATCAGCTACTAGAAATGGAGATCCAAGAAAAAATTACAGGCAATTGAGGTCTTGTTGCTTGTGCCTGCTTTCCGGATAAAAGGTGCATTGGCATGGAATCTCTAATTGAATTCAGGTTGCCCTTGAACGCTGCTGCTCTGGTTGGAGCTCTAACCTCGTCGAAGGTCTCCAGTCGAGTTTGGAACAGGTTCAAGCTCCTAAAACTCTCTCTAGATAATATCTAAACACAGAAGTATTTTGAGATTTTTCTATCCTGCACTTTTCCAAAGTGGACCAGCAACATTTAAGGAAGACTGTTGCATTTTGGTTTCCAGATTTTGAATGAATTAAATGATTCAAATATTCATTTTCTAAAATCCCCCGAATGAATGAATTTTCCAGATATGGTCTTTTTAAATATAACTGAATGATTACGAACAGGGCTTTTTAAAATTTTTTCGATTAGATACTCGTTTTTTAAAATTTTCCAGATGAATGAATAAATTGGATAAGGCTTCAAAGTTTTTCGAACGATAGAATGGATTTGAAAAAAATCCCACATATTCTGTCCAAGGAATCTCTCAAAAAGCTTATCCGATTATATTAATGAAATTTTGCATTTTTAAGTTTTCTCCCAGGTAATTCATGAATACTTCGAAGAGATCTTTGGTGGCTGAAATGCGAGTGCCGTGACACGATTTGAATCAGTTCGATTTTTCCAGAATACACATAAAATATTCGAAGAAATGGGTTGTTGAATTCCAGAGTGAACCGATTATTCGAAAGAGTCGAAGATCCGTGAATCAAATATTCGAACAATTCCGAAAATTGGGATTTTCAAATATGAATTGACTGATATTTGTCCGGTCTGTTGTTCACCTATACAGAAACTCTGAACCTATGGAGGCCCATAAAAATATTTTAATTTTCTGTTGTGAAGCATCATAACTATACTTTGTCCTCGGATAAGATTCAAATAATCCGAACTACCACCATTTTTTCGCGCCCATATCACGAGTGGTTTCAAATTGTTTTTAGTTTCCAGAGACAACGTCGGGGAAAGATCTCCAGGAATTCATCCGCGAGTGGATTTCTAGGAATTCGTTCCGGGAATCGCCAGTGAAAGGCAGCGGTCACGATGAAAAAACGTTATCGAAAAAACTACAAAAATCAGCTTAGATCCAAAGCAGCTGAAAAACTATCAAAGGGCTAGCGCGGTGAAAAAACGGGCTAGAAAATAGAGATTCTAAGGCCCAGAAGATGCCAGGTTCGTGCAAACGTGCACAGTAGAGTGTTCAGGAACGAGAGTAATTTTTTTCGAATATTCGAATAAACGAATAATTCAGATGATCCACTTCTTCTGAATATTCGATTATTCGAAAAAGCAGAATATTTCTACTTCTTTTGAATATTCGATTATTCAGATAAACAAATATTTTACTTCTTTGAATATTCGATTATTCGAGATAACTTGAATAATCCACTTCTTTGAATATTCCGAATATTCGAATAAACGAATATTTAGGCAACACTATTGCGTACTATCCCATTCAATCCCACTCCGGGCAAACTGGGGCGTCGACAACGGGTTGGCAAGTTGTCATCTCATAAACTATAAGCCGTTTTTGCGAGGAAGCACTTTCATGTTCCTTAAAGTGTTGCTAAAGCTTATTCATAGCTCAGAGAAATTCAAAGCTTTTCTCTATAACTAAAATTAAAATGGGCTTTTCTGGCATTTGACAAAATCGTCTGAGCATTTTAATAACCTGTGCTATACTTTTGCTATAACTATAGAATTTATAGAGAGTACTGAAGAATTGTGAGAAATTAGGAGTCATTACTGCTAAGATGTTTAGAGCAACACATGTAAAATCAAAGGCAAAATGGAGTGCGATTTTGTCCAGATATTCAAAGTCTTCATCACTGAATATTCGAATGTTCGAATAAACGAATATTCCACTTATTTGAATATTCGAATTATTCGAATATTATTCGAATAAACGAATATTCGGGGAAACACTCTAGTGCACATCACCAAGCAAAAAGATGGCGAGTCTCATGCCCGGAGCAGTCAAAAATCCTTGACATTCCGAGGAGGGAAATAAATGTAAATTTACCTAATAAAAACAGTTGAGCCAATGAAAGAAAGCACTTTAATTAATGTTTTTTTGACTAGATGTGTACATAAATTCGAAAGGTTTATTGATTGAAATTCATTTTCAAGCCATCTGATGTTCGCGATATAAGGAGTCATCGATGCCGATGAAGTGGAAGTAGGCTCGTCCACCATCAAAAGACAAAGAAATTTCAGAGGCTTCAAATTTGGCCCAGAAACAGTGGCTTATTACGCGATTTATTCATTACAGGTCCTGATACTAGAGGGCCAGAAAAGGGTTTAGAGAAAAAAGGTGACAAAGCATATTTGTTCGCGACCACTGCCTTTAATCGGAATAAAGATCAGGCGGAATTAGATATCCAGTTCCTCCTGATTCACTGGTAATTGTATTTCAATGAACGCGACGAATTCCTACTATGGCATCAATTGTGAGAATTTATCTCCTGACTTGATCCCTAGCAACCAAAGACCAGCTCAACCCATTCGGACATGTTCATAAAAAAATGATGGATCGCATTACCGGATCTTGTCCGAGAGCACAAATTATTATCGAGATTAAGAAAAAGTTCTTTGTTAGCTCATCTCGAATGGATGTATCCTTTGCGACTCACCTGTCACCAGACGCTTCATATTAGTTTTACGTATGTATGTTTTATTGAATAAAGCAAACATCCATGTTCGGTGGGGACAAGTCTGGATGAGTGAATGAGTGAAGTCGTTTTCAGAGCATATTCCAACTGTTCTAAGTTCTCCTAGCAGTCAGTGTTTGCCCAAAACTTCCGAAAACGAATTTTATTCTGACAAGAGTGCGCAAAAACGGTTTGAATTTCTGTTCATGCGATACTTTATCTCAACCTATTGCTTACATATTTTGTTGATGCGGATTCTTGAAAGCAGACTACTTCCAACTAATAAGGCACTCGCAAATAATAAGTAACCTTTAATTAAAGGTGTTTACGATTAAAAACCCGTATTCTATGTAGTTTTTCGATGCTGTTGAGAAAGCAAGTTCGCAAGAAGTAAGAATATAAAAGGTAAAAGTCTCCATTAACTTCTCAATTAATGGAGAAAAAACTGATCAAAAAACCTCTTGAATATCTATGTACGCTTGTCAGCGTGTATTGCTCACTGCGGACAATACATCGAACCATACGTCAGAAATTCTTTTGCGTATCGAAATTCTTGGGTAAGTGACTTTATTTTCTGTTTGTTTTTTTTTCTGTTTTGGCACCCTAAAAACTCTTCAAAACTATGATGGTTTAATCCACATGCTTGGATATTCGAATTTATCTTGATAGAAGTATTTTCCCAAAAAATTCAGTTACCGTTCCTTTGGTGGGACAGAAAGGCACCGACTGTTTGACGCTAAGCAGGACAACTTTGTTATGTGACGTAGGCGAGGTGACTCTGATGGGCTGGCCGGATAGCGAAATTTTCACCCACTTGCTGGCCTATTTTCGGTCGTACTTCTGTCCTTCACTCTTTTAGAGGAACCCAAAGCTTACGTTTCTTCAAAAAAAAGAACATTTTTTCCATCGTGAACACTGCCATCCAGGTATAACGAAGACTCCCAGTGAAGCTCCTTCCTACCATTGGGTCAAAGAAGACTGGAAAAGTAATTCCAGTAGAAATGTCGTTAGTTTTTGTGTAGAGACATTCAGGAACACTTCCTGATTTATCCACTGAAGCTGGCGACTTTTTCCGAAACACTGCTTTTCACCAATGGCAGAACCTTCAGTGACATTCTTGGTGCACTCCATCAGCGTGAATCTGTCATTTCGCAGATTTTTACCCCGGATTCTTTTCCAGTGTATCGCCAGGTCGTTGTCGCGTGTTTCCCGGCTTGCCGCCCTCTGCGCAGCTTTCAGTCCCTCACAAGCGTATTCAGAATTACATTTCATTCGTTTATGCTTTCGCGGACCACATGGGCGAGAGTTTTGTTGTGCGAGGCTGTCCGTGGATTTTCCAGCCGTGTAGGTCTCATTATTCTTTTCTAGAAAGATAGCCTTACTTCCACCTTCAACGGAGTGACGAGATTGTTCGTGTTACCTCTGATATGTACAGATCTTCGACATTATTCAGTACGTGTACGTGACAGGGATGAATCGCCTTCCTCGTAGAAATCTTGAAAGAGCTTCTGGCTTTCTGGTTCATACGGTTCAAATTTCCACTGGACTTGTGAATTGCGCCAAAGCATTCCTACTGATCTGAATTGGCTATATCATCGAGTGGTTTGCTCTGATGACGATATTGAAATCTTTGGTTGTTTATGCTTACAGCAGAAGCCACACCTTCGCCGCTATTCAGGATGGGATTCGGATTTGTGCATTCTTTCCATTTCAGCGTTTCACTCTCTGGCAGGCTCGTGTGAAATTTTCTTCCAACTCTGCTACAATTTATAAGCCAATAAATACTGCCGAGATCGGGGGTGTGCTTTGGTATACAAGTCTGTTGGTACTCTTCTCGTTTTGTGCCCTGCTTATACTAGGTTCACCAGACGTTTGGGTATACACAGGGAACGTTCGAGTTTTTATAGCGTTTACAGCTAGTATAGCTTTTAGCTAGTAGTTTTTCCATACACCATACACAAGTTTCCCTTGAAGATGCTGCCGTCCGGCAACACTAGGGCCATCAAACCGTTACACCTTAGGTCTCCTGTACCTAAAGGGATTCATGGAATCTTTGACCACACTTCCACAATTTCTGCCACCCTGGATTGACGAGTGATATCCAACAGAAGCTGCGCTAATCCCAGACTTCTGACCTCATTTTCATGCACCGTTTGCTGCTTTAGTAGGGAACTTGCTTTTCAAGCATAGACCCGTCACCAACGTCCAGGGGAATACACCATTCACCCGATCGCGGTAGCCCTGATGATAGGAGAGTGAGAGGCTCTGCTGTAGCTCTATATTTGAGGCGTTCGGCTCAACGTTGTGTCGGAATACATGTGTATGACTGCAGTGGTGATCATAGAGGTTTCAATCTGCCATGAATAGTGAGCGGTCATGCGCCCACCGAAACCGCCGTGAAGGCAATACCGGAGATGCGTTCTATGAGTCCCTCAAAGGCCTCCAATGGGAGTCTGCGTAGATGGACGACGTATCGAACTTGTGGAAGATTTCTGTCATTTCGATGGTTTGGTCAAAGAATATTATGCAGCGGATGTTCAAAACCACGACGTGCGAATGCTACCTTTGCATTCAGTTCTCTAATAACCAAGTGTTTGTGGTTTACCACCATCGCGAAGGAAGATCAAGTAGCGCGTCTGACTATCCGCTATTCGCCCTATCATGTAACGGATCAGAGACGTGGGCAGCACTGAAGATGCTACAACGAAAGGGATTGCATCGAAAGGAAGCTGTTTAGAACGCGTTTTCTTGGATATTTCTGGTCGTGTGTAGATCACAACGGTAGGATCTTTACAAAAGAAGTCAATGCAGTAAATCAGCGCTTCACAACGAGGGAGGTGACAGCATCTCCCAACGCCTTCACAAGCGGCAACGGAAAGACAAGCTTCGACTGTTACGGACATTAAAGGCAGTGTTCACGATGAGAATCGTTTTCCTGCTTTTCCGCCTATCTTAAAGATTTGAGTCCCATGCCACTTTGATTCCAATGATGTTTTGGAATCATAAAAGACCTTCTGGCAGGAACGGAGTTATGGTCCTCAAAAATTGAGCTAGGGAAGCATGGTGGACAGGAGTATGTCCGTGGCTTGTAACTTCCGTCTTTTGCAGCCGATGTATTCGAGCTGACCTGAGTAAAGAGAGAAGTTGCGAATGAAGGGAAGAACAGGGCTGTTGATCGGAAACCATCGCTCACCTCACAATCTCGAGCATTCATTTTGTCTCACGTCGGTGGGGCGTGGAAAGTGCATCTGGGTGTGAAGAGCTGACGGGTGTTCAAACTTTGGGGCCGTAAGAGGGACCGTTCCGAGAGCTCATTTTTTCTTAGTTTTTTCAACGTTAGGGTTACGCTAGGCCCCGCAGCTGCCGATCTCTTTAACAAAGAAGAACGCGTTGGGAATGGTCTTGTACAACTTGCTCTGAAAATGCTTCCCAAATCCTGTTGTCTGGAAACGGCCACCTGGACGAAGGCGAAAGGTTTGGCGGACGGATGTGATGAAGGAGGGGATTTGAAATCACTCGGCATAGAAAGGCAATTTAGGCGCTGATGTTTTACTTTCGGGCAGGAAGTGGAGTGTAGTGACCAATAGATGGAAGGTGTTTAAATTGCGTATCTGCTGAAGACCGTGACAGTGGGACACGGCTATCTACTAGGACCGCACACTCCTCGCTGAAAATTCGGTCGATTAGCTGAAGTAAGACACTGCGACATTGCTTGGACACCGGAGATACAAAAACTTTCTCACTTCGATTATTCAAATGCTTTCTCTTTATCTTTGGACGTTCGCTTCCTCAGTTAATTTATTTTTATACGCGTTTTTCGCTTTTCACTTTGTTGGGAAACGTCAAAATATCCGATTTGGTGAATACTCGTTTTTTAATTTCTGGATTAATTATATTGTTGGGCAGGACATTTGTACGGATATATTAACCCATTCACGACCACGCCCTAATTTTAGGTGGCTGCACGTTCGGACCGCGTGCAATATTGTGTCTACCGTATACAGTGTCCCCACCGGTGGGCTGGCCACTTTTTGCTCGAATGGCACGCCACCAGAAAATCGATTTTCGTTTTTTTTTGTTTATCGTACCATTGTCGACGTCGTAAAATCATGATGCCAAAGTTTCCAGCTTCCATAACTCTTTCCTTCCAGAGAGAAATGGCCTACTAAATTTTGACTGTGCTAGATTAGAACAATCCACAAATCAACACGTGAGTTCCTTCAACTCTAGCGTTTTGAAACATTAATCATCGTAGATTACCATGATAGACATTCTTCTGTTCTTCACTTGACAGGAAAATGCTTGGTGAACTCATAATTTTTCAGATTTGCACTATTTTTTGATTTAGGTACTCCCTCGCTCTTGCGGTCTATCGCATTCCGACGCGAGTTTTTTTGTAGTAAACATTCCAAGCATTCCTTTTGGCATTAAGACGTAGAAAACACTCCTCAATTTTTCATATTGACTGGGAATGCTGATGGAAATTACGTTTTTTAGATCTTCGCCCATTTTTTTTTCCTGGCCACCCCCTCACCTCTCCGGTTTGGCGCCTTTTTTGGATTTTTTGTAAAAAGCCTTCTTGTGCGTTCGTTTCTCTTACATTTAGACGTAGAAAACAGTTCCATTATTACATATTGACTAGGAATGATTAGTGTAAAAACCGTTTTATAGGTTTTCACTCGTTTTCTGCTCTGGGACGTCCCCATTTTTCTCGTCCGCTCCTCTCCAAGGTAGTTTTAATCGAAGATGGAGCTCCGGCCTACGATGGTACACCAACCATAACCAAGCAGCACTTTCAAAGAAGGCCCTAATGATCTCAACATTGGTGATCTTTACATAAAATAATTTCTGCTGAACAAAGACACGGGCGAAAGAAAAGTCAGATTCTCTACGCGGGATGGTGCGCAATATCAGTAATCATATTTCTGCGATATATTAAATAGTGTTATACGATTTGACCACTCTTAGAAGTAAGGATTGTTTCCCCAGTAATGGGGAAAATAAAAATTCACCATTAATTGCTTCTAAAAATGCGATCTGTACTCAAGTTTGCGGTTTTTGACCTCGCTGCAATCGAAGGGTCAGATATATTGTAGTGGTGAAGCTGCCAGCGGACCACGAAGTTTATAGTCGACTCTCGAATAGGTTAATACATTGACCATAGGTAGGTTTAGAAATTCCTTCATGCGGTGGAGAAATCGATTTCTGAAAACCGTGTCCCACCGGTGGGACACGCGGTCGTGAATGGGTTAAAGGCACTGTTCACGACAGAAATCTCTTTTCTGTTTCTTCGCCTATCTTGAAAACGGTCCCATTCTGATTCCAATGATGTCTCTAGAATCGTATAAGACCTTCTGGGTACAGAGTTATGGTCCCTCAAAAATTGAGCTAGGGAAGCATGGTGCACGAGTTGGACTTTGGACTTGCCCAAAGCGGCGGGGTTTTCCCATTTTTCCAAGCCGTTTTGCGGCTCCTGGTAGCTTTTCGTCCGTTTCCTTTGACGCTGTTCTGCTTCTGAGAGCACCGAGGAGCGTTTGTCATGGAAAATTCGAGGATGAAGTTTATCATGAACAGTGCCTTTGAGCCAACGAAAAAAGTCCTTAATTTCTTATTCTTTTATTGCCCCTAAAATCATTCGAAAATTCGTTTATTCAAAGGAGTATTTGAAAAAATTTTGAATATTTGTTCGAATATAGTGCTGGACACTTATTCGAATTTAGCCGCTCATTTTAAAATTTTACGGGGGCCATATTCAGGAATTCTTATACTCTGAGATTTACGGAGTTCCAGAGTACAAAAATTAATTGATTGAGAATTTTTCAAAAGTGGTTTTTCTAATTACCTATTCGAAATTCTTGAAAAATGCAATACTCGAATCCTTAATTTTTTAGGCTAGTGTCTAATGCCCATTTCTACTATTCATCACCCTGTGCACCGGCTAAATTTTGACCTCTACACAACAGAAGCCGCACATCTTACTTCATACCCAAGAGATGCTGTTTTACCCGGAGCCAAAATGCGGTCCGCATTTGCGGACAACGGCTGTTGGTTGCATCACGCAATAGGAGCTCAGGCGATTCTAGGCCCGAAGCCACCTGACAGTTTGGCTCGTGTTCCCAATCTGAGAGTCGGCTTCTGCTGCTGTCAGGAGACACTGCTCTTGTTGCTCTCCGGGCCACTGCTGTTGCTGTCCGGGCTGCTCCGGTTGGCACGAACAGCAACAGCAGTGGCCCGGACACTTGGGAGAAGGAGCCGAACTGTCAGAGCGGCTCCGGATTCCCGTTCGGTGCGACTCGGGGCCGCGAATCGCCTGAGATAATCATTGTGCTGGGACCACTGGTCCCGCCAAACGATTCACATTTTTCTAGAACGATTAACATCGTGTTGCGTGGTCACAACGTAGTCCGCAGTCGTGTACCGGAATTTGTAGCTCTGAGAACGACAGTATGTAGACTGAAAGGTTGCAGTGGTAGGGTGTTTCTTGCAAGGAGGCTCCTCCTTCCAAAAATGCTGGATGTCCCACAAGTAGATATGTGTGAGAGAGCGCAAAATTCTGCCCACTATAATCGAATGGAAGCATCCATCGCTTGAATTCAATCAGTGAAACGCCAGAAAGTTTGAATTTTATTCCGTTCAGCCTATTGTTAAGGGACTTCGAGTTCAAATGAAGAAATATATGTGCGCCGCTCTGTCCGTGGGCCAATCTATCTCGTCCAATTTCACCATTACACTTCGCCCGCTCCTGCAACGGAGCTCGATGGTTTCACTCGTTAAAGGCAGTGTTCACGATGAATATTATATTCAAGTTCGCCACAAAAATGTGGCTCTTTGGTCGAGTTGACGAATAGTGAGGAAAAAGGGAAGAAAAGCGCTGGGCAAAATAAGCAAAAATAGCGGTTTTAAACGTACGTACAGGTTCAGGGCGCGGACGAACGTACGCGCCATGCAAGTTTCCGCAAGCGCGCGCCAATGACGAAATGTGCGCGAATCGATCAGGCTGGACGTGGTGGAGTTGCTTGGCGACTTGCCATCGAAAACATCCATGGCGCCACAAGCTTGTCAGATCAGAACGGGGGGGGGGGTAAGGTGGCGTACTGGGCTAACGAAATCTTCACTTCTCGGCAGTTTTTGACTCTTTTTGGCCCGTTTTCTCTGCTTTCTTCGACCTTATCCTTTCCAGAATCCGCCAGCGTAGTGTTTCATACTAAAAACTCAAAAACGAGATTTATCGTGGATGCCTTTGATGCCGTGCAGCCTTTGTAAGTGTGAAGGAGAAAGTCGCCAGCTTCCGCAGTTGACTGAGGTGATCGCAACCAGGGAAGTGCGAAAATTTTTTTTGGAAACAGAAGGTCCAGTTTGACAGAAAACAGAGAAAAAAAATCTTCAAAAATGGGCTCAAAACAGAAAACAGAAAATTTTCAAAAATCAATAAAATGTGTTCAGCGTACACTATATAAGTTTTTCCACATCATAAAATTCATATACATTTTTATATTATTAATGTTTTTAGCTTAATTTTGAAAATCCAACAATTGGCCAGAGTGATGAGTACCGACGCGCAAAAAAACGCAGATTATCAGCGCGGAGACGACAATTTTCTCTCTAGCCTTCCTTTCCCCCATACAATAGCAGCTAGATTACTCGATCAGAAGCTCAATACGCATGTGCAAGAACTACGTAGATACAGTGACAGCGAGTTAACCCTTCCCTAGTTTACATATTTTTACACTGATTTTGGGATAACTGCTGATTTGAACAGTGTACTACTCCTCAGTGCACGAAAGTCACGCGCGTAACGCGCGGCTGTGCCTCTCGAGTATAAATGGCCTGATACTTCCGTTCGCTCCACTGTTGTGAGGTCGCTCGTACCCATAGGTTCGTTGGGGTGGAGACAGCGGTGTGAGAGGTGAAGGTTGTTTAGGATACCTGAGTGGAGACTGGTGAAGGTTCCCTATAGACTTGCAACTTCAAAATTTGACGTTTTTTTAATCCTCTTTTTTTGCCTTCAGTATATTTCTCCATTAATTTTGAAACATTTTCTTTCGTTAGATGACATCCTTTAGAAATTCACTATTCTCAATGAAATGATCTGCCTAGATCATAAAAAATTCCCTTTGAGCTCTCTTGGAGTCAAATTTTTCGGAAAATTCTTCCAAGCGAGTCTTGCAAAACTACCTGTTCTTCGCTCATAAAATCTCTGCCCTTTTAAGACGAATCTTTGAACGGAACTGTTCCCAAAGTCTCCATGGAATTTCAAGTGTTGAATAATGTTTTCAATTTTGAGAAAAATACGTTCCCTATCTCTCAGCCGATTTCAATTTATGAAGTAACGTTTCTTTCACCAAAACCAATCAGTTTTTCGTCCACGACTTTACCCTGAAAGATAGCCCTCTGGTGAAGGTTGTTTTCGGAATTCACAAAATTCTGCATTGAATAGCGTTTTCAGTTTTGAAAATTCGTTCCACTTCTACCGAGCCGATTTCAGTTTATAAAGTGCTTTTTTCGCCTGAAATTATCGGCTTTTCGTCCATAACTTTTTTGTGCTTGGAGATAGATCTCTGGTTAGGTTGTTTTCGGAATCTTGATAATTCTGCGTCGACTGGTGTTTCTATGAATATTTTTTCGATCCTCAGCCTTATTCATTTTGAGGAAACACCGGTTTTTCTGGAAAAACTCTTTAACCGTTGAAGATAGGGTTCTGGGTGAAGGTTGTTTTGTAATCCACGTAACATTCTGCGTCGAATGATGTATTGGGTTCCTAACTTTGCTTGCCCAAAAGCCAGCCAGGTCAATGGAGCCGAGCCCCGTTGTAGGCTCCAGGAGAACTCTGCGTCTCCTACTTACACCATAGAGGCGGAGAGCACCCTATGAAGATAACTATGGAGCTTGGCTCCACCGACATGGCTGCCCTATGGAGCGAGCAAAGTTAGAACTCTTTATGTCATTCGACGCAGAATTTTACGTAGATTTCAAAACAACGTTCACTAAAAATCCTATCTTCAACGGTTGAAGAGTTATAGGCGAAAAACCGGTGTTTCGTAAATGAATTAGGCTGAGGGATCGAGAAAATATTTTCCAAACTGGTAACACCAGTCGACGCAGAATTCTATCGAGCTTTGAAAACAACCTTAACTGAAGGGCTATCTTTAGGGTAAAAGTTATGGCCGAAAAACCGGCAGTGACACCCACTCAATCTTGAAAATGACTTGCATTAGTGTTGGTCACTTTCATTCTTTTTCGGATCGTTTCACAGGCTGTCACCGGTTTTCTCAGTGATGAAGGTTCCCCACTTCACCTGCCCAGGAGTGAAGGTTGGTGGAGTACATGGCTTCACCCATCGAAGCTATGCTCGTACCTCTGCATGAGTTTCATCCTCTGCTTCATAGCCCCACCATCAATGTCATCGGGCTTCAACTGTTCAAAATTCCGCATCGTCCTGCCTTGCAATGAGTCAGAATACGCACTCGGAAATTACGTGTGTGGTTTAGTTGGGGCCAAACTTTTCCCCGCTCCATTAAAGCGGTGTCGCTGGAATACTCATAGTCAGTTCTCACGTGTAGAAGTAGTTATACTCGGACGCCGGGCCAGTGAGCTATGAATAACGGGCAATAAGTAGGATTGATGGATGGCTCATTATTGTTAGTATACAATAACATTATAATTTCCGCGTCATTTGACTGCATCGCATACTTTCCAAGGAATTCATCAACGGCAAACCTCTTGGTAATGGTAACCACTATGAGATAAAGATAAGAGCTTGGTTTCTTGAATCCCTTTTAGGTTGCGCAGCGCATTCATCGTCGTATTCGTAAAGGCTTGAATGTATTTTGGGTCTATTTAGTGACTTGTTGGCAAGCCGACTTTCCAGTGAGTAGGTTCGTCTCCTCCACATAGATCTGGTACCAACTCAAGGACCTCGGAGGAAGAGTACATTTTACCGCAATGCTAAAAGGACATGGTGCGGTTGCGGTCACACACTAGAACTACGGTGGAATACTTGGAAATTCGCCAGATTCCGCCATCGCTCGACACACAGCTGATATTCTGGGTGAGTTACGTTTTCCTTTTTTTTTCACGATTGTTTATGTTTCATTTTTGTTTCTGACTCTTATAATATTACGAATAGGAGCTTTTCTTAGTGGGCGAGAGGGATTTGCCGTTTTTTTTAACAAGAATTTTGAAAAAAGACACCTCGAAGCCCGAAAAAACGGCTAATTTCCCTCATGCACTGAGAATAGCCCCTATTCGCAATATTTAAACAGTCAGAAACAAAAATAATGCCGAAACAAACAAGAAAAAAAAAGGAAAACCGTAACTCGCCAAGAAAATCAGTTGTGTTGTCGATCGATAATGAAATCTGGCAAAGAGCCAGATTTTCTACCGTAGTTTACTGTGTGACCGCAACCGCACCATGTGCTTTTAACATTGCGGTAAACTGCAGGTTCGGCTGACCTTGGGCGAGGATCGAATCCGATCGAGTAGTGCGAGCAGCAGCGCCTCCTGCCACCACGCCACAAGCGCTAGGGTAGATAAAATTATAGCGAGTAAAAGTGTTTGGTGTGGGTAGAACTATGTATATAACACTCAGGTTACATTAACCCTCATTCTATTGGCTTATCTTTGATGAAACCGGCCTTCGGCCGCTTTGTTTTCTGTCGAACTTTGCCTATTTTCACAGAAAAACAGAAAAAGAATGACCAAACATGGGCAGAAAAACAGAAAATTTCGCACATCCCTGATCGCAATCCGAATTGCACTTTGTCAATCGAGGTCCTTAACCACTCGCCGAGGTGATCACACCATTTTGACGAAGTGCTGTTGAACATGAACGATTTTTTGAAGGAATCCTCCCTATCGGGAAATTATTATCATGCTAGTCTGGGAGAATAAGAACCCTGACTCGTACATCGGCTTGCCCCCGCGAGTCATTGTTTTGACCCAAGCTTCTACTGTTTTAAATGAGAGTCGTATGTGTGACGCATCCCAAAGAAATTGATTGTCGCCAAGAACTTTATTCTTTATCCTTTCATCGTCCCCGAAAAAAGAATGGCGCTTGATTCTCCTTCATAAGTGTGACCTTCTTCCTGAGTGTTGTATTTGTGCGGAGCTTCGCATCTAAATTCCTGTATACAATGGAGAATGAACCACGCGATGACTGGGACATGTCGAGCTCAGGAGGTGGAGGTTGGGAATCGGTGATAGTTGCGCGGAAATAGTTTATTTGACTTCAGCGTGGTGAATGACTTTTTGATCATCAGTGCACCCTGTTAGCGGCATTTCTTCGTACCATACCATGCTGTACCATCAGATTTGTAGCGAATTATACTCTGTTCCTTTGCGGGCGTGTGCGAAGCAGGAATAGAGACAGCGAGGGAGTCTGAGAAACAAGAATTAGCATACGCGCGCGTTGGTCCAAAGTAAGAACTGTTCACTTTTCGAATCCGTAGACATATGTTTTAACGTTGTAAGCCAACAGGACCCCGGACCCCCGAAGCTGTATACCTGCACTCCTTTATGCAGAATAATGACACGAGGAAATTTTGTAGACAATGCATGTAAACTGACAGGATTCGCCCGACTTTCCAACTTTGCCGTCGGCCATCATTAATTTTATATTCTGATGTCATGTAACGTAAGATATCATATTTCGGCAGCTGGGAATCGACTTACGTACATATAGTATGTAGGGCAGTTGGAAAGCAGTAAAAGGCCAATTAAACTTGATGTGCACTTGCTCAGGCAAACCATCGCTCCGAGCGGTACCGGAGAGCTACTCGAGCGGCGCTGCCTCTCCGCTCCGAGCGAAAATTACCCATCTACTCGGGCCCCAGCACCCGCTCTCCGGGCCACAGCAGTATCGCTCGGAGCGATCTTCGGTCCCAACTGGCACTGCGGTCTCTGTTCGGGCGATTTTCGTAAATTTCCTAATTGCTACTTTTCTTTATTTCCGCCTCTTCTGGAGAGGATTAGGCCTGTTAAGGATAAGGTACCTGTTACAGCCTGTGAGTCAGGAGGTTAATCCTGCCACAGGCCGCAACAAGGATACCATCCCAGCATGATCCGCAATGAGGAAGCTCTGCACCGCGGGCCATGGGGATCCTCGGCCGCCAAAATTGTCATTCTGAGAGTGATCCGAGGTCACCTTCTCAAGAGTGGCCTCGGAAGGCCAACTACCTGTCTACACGAGGCGAGCTGCCTTTATTCCCGCAGGATTGTTGTTTCTTGAGTGATAACGTGGCTCGCACGTTATCACTCAAAGAACAACCAATCCCGCGTCTCTATATCTCTGGAGATGGCACCGCTGTGGCCCCGAGAGCGACCGTGGGGAGAACTGGCACCGGACAGGGACCACGGTGCCAGTTGGCCCCTCGGCCGCTGTCCGGGCGATGACGTCATAATTGGGAGGAGCCGGTCCCGCTCGGAGCGATGGTTTGCCTGAGTGGGAGTCTATTCTGGCTGGGAAGGTGTTTGGTCTTTTTTCGGTCCGGTTTCCTCTTCGTCCCCACGCGTTGCTTTTTTTTCCAAAAGTTACGGTATCTCTGGCAACTTTTTCTAGGTTAGACTGCACTATTCTCCCGATGTTCTAGGCCAATCAAATGAGAAATCAATTGTTGATTACGCATAGAAATGCTGCATTCCCAAAACGCTTTCCTCGGGTTGTGGTCTCGGTACACGAAAATGGAGAAATTGTTCCGTCTTTTGCAGTTCTAATTTCACTGGGGACCCATTTCGGTTGAATGGAATAACCTGTTGTTTCAAACTGCAAAACACGTGTTAATTCCTTTATTTGGTGCACTGAAAGTAGCGGTATTGATCGATTCACAGCGCGGGTGAGGCAAAGGTGCCGTTCGGCTGGCACAAGTCACGCGTGCCACGGAATGCCGCTCGTCGTCGTTGAGGCGCGTTAAGCGAGCGCCCACTAGTTTTTTGTTTCAGTGGGCCCACGGTTAATGCGCACCAACGATGAGGTGAACGCAGCGGTTTTCCGTTGCGCGCGTCACGTGTGCCAGCCGAACTGCTCCTTTGCCTCACCCGCGCTGTGAATTCGATCAACGTTTTTGAAAGTACAACCAGTTTTCCTGAAAGGTTGTTTTTTTTTTGGTGTACATATTTCCCCACTTTCTGCCTCATCTTTATGTCTTCCTGCAGTCTACAGTACCGCGCAAATTTTTTGCAAGAGAAAAAGTTTTGGGGCGTTTTCTGCGCTCACAAAGCGCCGCATCGCTGTAACTCACTTCAGAATCGACGACATGAGTTTTTCAGGTAGCTTTCGTGTTCTTATCAGTGAGGTGAATGCAACGGTACGTGTAGAAAGTCTTTTCAACTTGATATTTTGCTGAAAAATGGTTATTTTCTCCTGTAATTCACATCGACCACAGGTCAAAACATGACGGATTTCGGCAATCATGACCGTCTGATCAGTTCCTAATGAGGGATTTTGTGACGCAAATATGCGATTTTCGATAAAATTCTGTAGTTGAATCTATTATTTTGCAACCCTATCGCATAGGACTTTATAAAAGTTATTCATAAATGACTTCCAATTTTTCCAAACATGCGCGGTACTGTACTTCTCTCTGCGCTTTTGTTTTCTGCAAAGTACAGATTTCGACGATTTTTAGTTTGGACCTCCACACGGGAGTGTTGCACACAGTCAACGTTTTCCCGTATCATGTATTCTCAAAAAAATCAGATCGTCAGTCTTCATGCGCAGAAAAGGGAATCATCTTTTCATTGTGTTACTATTTCCTCGCATCTTCTCATCCTCCGTTCCCAACATGGGTGTGCATTTTCCGTTTACCAATTTTCCGGATTTACCGGTGTTTTCGAAAAATTTTGATTTACCGATTTACCGAGTTTTCCTCGAAATTTACCGAAATTTTTACCAAAAAATTTAGGTGTTTTTTTGCCAAATCAGCCTACTTCTTACTCGTATTTCACAAGTTCGCTACTATTAAGGCATGCATTTGGAGCAATATCCTTCTTCATCCTTCTTATTGTTAATCTTTTTCAACCCTTTGGCTTACCTTTTGAATGTTCGAACGATCTCTTCACCTTTTGTGTTACGTGCTTTTTCCTTTCGAGATACTACTCGGAGAAATTCAAATTTTATTCAAAAATGTCACCAGATTTGCAAGGCAGCAGAGCCCTGAAGCAGATATTCCAGGAACTGGAAGAATTTTTTTTCGAAGTCCCCGGGCACAACACTGAATCCACTGCTGTTCTGGAACTACTCCATTGTGAAATCGTCGTGCCCGCACCTTTCCTCACTGACCAATAAATACCTACTTTTGCGCGCCTCCTGGCACAGTTTAGGTGGGAAGAATGGTTTCCTCAGCCGGCCCGATTTTGAATGACTACAGAAAGGCCTTCACGATGAAAAATTTTGAAATGTTATCTTTTCTCAAAATCAACGTCCCACTGATCAGGTTCAGCCCTTGAGCTCAGTTTTGTGTAAAACTTATTTGTTGCGCTATCCTCATGCACTATTGAAAATGTTACATAAATATTATCGGTCGTTTGTGCTATCGTATGGGAGAGGCACCAAAAGCCTAAGTCAGAGTTTTTACCGAATTTTCCGTTTTCACCGCATTTACCGAGAAAAATGTCGGTAAAAGTTTCGGTTAAAAATTTACCGAAAAGAATTTTTCGCACACCCCTGGTTCCCATCTCATAGTCAGCAAAGCACGTTGTTTTACACGCCTATGCATCTATTTACGAGCTTTCGGCGCCTTCTTCTTTCTTCTAGTACCCTCGCTCTCTTTCTAGATCCTTAACATATTTATTGTTCTGGCTAGGGATTCATAATTAATTTTGCCATTTCAAAATGCCGCAATGCTTCGCCTTTTCTGCTGTTCTCTCAACTGCTCAATCTGTACAGTGCTAGGCTGTTTTGTAAAAACGGGAAGCATTTGCCAAATTTGAAAAAAAAAACGTCCGCTGCTGGTACCTTCTTTGAAAGTAGCCTTTTTAAGATTCTGAAAACGCTATCACATTCGAAGCTCAAATTCCTATCTAATAACGTGCTTTGTAGAACGAAATTCCCAAAAATCGCTTCGTTTTTGACAGAAATTGTTTTTGCAGTGGTTTCTCAAGAACGTCGCGCGCGACAAAAAGCAGCGAAACTTCGAGTATTAATTGTGCAAGTAATAGAAGAGCAATCTCTATTTTTTTTCATGAATCAGATGCAGGTGGGACAATCTCGAGAGTTGTGCAGATTGTACTCTCGATTCGAGGTTTCGGAGGATGGAATTCGCCACGCAACCAGATCATACACTCGAAGTGACCTGTTTTTCTTGGACTTGCAAAATAAAGTTACGAACTCATATTTATTTGAAAACACATTTACTTCTTCAACACATCTAGTAGTCCTTGACTTGCCAATCACTTCGTCGCCTCCACTCTTCTCTTCCACCACATACCTTAGCTTCTCTGATAGAATCCCCCGCGATCGTTCACGGATGGAATCCCCTCGATTTCTGGTAGGGGCTGAGAGGATACTAGCATGGGGCTATCGTGGAACGATCGCGAGATTCTGCCAGTCTCAAACCGAGAGCGTACCGCGTTCGTTCATCGATGCTCCCACGATGCTCTATAGCGGAACCGCGAGGAATCGAGCCTGGGCCTATCATGGGACGATCGCGAGATTTAACCAGCTTCAACCTGGGGGTAAATCGTGTCTATAAATTGATGTATTCGGGTTGTTACATCGCGGAACCGCGATGAACCGAGCCCGGAACTATCGCGGGACGGTTGCGAGCTCCTGCAAGCCTCCACCACTGATACCGTACAGCATTCATTCGCTCTCGATGTTTCACCCGAAAGAGTGTTGCCTATCAGGTCAGCACGAAGCTATAAGTAATTGCCCTTGCCGTATTCCGTGCTGCTTTACAAATCTGCACATCATGAGAACGCGGAACCGGGGGGAAACAATCACGGTACCATCGCGGATCGCGAGTGCACCACGGTACTAGCGCGGTAAACCTCTCAACGATCGCGGTACCATCACGGTACGAGAACGAGAATGCCAACGGATGAGTCAGTTGGGTAACTATCGCGGAACGAACGCGGATCGCGGGACTAGGGGAGACGAACACGGTACTATCTCGGAAGATTCTCTCAGAGTTCCTACCCGAAATTATTCACAGTTTATTACGCAACCATTCTTGATACACGTAACCTGTGTGTTTTGTAACATTAGGAGAGGCTTCACTATAATCCTTTACTGTAGCTACAATACCCGCGCTAAGTTTTGTAAAAACGGGGAGCATCTGACAAATTTGGCAAAAAAGCGTCCGATGCATGCAACTTTTTTGAATTCTGAAAACGCTATCATATTCACAGATTATATTGCTTCCTAATTATGTCACTTGTGTGCCGAAGTTCCCCAAAATCGCCTTGCTTTTGAAGAAAATAATTTTTGCAATCGTTTTTCAGAAACGTCGCGCGCGGCAAAGTGCGGCGAAACTTTGAGCAGTATTTGTACAAGTAATGGAAGAGCAATCTGTATGCTTTCTTCATAAATTAGGTGCATCTGGGAGAACCTCAATGTTTGTTAACGTTGAATTTTCGAAATCCTTCATTTATGAGTCCGGGGATTTCGCAACAAAACTCCGACTTTTCAAGTAGTTCTCAAGCGTGTTTAATGAAGGATTTCGTAAATTCAACCTGGAAAAACCTTGAGATTCTCTCACCTGCATCTAATTTTTGGAGAAAACATACCGATTGCTCTTCCATTACTTGTGCAAATACTGCTCAAAGTTTCGCCGCACTTCGCCGCGCGCGACGTTTTTAAAAACGATTGCAAAAATTATTTCCTTAAAAAACAAAGCGATTTTAGGGAACTAAGGCACACATCACATAATTAGGTAGCAATTGTATCTGTGAATATGATAGCGTTTTCAGAATTCAAAAAAGTCTTCATTCAACAAAGTTACATGCACCGGACGCTTTTTTGCCAAGTTTGCCAGATGCTCCCCGTTTTTACAAAACTTAGCGAGGGTATTGTAGGTTACCAACGAACGCAGGCAACTCCATGTAATCCGTCAAGAAAACCCTCGTCCGTTATATAATTAACTGTTGATGTATTGTTTTTTTTTAATAGTTTTCTTCTTTGAATTCTACTTCTTTTGAAACAAGTTGTTCCTCTTCTTCCAATTTTACAAAAAAAAAACAAATAACGCTTTTGGGAGGAGGGTCTGAGAAAATCGCCAAAAGTTTGCTTATGGAGGGGAGTCTGAGTATATTTAGCCTTATCCACACCTCGTGCAGTACCCTGCACTCGAACTCCTTAACTTAACGTTTCGGGGTTTTCGCAACACAAGTCTGACTTTTCAGGAAGTTCCCAAGCGTGCTTATGAGGAATTTCCAAAAGTCCGTTTGCGCGAATCTTGAGACTGTCTCACCTGCATCTAATCCATGAAGAAAACGTAGAGATTGCTCCTTTATTACTTGTACAATTACTTCTCAAAGTTTTACAGCACTTTGCCGCGCGCGACGTTTTTGAGAGACGACCGCAAGAATTATTTATTCAAAACAAAGCGAATTCAGGGAAATTTGATCCACAAAGCACATTACTAGGTAGGATTTAGCGCTGTTAATGTGATAGCGTTTTCAGAACCCGAAAAGTCTTCGTTCAGAGAAGTTAGAAGCATGGGACGTTTTTTTTGCCACGTTTGGCAAATGCTCCCCGTTTTTACAAAACTTAGCGCGGGTATTGTCCCTCTAACTTAAAACTAAAGCTACTCGTTGCTCTTGCGCACACGTATGTATATCTCTTTGTATTCTTTAATTTTCCAATATTTATGATCCAAGAGTCTGGCTGCGGTGATTCCCGCACTGGATCACGCATCGCTGTTTCGCGCTTTTCCTTTCTAACATTTCTTTGTACAATACTTATCCTCGATTTGAGGGGCAAATTAAGTTTGTTACTTCGCGTGCTTGTGCGGAGCGAAACGAGAGACATCTAGAAGGTTTGGGGGGACACAGCATACATACGCGCGAACACGCACGCGATCATGGCACAAAATTTCACTCCGAAATAGAGGATACCTACATAACTTTTTTAAGCATTCTTATTGTGTGTGCTTCTAAAGTGTTGTGGAAGTATCACGATCCACACTTTTATCCTTCTCAATTTCCTCTCTTTTACCAGAAGGAAATGGAGCTCTCCCATTTCCGCCTGAAATTCTGAAAACGCCAGCAAATTCGCTTCCAGGAATCTTGCAAATGAAGCTGCCCCTATGGTAACGTCCGACTTTAAATTTACTCTTTAAATCCTGTGCATACCACGACATGTAAGAGCGTTCGTTTTCTCGGTTCGGTGTATTCGATCGAAGACATTAACACACATTGGGGTACAGGGGGAGGACGGAGTACGGGGTGGCGTCGGCGCCAACCGGCTGGCAGCAATGAGCGCTCTCGGACGAGTCGCCCCGACAGCGAGATCGATGGCTCGCTCGCTCGTTAATGGGCGATCGGAGGAGATCACGCACACAAGATCAGGGCCTGTGAGCGGAACTCAATCGTTTTTTTTTTCAAACAAATAGGGTGACGATTTCTTATATCAAAGCAAATAGCCCCCGAGTTTTTTGAGGGGTTATAGTACTTTCTAGGGAGGACACAATCTCCTAATTTCCAAGGTATTGGAACTCCGGGTGGGGGAAAGTCTGGCATGAGTGGAAAGTTTTCTCCGATTTTTTCAAGGGGTTGGAACCCCGGATGGGCGAAAATTCTGACATGAGTGCAGCCCCGGGTGGGCGAAATTCTGACATGGGTGCGAAGTTTTCTCCGATTTTTTCAAGGGGTTGGAACCCCGGATGGGCGAAATTCTGACATGAGTGCGAAGTTTTCTCCGATTTTTTCAAGGGGTTGGAATCCCGGGTGGGCGAAATTCTGACATGGGTGCGAAGTTTTCTCCGATTTTTTCAAAGGGTTGGAACCCCGGATGGGCGAAATTCTGGCATGAGTGCGAAGTTTTCTCCGATTATTTCGAGGGGTTGGAGCCCCGGGTGGGCGAAATTCTGACATGGGTGCGAAGTTTTCTCCGATTTTTTCAAGGGGTTGGAACCCCGGATGGGCGAAATTCTGACATGAGTGCGAAGTTTTCTCCGATTTTTTCAAGGGGTTGGAATCCCGGGTGGGCGAAATTCTGACATGGGTGCGAAGTTTTCTCCGATTATTTCGAGGGGTTGGAGCCCCGGGTGGGCGAAATTCTGGCATGAGTGCAAGTTTTCTCCGATTATTTCAGCAACCCCGGGTGGGCGAGATTTTGACATGAGTGCGAAGTTTTCTCCGATTTTCAAGGGTTGGAATCCCGGGTGGGCGAAATTCGACATGGGTGCAGGTTTTCTCAGTTTTTCAAAGGGTTGGAACCCCGGATGGGCGAAATTCTGGCATGAGTGCGAAGTTTTCTCCGATTATTTTCCGATTTTTCAAGGGGTTGGAATCCCGGGTGGGCGAAATTCTGACATGGGTGCGAAGTTTTCTCCGATTTTTTCAAGGGGTTGGAACCCCGGATGGGCTGAAATTCTGACATGAGTGCGAAGTTTTCTCCGATTTTTTCAAGGGTTGGAGATTCTGACATGGGTGCGAAGTTTTCTCCGATTTTTCAAGGGGTTGGAGCCCCGGATGGGCGAAATTCTGACATGAGTGCGAAGTTTCTCCGATTTTTTCAAGGGTTGGAATCGGGTGGGCGAAATTCTGACATGGGTGCAGAAGTTTTCTCCGATTATTTCGAGGGGTTGGAGCCGGGTGGCGAAATTCTGACATGGGTGCGAAGTTTTCTCCGATTTTTCAAGGGGTGGGAACCCGGGTGGGCGAAATTCTGGCATGAGTGCGAAGTTTCTCCGATTATTTCGAGGGGTTGGAGCCCCGGGTGGGCGAAAATTCTGACATGGGTGCATTTTCAAGGGGTTGGAACCCCGGATGGGCGAAATTCTGACATGAGTGCGAAGTTTTCTCCGATTTTTCAAGGGGTTGGAATCCCGGGTGGGCAGAAATTCTGACATGGGTGCGAAGTTTTCTCCGATTTTTCAAAGGGTTGGAACCCCGGATGGGCGAAATTCTGGCATGAGTGCGAAGTTTTCTCCGATTATTTCGAGGGGTTGGAGCCCCGTGGGCGAAATTTGACATGGGTGCGAAGTTTTCTCCGATTTTTCAGGGGTTGGAACCCCGGATGGGCGAAATTCTGACATGAGTGCGAAGTTTTCTCCGATTTTTCAAGGGGTTGGAATCCCGGGTGAGCGAAATTCTGACATGGGTGCGAAGTTTTCTCCGATTTTTTCAAAGGGTTGGAACCCCGGATGGGCGAAATTCTGGCATGAGTGCGAAGTTTTCTCCGATTATTTCGAGGTGTTGGAACCCCGGGTGGGCGAGATTTTGACATGAGTGCGAAGTTTTCTCCGATTTTTTCAAGGGGTTGGAATCCCGGGTGGGCGAAATTCTGACATGGGTGCGAAGTTTTCTCCGATTTTTTCAAAGGGTTGGAACCCCGGATGGGCGAAATTCTGGCATGAGTGCGAAGTTTTCTCCGATTATTTCGAGGGGTTGGAACCCCGGGTGGGCGAGATCTTGACATGAGTGCGAAGTTTTCTCCGATTTTTTCAAGGGGTTGGAATCCCGGGTGGGCGAAATTCTGACATGGGTGCGAAGTTTTCTCCGATTTTTTCAAGGGGTTGGAACCCCGGATGGGCGAAATTCTGACATGAGTGCGAAGTTTTCTCCGATTTTTTCAAGGGGTTGGAACCCCGGATGGGCGAAATTCTGGCATGAGTGCGAAGTTTTCTCCGATTTATTCAAGGGGTTGGAACCCTGGGTGGGCGAATTTCTGACATGAGTGCAAATAGTTCCACTCTTTTGCGGACTACTGGAGCTCTAATTCTAGCACTATATACACTCATATTATTCACAATGATCCATTTGCTTTAATAGAGAAAGTCGTCTTCCTTTTTGTAGAAAGGAACGACGTTCTCCACGCACAGGCTCTGATCTTACGTGCGTGATCTCCGGCGATCGCCAATCAACGAGCGAGGGAGCTATCGATTTCGCTGTTGGGGCGACTCGGCCGAGCTCGGTCACTGCTGCCAGCCGGTTGGCGCCGACGCCACCCCGTACTCCGTCCTCCCCCAGCTCCCACATTGAACGTACATATCGTAGTGAAATTAACATTTGTAGTTGCCGATCGGTTTTTTTTTTCAACATGTAGTACCAGTGAAAACGCATTGGGACCAATGGGTTTCGCAAGATTATCTCCGGACCGCGTGCTGCCCCAGCAATTGTCTTTAGCAATGGCATACACAATGCGGCACTTTGTGCGTCCCAAGAGCGCCGGAAAACGCTTTGGGCAACAAGTTTGCTCGGTACTGCAGTAACCTGTCCGGCTACTAGCGAGTTTCCTATCCGGCTACTGGCTACTCCAACACTCGCCTTTCTGATGGCTACTAGCCAAGCAACTGTGGCAAGAATAGCGGCAGTAGCGTTCCTGAAAAGGTAGATTTCAGGAAGTAGCCGAACAACGATGAGGCTACTGTTGTTGTTATATTCGGCTACTATGTACATAGCGGGATATTGCCTAAGAATAGATCTACCGCGAGCAACACTAAATACAATATTAATTAGAAGTTGAAAGGTTTATGCTCGGACCCTGCCTAGAAAGTGGACTTGCCAGAAAATGCAGACTTTTCATAGAGCAGCGTTTTCGGACGCGCTAGTTCTTCCTGCTACCTGTTTAAGCCGGTTGATTTCTTAAAATGGGACAGGGGCTGTTTACACACCGAAGGAGGGGTTGTCCCGTTTTTGCAGTTTGAAAAGTCACGCCACTCAACGCGAGCGAAGTGGTCCCGAGCGGAATTAAAGCCACGAAAGGCGGGGCAACTCCTCCTTTGGTGTGTAGAGAGTATAGTTGTACACGAACAAAATTTTCGAAAAAATTTCGAAAGATTTTTCTTTTTTTTTTCTTTCGTTTTCATTCGTTCGAAAATTCGTCGAACGAAATTATTCCTTTCGTTCGAGATGTCGTCGAACGAACGGAAATCGGATTTTTTTTGGTTGAACGATTTTTTTTAAATTTCGTTCGTTCGAAATTTTTTCAAACGAATTTTTTTTCAAATTTCGTTCGTTCAAAATCCGATTTTTCGAAAAAATTTCGATATTTCCAACGAATTTCGAAAAAATTGTAATTTCGAAAGAAATCGAAATTTCGATCAGTTTCGAAATTCTTTCGTTCGACCTCCGAATTTTCGAAGTTTTTCGAAATTCGTTCGTTCGAAAATTTTTCGAACAAATTTTTTTCATTTTTTGTTCGTTCTAAATTGTTTCGAACGAAGTTTTTGCGATTTTCGTTCGTTCGAAATTTCTTCGAACCAACATTTTTCGATTTTCGTTCGTTCGATATTTTTTTTTCGAAGTTGTACAACTATAGTAGAGAGCCCCTGTCCGCTTGAAATAAGCTCTGGGCATTTCCAAATAGCCCTCGATTCCAATCGTTTCACCAGCGATTGGACGCTTCTCTGTATGAACATCTTTATCAACAGTTATACTTCTCCACGGCCCACCGCTCCGCTACTGGATAAGAACGTAAAGGCCAACCGAACATTGCTCGACACGACGCGGTCGCGTCACGCTCTCGTAAACAAAATTGATGATAACCAATTGATTAACTAAGGGTAGGGTATAAAAGAACTGGAGAACAATGTGTCTTCATTCACATACCGTCCTCCAGAGGTCAGCAGTTGAGGATCTGCCTTAACTAGAAAGTAGGAAAACAGCACCACCGGTGGTCAAGATGTAAGAAAATCGGAGTAAAAACTTACAAAATTATAAAGCCGTGACGCGACCGCGTTGTGTCGAGCAGTGTTCGGTTGGCCTTTACGTTCTCATCGCTTCTGGTGATAATCGAAGTCGAGAGCTCACTAGAAATGCCTCGAAGAGTAACGTCAGCATAGTCAAATAATTGATTACGTGGGCGACTGTGTTATTATGTAACATTTTTGTGGTTGATATTCTCAAGGCTTCGTCAGAACAACAACTGCTAAACATTTTTTCCGTGTGGGATGGAGGTTACGGATGTTACATACTTGAGACGAACAGGCTGATGTTATTCCTTCGACTGAACACCCGCTGTTGCTTGGAGATAGGGTTGGTATCTGCGCTCTTCTCCCACCTTCACTCATTCGTTCTGTGAACTGCACTTTCTCGGAGAAAATAACTCCAAACGGCTGGGTGAACCAATGATGTTTTTTTTTGAAATCGTATTCAATACATTTTTTGCTCACCTTGGCCATAAGAAGCGGCACCCGTCAACTGCCAAGAATTCCGGATACGTGAACACTAAAATATTGTCTAAGAAAACGTAAACCTTGTAATAGTGGACTGGTATACTCGTAACTACACTTTGTAATCCTTGTCTGCGTCTAATGAAATCTGTCTGCAATATTAAAGGCAGTGTTCACGATGATTTTTGTTCGCTAGTTTCCGGCAGAAATAGGGCTTACGGGTGGGGTATGTACCACTAGTGAAGAAAAAACTACAAAAAACCCAAAATTATTATAACATTGGTCCCTTCCACCTTTAGGAGTTTTTAGCGTGGATGAGATGCGCGATGGCGGGGGATTTTGTACTAGTTGTCATGGCAACTAATAGCGCAAGAAAATTGGATTGGAGCGCGCAATCCCTCTTTTTACATTTTCCTTTTTTTCACTGCTTCGTTCATTTTTTTCGAGAGTTTGTTTTGTTCGGTGTCTCGTTTTCTTTATTTTCTTCTAAAAAAACGATGAAAACGAAACTAAGCGAAATCAAAAGAAACAACGAGAACACCCCAAAATCGATGAGTAAGCCGCTCTCGGTAGTGGCGTTGTCGGGCCTTGTATTGATCAAGGATGGGGGGCGTGGCGGAGTTGCTTGGCGAATTGCCATCAAAGACGTCCGAGGCGCCTCGAACTCGTACGAATGGGGGGCGGACCGGACCAGCCAGGCGTACCGGGACAGGTTTTAAAGCCGTTTTTATCTATCCCTGGACCGTTTTCGCTGCTTTTTTCGACACTATTCCCTCCTGCTTCTGCCAGCTTAGTGGCTCACTGTGAAGCCTCGAGAACGAGATTTATCGTGGACACTGCCTTTAAAGGCACTGTTCGCGATAAAAATCGCTTTTCTGTTTTTTTGCCTATCTTGAAATCGGTCTCATTCTGATTCCAATGATGCTTCTGGAATCGTACGAGACCTTCTGAGGATGGAGTTATGGTCCCACAAAGATTGAGCTAAGGAAACATGGTGGACGAGTTGTCCGAGGCTTGTAACTTCCGTCTTTTACAGCCGATGTATGCGAGCTGACCTGAGTAAAGAGAGAAGTTGAGAATGAAGGGAAGAACGGGGATTTTGATCGGAAACAATCGCTCTGCTCACGATTTCGAGTGTTCCTTTGTTTACGTAGAGGGGCGGAAAGAGGCGGGGCTTGCCTACAATGGCGGGGTTTGCCCACTTTTCTAAGCCGTTTTGCGGCTCCTGGCTAGCTTTTCTTCCCGTTTTTTCGACGCTGTTCTGCTTCTGAGAGCACCGAGGAGCGTTTGTCATGGAAAATTCGAGGAAGAAGTTATCTCGAACAGTGCCTTTAAATAGGGTCGCCTTTGCTGTGCGATCCACTTTGTACGTCTACCATTTCCACGGAGTTGCCCACGTGTTTGTATCCGATGGTATTCGAAAGCTGCTGAGATTTCTAAACTATTTGGTTGATTTCATAATCCAGAATTATTTTAAAGGCAGCAGACACGCTCAAAAATGATATCGATTTTATGACATAAATCGAGGGTTCGGGGCTGGTAGTATGCGGAACTAACGAAAAAACCAACGAAAGTTGGATGAAAATAGAATAATAACGGTTGTTTTCGTTATCGGGTGAAATGGACGAGTTTTACCGCGCGCGGTTGAAACAGCGAATATTAGCAACAAAACGGTTTATATAGATTAACCGATATAGTCCTACAGTCTGTACTGGAAGAATCACCTCGTTGGAAGCATCAAAAACCAGCCAAAAAGACCGTATTAGAACAATCAATCTGGACGAGTTTCCATTTTGGGGCGGGGTTGACGAAGCTCAGGGGCGGGGTTGCAGAATTTTTTCGATTTGCATTGCTCAATTTTAGTAGTTTTGACTCGTTTTTGACGCTTCCAACTGCGTGAGCATTCTACTAGGACCCATACGACCCCAGTAACGTAGTTAACCAAACAACTTTTTTGAGCGTGTCTGCTGTCTTTAAACGAAAATCTCTCGTGGAGGTATGCTTGTGACATTTTCGCCCTGCTATGGCCTTGTATGGCGAGCAGTCGATCTGATATTGCTGGATGGCATGTACCACAGCCAAGCAGAATAACTTAAAGGCAGCATAAACGCTTGTAAACGTGATTGAGGTAACTACGGAAATAAAAGGGTAAGGCTCAGAACACAACGCTTATGCATTTTGAAGCGTCGAAAACGACCCACTATGCCGTTACACGAGTAAGAAGCTGTCCGTCAGAAGCCCCGTATTTCTCCACCCCCTGTATTTACCATCCTCCAAAACGGGGATGCTGGACCAGTCCCACTGTCGGCGACGTTTGTGGGTGGTACAATAAGTACAATAAGTAAACCACGTTATTCGACGACGGTGGGAATGCCCCAGCACCCTTGTTTCGGAGGAGGCAAATACAGGGGGCGGGGCCAACATCTTACTCGTGTAACGGCATTTTGGGTCGTTTTTGACGCTTCAAACTGCGTAGGCGTTGTGTTCTGAGAGATACCATTCTGTTTCAGTAGTTATCTGAACCACGTTCTGCCTTTAAAGGCAGTGGTCGCGATCAGATGTGCTTGTCTTCTTTTTCACTCTAAACCCTCTTCTGGGTTAAGAGTACTAGGACCTATAAGAAAAAATTTCGAAAAACCCGTTTTTTTAGCCAAATTTGAAGTCTTAACTTTCTTGTCTTTTGATCGTGGACGAGCCCACTCCACATCACCATCATCGATGATCTCTAGTATCAAGAACATTAGCTGGCTTGAAATTGTATTTCAGTATATTTATGTACTCATCTAGTCAAAAACATTGACCGGAGTGCTTGCTTTCATTGTTTAACTGTTTTTATTCGGTAAATTTGCATTTATTTCTTCCCCTGAATGTGGCTGATTTTTGACTGCTCGGCATGACACTGCGATCTTCATGAACGGCGCTGTGCACTTGTGCACGAACCTACAGCTTTGGGCCTTGGAAACTCTAATCCTATAGGCATCCCGTTTTTCACAGGGCTACCTTCATAGTTTTTCCGCTGTTGTCCAGCTAAGCTGAATTTCGTAGTTTTTTCGATAACTTTTTTCATTGTGACCGCTGCCTTTAACGTCTCCACCCGCAAGACGAGTAAATACGAAATCTCTGATCTGCCATCATTACCGTTTTATCTCAGGCGACAACCCATGAAGTGTTTCCAGAAGGGCTTTTTATGCTATGAACGCTTTTTTCCTGCTCTTCTTGCCCTTAAATAAGGCTCCCGTTTCCTTGTCCTTCTAGACATCAACCGCATAAACATATGCACCAATAAAACTACCAATCTTTCATCTCAAAACGACCCATCAAAGAAGAGCCGGAAGATCAGTAAGTCTTTTTTTCCGCTTCTTTTCGACGCGATTTATTTTTCATGGGATGTTTTGCTTTTCATCAGCTGTTTTCGTGAAGGAAGCAGTGAGTCAACTAGTATCGCGTGGGTAAAACCCAGATTCACGCCAGCATTCTGAATGCGTGCATATTCAATCTCAGTAAGACGACGTCATGATCTCGTGTCAGTTCCGGAATCCGAAATCAAATATGAAAACTGGGGTTCTTGGAGAATTTGTGAATAGTGTGTAATAAAAGAGTCAAAACTAGATGTCTACTTAATCGTGTTAAAGGCAGCGTTCACGATGATCATCCTCGTTGACTTTCCACAGTGACATGAAAGTCGAGAAGGATCCTAGGCACCCAGTGTTGAAAGAACGGTAGAAAACGAGCCAGGAGCGTCAAAATAACGGCTGCAAACAAGCGTTTTGGTGCCTCAGACACGCCTGGTGCCCCAGATCCACCCCCTCGGAATGAACAAATGAAGACTCAGATTACAGGAATGATCAAGTCAAGGAAGTGCTGATAAGTGAGCTGATCGCTTCATTGCACTGATTGGTATCATCCTTCTAGCGGTAAATTCCTCCACGCTCAAAAATCAACGTAAACAAGAGAGGGCCTATTTTTGCTCAAAAAGGCTTCTTTCGTGTCCTTTTTAAGCATGCCTTGCTATATAGGGCACCAGACCTTCCGTAAACCGTGGAGATATCGGAAGCGAAATTTATCGTGAACACTGCCTTTAGATGTAGTCACTCCACTTTGTGGATTTCGATTTTTATTACACTTATCTCTCGCCAAAAATCGTTCAGCAGTGAGGAAATAAATTGAGTGTGAAACAAAAGTTTGATCCGTTTGCCAGTAAGAGGAAGCCGCGCCTACTTTCAAGAAGTAGTGCGCAGCGTTCACGAAGGCGTGTGAAGTGTACTCGAAGCTCCTAACATATTTTACCCACCGATACCAACGCCCCGCTTTTTTCACGCGTTTTACAAGGTGAACAGGAAGCCCCGCCCACTCTCACGAAGCTGTGCGCGCTCCTCCTCAAGATATGTTCACCTTTCTTGACGCTGTGAGCATCTACTCGGTTTCCACGATGTATGTGCTTCGCATTAGTAGGACAATAACCAGTGAACATCCCTCGGTAAGGTACACAGCTTAACGGAATTTAATATAGGTAGACATATCCTCTTATTCCGAGCCAGATTTACTATGTACCTTCGCGCGCTTGTGCGGAGCGAGGGTAGAGACAGCGAAAAAGTGTGGGGAGAAGGAGACGCAGCGTACGCGCGCAGACGCACGCGATGAACGGAAATGAGTTTCACTCGGAAACATAGGATAGATAGCTCGTGATTTGCAGATTATTGTACAGAACACATATGCAGCTCTGTGCTGCCTCATTTTGCATGTGTACATTGTACGGTGCACTCAAAAAATCAACTCAACTTTTTTTTGAACGCGAAACGTAGCAATGATTGAACCGTTGAACATCCCTTCCCACCTGGAGCAAATGGTTTTTTTAGGTGCGAAAAAAATTTTTGAAAGAAATTCATCAAAAAAAAGGACGCTGAAGGCGCCTAAACGCGTCTCCTCGAGCTCTCTGACCGAATGCTGCGATTGGTATTGTTGCTCTCTCCCTATGTCTCTCTCCTCTCGCCTCGCCTCGCCTCGCCTCGCCTCGCCTCGCCTCGCCTCGCCTCGCCTCGCCTCGCCTCGCCTCGCCTCGCCTCGCCTCGCCTCGCCTCGCCTCGCCTCACCTCGCCTCACCTCGCCTCGCCTTGCCTTGCCTCGCCTTGCCTCGCCCAGGGCTGGGCACACGTCCCGGCAGGGCGATTTTAAATATGCACCCCCCTTAGCTCGGTAATTTTCAGGCACCCCCCTATGGGAAATCGAAATTGGCTGTTTTCCGAGAAGTCGAGCACGACAGCCATGATCTTGACTTCCATATTTTGATAAACCAGAGTATAAAAAAAGCACTGAATAAAGAAAATTCCGAAAATGTCAACAAAAAAGGTAGTGTAATTTTTAAGCTTCCAAACAATCTTATGAAGAAAATTTTTAATAAGAAGATAGGTTGTGACAAAAGATAAAACAATTTTTTATTCATTACAATTCAGAAATTACAAACAACAACAGAGCTACTTTTATTGCAGTAATCAACGTTTTCTATCGAATGTTTTCATGAACCTATGTACGAAGGATTCATCCGTGTTTGATCGTTCTCATGAAGAAATTTTCAGAATTATTTTGTATTCTGGAACCATTTAGGGATTGATGAGATGCGTAGGGAGTGGAAAACCCGATTTTTACCCACGTAGAATGCGCAATCCTTTAGAGACCCGGCTCGCCGTGCGATCTGGTGTGTGTACGCAGCTACACAGCGCACACGGGAGTGGACGCGCGCACAATATTAGTAAAAAAATGTATTTTATTACAGAACGGGGAAGAGAAAACGATTGAAACCAAAGGAAATGGAAGATGATGAAAATTGTCTATTCTGGATGTACCCATTTTAGAAATGTAATGTAAACAAACAAAGTTGGAGCAGGGGTAAATATTTAGCCGTGACAAGTTTAATTCAAACGAACCTAGTTGATCAAAAGTAGCATTAAACATGCAAGGAAAGGATAATGTGGGAAAGAGGAGAATCTGGCAAACAGTTAAGCTTCAACAAGATCGTTTTTTAATGTGATTTAAGGACCTTAAATCTCGTCCCGGTTTTAACCCGAAAACCGGGACAAAACCGGGACGAGTTTTAAGGTCCTTAAATCACATTGAATATCAAAGCGCCCGTTACTACAGTGTTTTCCAGATTCTCCTCTTTCTCCCAATGCTCTTAGTTCTCATGGTTAATGCTGTTTTTATTCTACAAAGTTCATTTGAATGAGCCTTGTCGAGTCCGAAAAATTCACCCTGCTCCAATTTAGTTTATTTACATTAAATTTCTGAGATGGTTACATTGAAAGCATCCTATTTCTGCCTTCTTCCATTTACTCCACTTTCGATCCTTTTCTCCTCCCCGTTCTGTAATAAAACTTATTTTTAATTAATATCGTGCGCGCGTCCACTCCAGTGTGCGCTGTGTAGCTGCGGACAAACACCATATCGCACGGCGAGCCCAGTCTCTAATGGATTGCGGCAGTCAAGCTGGATAAAATTCGGGCTTTTATGTACAGGGTACTTCTCAAGTAGGAAGATACGATTATTTGCTTCTTTCACTGGAACTTGCAGTCTTCAATTTTTACAGTCGGCTCTCTTCATACGTCATTCTCATAGACGAAATTCCGTTGGCTTGTTTTTATACTGACCGTGATATCTGTATTTTTAGTCTGCCATAATACAGCAGTTCGCTAATCCTTTTCTGAACGTGAACGATAGCTCATCTGAGCGCTGTCTTTGTATCTTCGCTTCTAATCGGTAACCACAAGCGTAAGCACTGAACGTTACACCAAAGAAATATTACACCACATCAATCTTTACTTGCTACTAGATAACAGAGTAGTGTTTATTCCTTCATCAAAACAATCAAACACATTATATATGATCTTCAATTAATAGAGTTGTTGATGAGAAGCTTCGACAGCAACTATGAATTATTCCGAACACAAACTGCATATCTATCAATAATTTTAATTCTGTACGTGTTTGTCTTAAAAAGCGAAGAGGAAGATATGACAAACCAGAAGAGAATCGTGTATTATTTTGCTTCTGAAATTTTACAGAACATGCACTTCGCTTTTTTTTGGTGTCCGGTTTAGGCACCCCCCTTTGCCCTCTCTGCAACGTCCAATATGCACCCCCCTAAGGTTAACCGGGACGCGTGCCCAGCCCTGGCCTCGCCTCGCCTCGCCTCGCCACTCCTCTCCTCTCCTCTCCTCTCCTTTCCTTCTTTCTTTCTTTCTTTCTCTCTTTCTTTCATCCCTTTTTTTTAGCAAGTAAGCGGTTCCACTTTCTGATGCTGAGGCACACTCGAATCCAACCCATTCGGCTCGTTTAGAAGCTTTAAACGGCGTAGGCATTCTTGTACGAGCTTTGCCAGTGTGTCAACTTCGATATTTCAATCATTTCTGTGAGTCTGTCCTCCACCTGTTATCTAATTTAATAACCACAGTAACGTTTCCTATTTACATCGTGTTTTTGTCCCGCTTTCCTCTCCGTCAAATCTCATTGAGAACAGCGCTAAATTTCCGATTCATGCTCTAAACTCGGTAACGCTTTTGAGCATGTATGCTGCCTTTAACAAATATTTCTATGATGCCTCAAAACTTCATTATAGGCTGTGGAATCCTCAGGAAATGCATTTTGTGAAGTGCACGAGTTTATGCTGCTCTAAAAACGGCTTCCTCAAAATGTAATTTCTACACAAGTCTGAAATTTCTTGACACGCACACAAATCGAGTTCAGTCCCCCTCTGGGATTGAATAAAATATTGAACAAAACTTTAAGCAGAGATTTTGAAGGCCTGAGTTTGCACATCTCGATTTTTCATTTCAAGTCGTCAGTTTTTTCGCCATTCTCTCTAACGCCAACTGGGCTATTGGCTGCGCTCGAAGTTGCTGGGTTTAATTGACAGTTGTCCCAGCTTGGGGAACGGGCGCCAGCAAGTTTTTTCTTATTTTTAGTCTCTTGGACTATCACAACTATTCAAACAACCTCTGGGGACTAACATGAATCTTGCTGAGCCATGCGCTATAAATTCCTCCACTTGGCTGCCTTTTTTGCAGTTTCCGTTGAAACAAATACAATGATAAAGTCTGTCCGAGCAGTCCATCCCCGCGGTCGGCGGGCGCGTTGATCGGCGGTCGCATATCCGGGCCTCTCAATAGGTTAGCGGGAATACCATAAGAATAGTGGATAATATTTCAATCAGCCTCCGTCGCGGGAAGGCTCGTCCGAAAATTTCCTTCGCACGCGACCGCGTGGCCTTACAGTCTCATTCGGACAGACGTTACACAAAGGAAGAGCTTCATAACACAAAGGACCTTTACCAAGGACAGTTCTGCCCGCACTCTGTCATTTTGAAAAAAGTGGTCACGATGAAAAACTTTCTCGAAAAAACTGTAAAAATCAGCTTAGATCGAAAACAGCTGAAAAACTATGAAGGTATCGCTGTGAAAAATGGGCTAGAATTAGAGCTGCTGGGGCCCAAAGAAGCCAGCTCGTGCACCCGTGCACAGCGCCGACCAAAAGAACGCAGTCTCATGCCGATTAGTCAAAAATCAGCGACAATAAGAAGGAGAAATAAATGCAAATTTACCAAATAAAAACAGCTGAACAATGAAAGCAAGCACTTCGGTCACTGTTTTTGACTAGATGAGTCAATGTTCGTTGATGGAAATTCAATTTCAAGCCATCTGATGTTCTTCATATTAGAGATCATTGAAGCCAATGATGTGTAGTGGGCTCGTCCACCTGCAAAAGACAGGAAAGTTCAGGCTCTAAATTAGGCCCAAAACAAGGGTTTTTTCGCAAATTTCCCTCATAGGTCCTACCACTCTAAACCCAGAGAAGGTTTTCGAGAGGAAAAGAAGACAAGCATATTTTATCGCGACCACTGCTTTTAAAGGCACAGTCCAACCCCAGAATCGTTTTTCTCTTCTTTTCTGAGATCAAGGATGCGGCCATTGTAATGCGATGCTTCTTCGAAAAAGTGCCTTATAAGGCCATTGTAATGTGATCAGAATTAAGTGGGAACAGGCACGGCAGGAAACCAAACAATGCAAGCCATTGCTTGTTGTATGATTTATGGTCCATCAGAGCAGAATGTGCAATGTCTTTTCACTCAGCGATCAGTCACGTGCTTACATATTTGTTTGAACGAAATGCACCCTTCTATTGGTTGGTTTCGTTGGATCACAACCTTCACTGGTTGAGAATATTTGCCAGTATTACCAAAAACAAAGTAAAGCAAGCTCCAGGGTCAAGCGGCTGCTGTACAGCGAGGGAACGAGGGGAACGCGGATTTTTTTTTCAAAAAAAAAATTAAATTTTGGGAGGGTGCGTTAAAATTCCAGGCAAACATGGACAGTACTCTCCAAAACTCGTCGGTAGGGTAAGGAGCGTAGTCGGCATTGAAAAAAACTGAAAAAGAAAAGAAAAAATACAAGAATTTTCCTTTTCCAGAAAAATCCTGTCTCAACATTGCTGAAAAAATTCACTTACTAGAGGACACAAAATTTTTTAACATTTTCCAAAATTTTTAGTCACCAAGGGGTGAGGGGCCTTATTTAGCTCCGTCGAGGTTCGGAACAACGGTCTGCCTGAACCTGGCAAGCTCTCAATGTGGCCGTTTCTTACTTCCGTTCCACATTTTACATTTTAATTTGCAATTAAAACGAGGCGGGTGTGCTCCCATGTGACATCCTGGCCCACAAACATGGAAGCAGACGCTCCCGTCAACATCAGGAAATTCGAGTCCTGTAGAAAATTGCGACGTACTTTTCACCTCCGCCCCCTCCACTCAATTGTCCTTTTTATAAAGAACACCTCTTTGTCTCTTATTTCCTCCTTTCGTCATTAGTAACCCATTTCGACGAACTGTCCTCAGCTTCCTGCCATTTCTTCCACATTTTTTTTACTTCATGGTTTAATAGTTAGTGTTTCATACAATGGAATATTCTATTCTCGTTGACTGAAATTACAACATTGTTCCTCTATGTATTATCAGATCTTTTGGGTTTTTTTAGGAAAAGTGTAAAGCCTAGCTCGCTCCAAAGAGTCCGCGCAGAGTAAGCAGCGGAAGCCCGATAAGCATTACTTCGACCAGCTCAAAATGAGGGAGCTAGGCTATACTTAACTCAATAATGTTGCCATAAGAAAAGACAACACTGTTTCAAGTACAATGACGAGAAGTGCTGGAAATGGTTTTTTGGTTCGGATAGCAAAGTAAGTGAGCGCCTACTGTTCGCACCAGAGTGCTGACGCCGTCGGAAGTGTCGAAAACGAGTCAAATCGCCCGCTTTTATATAGAAGGTGCTCGCGTCTTGCCTTGGTTTCACTAGAAAGTGGGCGAGGTTTTGCGGTTTGAAGGCTCAGGATTGCTCAAATATGTACGATCATATCGCCTCGTATCCTCCCAACTGCGTGATCGTAGTGGTACATGCCGTACGAGTCCATAGGGTCTTCCCCCCGCCGAGTTCAAGTCGCGGCGTTGCTCGCAGCGACGAATAGCGCTAGGTGATGCAATATCGATTACATTCGGCGACGGGAGCGACCGACGCGGCGTAAAGCGCGACGAGGGGGCACCACGCAGTGTGGTTCACGCTGCGACTACCCTGCGTCACTGCCAGCGAACGGCGTCCGACGCTACGACGATAATGTTGGAAAGCATTTTTGTCACCGCGTCAAGGTTGACGCTCAGCAACCACTCGACGGTCGTTTCAACTCTGCAGACCTCCTATCAGAATGGCTCCCTCAACTAACCTTGAGAGTGTGCAGCTTGTCTCTAACGAAATCCTTTTCTTCACAAATCATACCCTTTTCCCGTTCACCAAGGCACAACAATCCAAATGAGGCTTATCGATTGTGCAGTTTACCGCAATGCTAAAAGACTATGGTGCGGTTGCGGTCGACATACTAACACTATGCTGGAAAGCCTGGCGCTTTGCCAGATTTCGTCATCGATCGAGAACACAGCTGATATTCTGGGTGAGTGGAGGTTTATGTTTTTTTTTCTTGTTTATTTCTGCTTTGTTTTTGTTTCGGACTCTCTTAATATTGCGAGTAGGGGCGTTTCTTGATGCGTGAGGGGAGTTGGTCGTTTTTATCAATTTTAAAGTAGAATTTAGAAAAAACTCTACCAAGCCCGAACAAATGACGATTCCCAGTTTCGCACAATGGAAAGCCCCTCTTCGCAACATTCAAACAGTCCGAAACAAAAATAAAGCAGAAACAGGCGTGAAAAATAGAGAAGAAAAATCGTAACGCTTCCAGAATATCAGCTGCTCTGTCCGAAATCTGGCAAAGCGCCATGTTTTCAACCGTAGTGTTAGTGTGTTGACCGCAACCGCACCATGGCCTTTTAGCATTGCGGTAAACTGTAAGTTTATATTAATGATAAGCATTTTGTCGCGTTGCCGGTCGCGAGAAGTATGAACCCGGGCTGAGTCACATTCAATCCTTCAATCCCAATGCATTCTTTGGAGTCTCCGCCATCCACAATTGCTGCTGCCGTAGCAAGCTGCCCGAGTGGCAATCAACTGGATTGTTTTCCGTTGCTCCATCGACGTCTTTTATGACTTTTCATGAAGATATTTTTCCCTCTCCTCTCACCAACAACACTGTTCTGAAGGCAGCTTCAGAATAAAAGTGCGGCAGTTATAGTGGTCTTAAACTTAAGGATTCAGGCTTATTTGAAAGAACATGTTTCTTCTCTCTGTCTACTACAAGTGTATATAGTTGATTGTGAACAGAAACTAATTTACGTCGCCGTACAGTGATGGTCGAGTGATAAATCCATTGCTGTTGAAGCCCGCACTCTGAGAGTTTTGGCCGAGAAATAGCCGCCAAATAATGCCCCCCGCGAAGTAGCCGAGGAATAATGCTCTCCAGGTAGATATACGGCGCATTCCAGAGGCATGATTGAGATGTCAGCACCTCCGTGGGTTCAATTACCCAAGTTTGAGGTACTTGGACCTCGTTCGGCCTCTGGAGGCCCCGCCTAACCGCTGGCGACCCCAGATGGTGGCTCGGCGAGCCGGCGACGGCTGCGTCTTGGTTAGTTTTGTTTACTTCTAAATATTTCTCGGCTGATTCTTGTCCGTTTCGTGAGAAGCCGAGAAATTGCCGGAAATAACCCACCAGGAGCCGCTGCGGAGCCTGGTGGGCCAAAACTCTCAGAGAATTCGGCATATCTTTTTGTTATCGCGGACTTCACTTTCAATCTTATTTTTACCCTTTCATCCTCGTCTTTTTGCATATATCTCATACATATTTTGGATCTTCATTGAGAAATATTTGCGAACCAGTATTTTTAGGCAGTATCGATTTAGTTTTCGAGATTCCGATGTGGGAATCATTTGAGGTAGGTGGTTTCCGAGAAACGCGTTGTATTCAAAAAGGAAGGAAATCACGAAAAGAAGGTCAGGCAGTTGCATGCACTCCGTCATGTGAGAACATACATAGTCACACCCCTTTCCCCCATCCAGGCAGTGCTGCACAGACTTTTCCCTCAAACTCGTTTGTAGAATCCCAGTGGGCGTTCATGTATAATTTTCGGGCTCCTAGTCCACAGGTGTCTCAATTTTTCCCGCAGTTTTGTGTCTTGATCATATTGTTCGCGTGATTTTTCGTACACTACATATGGTTTGCGTTTTCGCTTTAGTCTGACTCAAGGACCAGGCGGCTGGCCGTACGGGGTTGGCGGCCTCACAGGAGAATGGGGTTTCGCTTTGCGCGGGGTGACCTACCGCCGCAGCCCCGTCCATTCATCAGACTAAAATGATTAAGCTTACTCTAACAAGGGCGTCAAGTCACTTTGGCGAGGGACTTTACAAAACCGTGTTCTGGTGGTTGTAGGTATGGGACGCAGCACTGACAGTGCGTTTTCCAAATCCCCTAAATGCCTCAGGGATTTACAGGAGATTTCTGAAAGTAGGCATTTTTATAGCTTCACGAGGAGAAAAGGGTACATGAACGACAATTTTCAGGGTGTTCAGAAAATTGTCTCGGATTGAGCTAAAAACATTCTACTAGGAGTTGTCCAGAGCGCTGATTACGAATATGAAATTCTTTCGTTATTTTTTTTAAATTCCGCCTGATTTGGTCCGAAGCCTGAACATGGGAGAAATTTTGCTGGCCAAATGCGACTTTGACGATTTCGAGAAGGCTACAATTGAATCGCCTTCAAACTTCTAGATGGGGGTTATTCGGGCTGGCTAACACAAGTCTGTGGTCCGTTTAACAATTTTACTTGGATTACAGTATCTAACGGCGGGTATACGGTAGCTCGGTCAAAGTTGCAGATTTTGGCTCAACATCTCTCTGTATGTGTTACTAGGGACGCCGAACACGAATTTGAGGCCCATTTTTCGATTTTTGAAATATTAAGGTAGGTTACGCAGTTAAAATGCACTATTCTTATCGTAGCCTACAGTAACCTTAAGTCTGGCGACAAATAGACCCCAGATTCGCGTTTAGCGCCCTAAATAACCCCCAGTTGAAAGTTTTGAGCCGAATCCGAAGATTTTTTATTCTGAACATCCAGAAAACTCCCTAACTTCTTCGTGTAGCAATGAAAATGCCCTTTTTTGGGATCCCCAGAACCGTTTAAAGAATTTCGAGCACAAGTCATTTTTGTACTGTCACAGACCTACTGTGAAGACAACACGGTTTTCGAAATCGTCGCGGTGTTTGTAAAAGAGTCCCTAATAAGGTAAAAATAGTAAACAGCTGTGGTGGGAAACATGATGTATTAGAATGGGTTCTAGTACCATGTAAACGAGTTTGTGATTGTTGTTAATGTCTCCCCTACTTGATGGTCAGGTGGATGGTGCTGCGATGCGGGAATGACGCGCATCTTCCACCTGATTGCCTTCAAAGGATCACTAACTGATTACTCTATTTGTAAGATCATTGATGACTGGTCATCGCCCTTCTATCAATTCATTCTTTACCTTCCCTATAAGCGTTATCAGATATGTAAAATACCCTCCATCAGTTTCTAGATACCACTTCTATGAGAGCTAATGCTCTGTTTCTGGCTGTCAGACTTAAATACAGCATACACGCTCGTAAACGTGTTCGAGACAACTACGGAAATAAAATGGTATGACACAGAACACAACGCCTACGCATTTTGAAGGGTGAAGAACAACCCACAATGCCGTTACATTAGTAAGAAGTGGGCCCCACCCCTGTAACTGCCCGCTCTTGCCGTCTCCTAAAAACGGGGGTCCGGGGCCGTTCCCACCGATGTATGTGGGTGGTTCGATAAGTACAATAACTAAACCTCATACTTCGGCGACGGAGAAAATGGCCCAGGACCCTGTTTTGGATGAGACGGCAAATACCAGGGGCGGGCATATGCAGGGGCGGGGCCAACTTCTTACTCCTATAACGGCATTTTGGGTCATTTTTGACGCTCCAAAATGCGAAGGCGTTGTGTTCTGTGTCATACCATTCCATTTCCGTAGTTATCTCAAGACGTTTACGAACGTGTTTGCTGCCTTTAAAGAGTTGTGCATAATTTTGTATATATGTATTGAGGCACAGTCCCTTACGAGTCTTAATCATATGTATTAGAGGTTGGTTTTTGTATAGAGATCTTTAGAATTTTTTTTATCTTTTTCAAGCTTAGGGTTCCACAAGAGTAGAAAAGGCTACTCAAAGCGAGCTCCTTTACCGTTCAGAATCACATAGTTTGTTTTTCACCAGAACGGCTTTTCGGACTGTCTGTGCCGACGAATTGACTTACTTACTTGACTTAAACGGTTGGCTTCCGCCTGGCGCGGTCATTCCGCATCTTCACCGAGGTGTGCCGTACTAGTAGTCAGCCGTGTCCATTTTTCACGGTCCTCAGCCACAATTTGAACACAATCCATCCATTGGTCGCTATTCCACTTCCTGCGAAGTAAAACATCGCGCCTGAATTGCCTTTCAATGCCGAGTGATTTCAAATCCTCCTTCACCACATCCGTCCAAAACTTTCGCCTACGCCCAGGCGGCCGTTTCCAGACAGGACTTGGAAGCATCCTCAGAGCGTGTTGAACAAGACGATCTGGCTGTCTTCTTTAAATATGCCCCACCAGACGAAGACGACCTTCCGTTGCCGCTTGAGATGGCATTGGGAGATGTTGGCACCTCCCTCGTGTCAAACGTTGATGTACTGCGTCGATTTCCTTGTAAAGGTCTTTGTTATGGCATACACGCGGCCAGAAATAACCAAGCAAACGCCTAAAAAGCTTCCTCTCCGTGCAATCCAACCTTTCCATCTGCGTCTTCGGTGCTGCCCACGTCTCCGATCCGTACATCATGATAGGGCGAATAGCGGATAGGTAGACGCGCAACATAACTTCCTTCGCGATGAGGGCAGACCACAAACACTTGGTTAGAGAATTGAATGCAGACGTAGCTTTCGCACATCGTTGTTGATTATCCGCTGCATAACAACCATCGTTCTTCAGCAAACAGCCCAAATAACAGAAATCGTCCACCAGTTCGATACGTTGTCCGTCCACACAAAGTCCCGTTGAAGGCCTCTGAGAGACCCATATCTGCTTGCATTTGTCGGGACGAAGACGAAGTCCATAGGCTGCGGCATACTTCGAAACGAGATTCACAATCCTTTGCAGTTTTGCATTGTTTTCAGCGAATAACACAATGTCGTCGGCGTACTCCAGGTCGACAAGGGAGCGTCCTGATGGTGTTAGGATCACGTCCGCAGGAAACTGTTCTGCAACTCTTCGCATGATGTCATCAACGGCGAAGTTAAATAGAAAAGGTCCTGCTACAGCTCCTTGCCTTACTCCTGTTCTCACCTCGAAAGCTGACGTAAACCTGACAGGCGTACGAACTGCTGCTGTAGTTCCTTCGCTCATGTCTTCGACTAGTCGAACATACTTTTCCGGGACTCCATCGGCTCGCAGAGCGTTGAGCAATCGATCACGATGAGAAGAGTCGAACGCGGCTTCAAAGTTCAAAAAAGCAAGCTGTAATGGCTTCGAATACCGCTGCCACGATTCAATTACTCTTCTCGCCGACGAATTAAGGGGCTATTCATACTCCTCAACGCTAGCGCGTCACGCGCAATACACCTGGGCGTCTTTGAAGTAGTATGAATGACCAGACGCCAGCTTCGTCATGGCGGCAACGCTCGCACGGACGTTTTCCTCATTTCCATGATTATTCCATCACCAATCTCATTCCGCTTCATGATATCTGGTTCCAGTACTGTCTTCTGTTACTATGGTGGAAAACGCGCGTATAGCAATAACTTGCACGGCAGTGTGGGGGGCCAACTTTGCTCAGCTCCGCAAAAACGTAGCCGCTGAAGCATTTTGAGTCTCTCGAAAGTATTCATACTTCAATGCCTCGTCCGAACTTCATGCGCGCTGGCGTTGAGGAGCAATATTAGCTCTCAAGAGGAGTCGACACTCTGTTCTTGAGCAGAAATATTTCAAAGGTTGGACGCGGACTCGGTGTACTGTCTCTGGTGAGGGCGAGGAGATAATTTAGGACCTAGTTATACACCAGCGGAATGAAAACGTTCCGCGATGACATTGCCGCCGATTCCTGCGTGAATAAGGGACTCGTCCGAAATACTGCGTCTTTTACGTGCTTGACGCAATATTGCAGACTAAAAATTTCCGGCCGTCTCAATTGTCGTTTATCGATATTTTACGCTTCTATCGCATGTTTATTGCTGAAGGTCACCAATAATTTATTCCTCTTGTCATAGCAATGCTCCTTATGTCGTTTGGTAACCTTTTAACGAGTTTGAGTTTGAAAATAATCAGCTGATCGAATTTGGCAAACTTCCAATAGAGTAGGTCCCGCAACGATACAGTATATAGTACCGCGGCTTGTATAATTGCTCGGTGCGGGCTTCCGGTGAGTTTTTCTGTGACAACTGTTCCTTTTGACAAGCCTCAGCACAGTTAAGGCGCACATAAGTGATAGTTGTCTTGCTATTTCCGCAGCGTCCCGCCGGTGTATAACTAGGGCCTTAGGCGCGCGGATGCTAGCATCCACATATCCGCGGTGGTCGTTTGAATTCGCTTCTGACTCGAGAGTATGTGGAGTTCCATTGGGGATAGCACTTATTTTTGAAGTGATGCACGTTCTAGATTCGCAGGTATTCCGTTTCTATCCGGACAGAATGGTACAGGTTCATGTGAGAGACGAGAATTAGTAATACTGATTGTAGAACTTCTATTGGTACCTGCTCGTTGGTGCCCCTGCTTCTACTGAACCCAGCAGACGTTTGAGTGTACACAGGGAACGTTCGAGCGATATAGCGTGCACAACTATATCGCGAAAGTATCCCGCACATTGCATAAAGGTGTCGCCGTCCGGCACACTAAGGCCTCTGGTCCATAACACCTTAGGATCCGTACCTAGGGAGTCATGGAGTCTTTGGCCACAAGCCACAATTTCGCCACCCTGAACTGTCGATCGCTGTCGAGTGATATCCAAAAAACTGCGCTATCCAGACTTCTGAGCTATTTCCATGCACCGTTTGCTGCTTTGCAGGAAACCCGCCTCAGGATAGACTCGTCATCAGCGTCGGAGAGTACACCATCAACTGCGGTAACGCTGACGATAGAAGAGTGGGAGGCTGTGCAATAGCTGTAAGGAAGGATTTCAATGGTATGGTCAAGGAGTTCGGCTCAACGTCGTGTCGGAATGCATTCGTACGACTGCGGGATCACAGAGGATTCAATCTGTGGATGGTGAGTGCTCATGCGCCCACTGAAACCGCCGAAGACAATTCGAAGGATGCGTTTTATGAGGAACTCAATACGTTGCTGGCCAGGATACCTTGTCAACATGCTGTTGTCGTGGGGATTGACGCAAATGCGAAGATGGGACTTGATCAGGAATCCGAAGTACTCGGTAAATGGTTCTACCCAGTGGAGCAAACATCGGACAATGGCTACCGCCTTGTCGACTTTTGTGAATGCAGTGGTCTGATTATTGCATCGACATTCAAGAGGAATCATCGCCGCCATCAGCTTACGTGGCAGGGACCAACCCGGCTATCTCCAGAAGAGCAGCGGAAGCGGAAGATGACAACTTTGAAACTACAGCTTGACTATGTCCTGACGAGGAATATTCCAGTATCGGACATTCGAAGATCTAGAGCTGTGTGGGATGTCGCATTCGATTCGGATCACCGTCCTGTTCTGTTGAACTTCACTGCGAGGATTCATAAGAGGAAGCGAGGGGCTCACCCCTCCCCCCCAGAGGATTGACATGACAAGTCTCAGAGATGAAGAGTGCAGAAGGAATTACCGACTACGCGTTTCTATTCACATCGGAGTACGGACTAAGAAGAAACTTTGCGACGCGAATTCTTTTGTCAAGTGCATCCAGGACGCTCCGAAAGAGGCACTCCCGGTTGTACAGCCTAAGAAGAAGTTCGCCTACGTCTCAGAAGAAACAACATCTACCTACAACAGAGTATGTGCTCTCCGAACTGCAGGAAACTTCGTGGAGGAGAAGCGTCTGAGGAGGAAGTTGCGTCGGCAGCTTCAAAGTGACCGCGAACGAGAGTGGACGTGTAGAGCTAAGGAGTACGAGAAGGCTTGGGAGGAGAAGAATCCGAAGAAAGCCTACACGTTGCTGCGACAGTATAGCGGGAAGATGAAGAGATGTTCTCCTGTCTTGAACACTACCAATGGAGTTGCAGTTGGTGATGCGACGCTGCCAATATGGAAGGATTACTTCAGTTCACTACTGAATCGTCCAGCGCCATCAGTACCTGAGCTCCCGCATGTTCAGAGAGCATATTACGATGTCAGTGAGGAACCGCCGACTGAGTCTGAAGTTTTGGATTGTGTCCGGAAAATGAAGAATGGAAAGGCAGGTGGAGATGACAACATCACTGCTGAAATGCTGAAAGCTCTTCCTCCGTCTGGGATTCGTGAAATGACCAACACCATCCGTGCCATATGGATGAGCGAAAGGATACCCGATTCGTGGAGACATGCGATCATCGTACCTCTTCACAAGAAGCTATCCGTCACGGATCCTAAGAACTACAGAGGAATCTCTCTACTTCGTGTCATGTACAAGGTTTTAGAACGTATCATTCTCGAGCGACTTATCAAACATCGTGAAGGAACGACCAGAGATGAGCAAGCCGGTTTTCGACCTGGAAGATCGACCATCGACCAAGTGTTCGTCGTGAGAAGAGTAATTGAATCGTGGCAGCGGTTTTCGAAGCCATTACAGCTTGCTTTTTTGGACTTTGAAGCCGCGTTCGACTCTCCTCATCGTGATCGATTGCTCAATGCTCTGCGAGCAGATGGAGTCCCGGAAAAGTATGTTCGGTTAATCGAGGACATGAACAAAGGAACAACAGCAGCAGTTCGTACACCTGTCGGATTTACGTCAGCTTTCGAGGTGAAAACAGGAGTAAGGCAAGGAGCCGTTGCAGGACCTTTTCTTTCAACATCGCCGTTGATGACATCATGCGTAGAGTTGCAGAACAGTTTCCTGGGGATGTGATCCTAACACCATCAGGACGCTCCCTTGTCGACCTGGAGTACGCCGACGACATTGTGTTATTCGCTGAAAACAACGCAAAACTGCAAAGGATTGTGAACCTCGTTTCGAAGTATGCCGCAGCCTATGGACTTCGTCTTCGTCCCGACAAATGCAAGCAGATGTGGGTCTCTCAGAGGCCTTCAACTGGAGTTTGTGTGGACGGACAACGTATCGAACTGGTGGACGATTTCTGTTATTTGGGCTGTTTGCTGAAGAACGATGGTAGTTATGCAGCGGATATTCGACAACGATGTGCGAAAGCTACGTCTGCATTCAATTCTCTAACCAAGTGTTTGCGGTCTACCACCATCGCCAAGGAAGTCAAGTTGCGCGTCTACCTATCCGCTATTCGCCCTATCATGATGTACGGATCGGAGACGTGGGCAGCACCGAAAACGCAGATGGAAAGGTTGGATTGCACGGAGAGGAAGCTTTTCAGGCGTTTGCTTGGATATTTCTGGCCGCGTGTATGCCATAACGAAGACCTTTACAAGGAAATCGACGCAGTACATCAACGCTTGACACGAGGGAGGTGCCAGCATCTCCTAACGCCATCTCAAGCAGCAATGGAAAGTCGACTTCGACTGCTCGGGCATATACTAAGAAGAATGCCGGATCGTCTCGTACAACACACTTTAAAAATGCTTCCAAATCCTGTCTGGAAACGGCCACCTGGGCGTAGGCGAAAGTTCTGGACGGATGTGGTTAAAGAGGATTTAAAGTCACTCGGCATCGAAAGACAGTTCAGGCGCGATGTTTCGTTTCGCAGGAAATGGAATAGTGACAGCTGGATGGAATGTGTTCAAATTGTGGCTGAAGACCGTGAAAAATGGACACGGCTGACTACTAGGACGGCACACCTCGGTGAAGATGCGGAATGACCGCGTCAGGCGAAAGCCAACCGATTAAGTCAAAGTAAGTCAGAACTTCTATTAGGAAGGCTTAATAATCAGAGATTAGCCTAAAAAAGAATATATTGTGAAGCCGACACTATTTTCCACCCTTATTATTCAATAGTCGCACTTAACACTTTGCCTCAACTCTTTTCTTCCTTCCTGAATGGTACAGCAGATACATTGCTTTAGGTTTAGGCCTTCACAAATATACATTCCAGCAACTACCCTTTTTTAATCTATGCTTTTCAGTTTCATTCGATCCTTAATTGTCCATATTTTCTGCTCCCACCAATCAGCGCTTTTTCCTTGCCCAAAACTCGGCCGTACTATTTGATCGCGTTCACCTGATGTATACCCGGATTTTGTGATTCTATGAAAGAGAGTGTCCACAGAGGTTTAGGCAGTACTGTGCATATTGAGCAACATTTGTTCCTCTGAGTACCTATCAGCCCTTCTTCCGCTGTCTAGCTCTTTTCCCGATAGGTATAATCAATCAATGCATTGAAAGTTTATGCATAATTATTCTAAATTTCCTGACATTCCCTAGACGTCGTACCAGTGCGCTGTACGCTTTTTCCTCAATGGCTTCCTCCAAAGCTACACCATCATGCCAGTGCCAATGTCACAAATGCATTCTGAAGTCTGTTCGTAATCATCCAGATGATATTTTTTTGCCAGATGATTCTGATACGGTCAGTTAATCTATTGATCTTGGACATTTTCTGTTAATGCTCCGCCCGTTAATATCGTAACAAAGTATACAAGGGTGAAGTTACTCGCACATATCCTGGGTGTTCGAATATGAGTTAAAGGTTTCCATATGAGTGCAGAGCCTTCCTTTCTCGGAGCGGGAGTAGGGTCAGGCACAGCGGTGGTTCGGGTCGTCCTGAACAACGACCCCCCTGAGAGGGAATGTTTTTCGGCTAAAAAACGACCCTCTAGGAAAGGTGAAAAAATTGGCAGACGTTACTGAATCCCTTAAATCTGAAGTTGTTTTCAATCAATGCAGCCTCACCATTCCAAAAAGGATGGATAGCGTTCCATGCGCTGCCGATATTGAAACATTTCAGCCAGACGGGAAGCTGAAAAGCACTTCAGACCCCGAATAAACTTCGCCCTCCGTTTTGGCCCCGGTGTTTCGGTGGAGCTTTCGGACCACCGTGGGACCAACCCACCTTTGACCGGCCATAAATCGGCTCCAAATCGATTTTATGAACTAGAGGTAATGTTGAGCTGGTACAAGTTGAATTATTTACCCTTTTTTTCATTTCAAAAGTGTTCTTGTTCCATCTATATTGTTGACTACATATTCCATGGTAAATAATCATGACCCAAGATACTTCTACCTCAAGATTCGATTTTGCAGCGATACAGACATTATTTTACATGGGTCGAGAAAAGGAACAACCCCCCTTGAAAAATTTTTGAGTTTTCCCAAAAAAAGCAACCCCGCGGTCCCACGGTGGTCCGCGGGCCACCGCGAGCTCGACCCTGAGCGAAAGTGCGAACACGGACTGGATTGAGGAAATAGTTTGGCACGAAAAGCCTTCATCCAGGATCATTATCCTAGATTCTTGAGATACCAATTGACTACGCAAGACGGCGGGCATAAAAGAATTTCTGTCGTTCCGCTCGGGCTTAACTTGCCGTGAAAGTGCCGGGGAAGTACTGTGGCCCTCGACTGTACCACGGTAGCATAGCCTCCGTGGTACAGTCGAAGGCCTCCGTCGGGTGGCGAAAGTCGCGTCGTAATGATGGGAAGTGAAGGGCAGGGACGACGCTGCGTAGCCGACCCATATCCTTCAACGTGGCGGCGCGACTTTTGCCGCTCTACTATCCAGTGGTCTTAACGCGGCGGATCAGGGATCATCACTGTGCCTAGACGATTTTGCCGCAGTCTTGAGTGAGAATCGACAACACGGTGACATTGCCGCGGTAGTACCGCAACGGTTCCATGTTAGAAGCCCTCCGGCCCCACGAGGATGCACCAGCGAACCCACTTCGAGTACGGTGCACTGTTCTCTATGGCAAAACGAGATCGTCGCCGGTTCAATTACTTAAAGGCAGCATACAGGCTCGTAAACGTGATTGAGATAACTATGGAAATAGAATGGCATGGCCCATATTACAACGCCTACGCATTTTGAAGTGTCAAAAACGACCCACAATGCCGCTACATGAGTTAGAAGTTGGCCCCGCCCTGTATTTTCACGCCCCCTGTATTTGCCCTTTTCCTCCAACCCAGGGTTGTTGGACCATCTTCGACGTCAGTGACGTGTGTGGTTCACTTGTTAGGCAACCAACCAACAGTACCGACGGTGAATATGACCCAGCAACCTTGCGTTGCAGGAAAAGGGCATATCCGCCGCTGAATGGTTGCATTGAGTTTTTTTTATCTGTGTTTTATTGTTTAGTTCACATTTTTGTCCTTTCCAAGATTTCTTTGCGCTGTTTCGTTGTTTTTGAGCGCGTCGGCAACGGCGTATAATAAATAAATAAATAAATACAGGGGGCGTGAAAATACAGGGCGGGGCCAATTTCTAACTCATGTAGCGGCATTGTTGGTCGTTTTTGACACTTCAAAATGCGTAGGCGTTGTAATCTGGGCCATACCATTCTGTTTCCGTAGTTATCTCAATCACGTTTACGAGCGTGTATGCTGCCTTTAATTCCGCAAAGGAAAACGAATAACGAGCTGTCGCAACCATCACCAGTTTAAAAATATCCCATCGTGAGCGGAAAGAAGGTAAGCGACACTGAGGAAGGGTGCGGAGCTCCCTCTGTCTCCGCACCCTTCCTCAGTGTCGCTTCCCTTCTCTCCTCTCAGATTCGCAATGGATTACGGGGAATTCCTCCAGTTATTCCTGGTTAACACTCGCTGACCGTCTGCAATCCGAATGCCGCATGGTTCGCCACAAATGATCGCGTTCCGTTAATTTGCTAGACTGGATTTAATGCAGGGCCTACATGTAGTTAGACATGCCATCGGGTCCATCGCATGCGTGTACGCGTGTTGGCTGTGTTTTCTTCTCGCCCTGAATCTCTCGCTATCTCTATTCCGCACCGCGCGCGCTCGCGAAGGAACGCAGTAGATTTTACTCTGAAATGAAGGGTACCTATAGCGTGATCTGAGAAGCTGGAGTTTGATTTCTTTTCGGAAAAAGGTCTTAATAGGGTAATGCACTCCAATACTGATGCAATAATGTCATTATTACAAGGTAACCGAGTTGAACTCAAAACTCAGATGTCAGGCAGGACTCGAACCTGCATTGCACGCTTTCCGTGCGAGAGTGTTACCACTACATCACCTAGACCCCGCTCTGCATCCCTCAGCTATTTACACATGAACTGTGTTGGCACAACAGCAATCACCCGTTAACGGGTATGATCTCGTAAGCAAATATCGACATCAAATCCACTTAGCTGAAGCCTTAGAAGATGTAATTTTGATGTTTTTTTTTGGAATGTTCAATGCTTTTTTATGGCATGATATATGATCACAAGTTATCACAAGGTAGCCCAGTTGAACGTAAAACTCAGATGTCAGGCAAGACTTGAACCTGCATTGCACGCTTTCCGGGCGAGAGTGTTACCATTACACCACCGTATTAATGTCATTATTAATGAGTAAACAATGTCATTATTTATTCTGCTTTTCTATCAGGTGTACAAATAAGTTTCTGGGGATATACAAAAAAACGGCACAACTTGCTTCTTGGCTTGCATAGTATATCAACCAGAGAAATGAAAGAGCTTAAAGGCAGTGTTCACGATGAGTTTCTTTCCCGAGTTTCTCATTTGAAACAATGCGTTGGCCACCGAGTGTTACTAAGTTTACGAAGAAACAGCGAACAAAGCACAAAAACGTCCTATAACGGTGACCTTATTCTGTGGGCTGGACTAGATGACCAGCTGGATGAACATGTCCACGGTGGTTGTCACAGGTGAAAAATTGGGCTATTCGAAATTGATATATTATAGGCAAAACAGTATTAGTTAAAGTCTGAAGGAAGGAACGAAGCAATAGTGAGTTGAGAATTGCAAAAGACGGGTCCACGAAAGGTTTTCTCGTCACAACGAACAGTTCCTGTGTGAGTAGAAATGTGGTGAAAGTGAAGGATTTCGTCCCTTTCTAGAATGATTTCCGTTTTCGTTTTAGTCTAACGCATGGGCCAGGCGGCTGGCCGTGCGGGTTGGGGCCTCTTTAGAGAATGCGGTTTCGATTCGCGGGGGGTGATCTACCGTCGCAGCCCCGTCCATTCATCAGACTAAAGTTATTGCGTGAACTCTACGTTTTTCGTGATTTTTTCGTCATCCCAGTTCCTTCCGGAGGCAAAACAATGGATATAGCAATTAATCCTCAAAATCGAAGATGATTGTGAACCCTGCCTTCGAACATGCTACATACTCTAGTTGATATACTATGCAAGCCAAGGAGCAAGTTGTGCCGTATTTTGTATATGTACGCCGTATCTTGATGTCGAAAGACATATTCTACGAAAAATGCTACTTCTTGACTCAAATTGAGAAAAGCAGCGTAAGGGTTCCTGATTGTTATGTTAGGCATCTGGGAACATGTCTCATCATTAAAAACTTTTTAAAGAAACGTTTTGAAATTCTCGAAATTTTTGTTGTTTGAGAAAATTCAAAAAAAACGCAAATTAAAAAACTAGCTATTCTATACGATTGAAACCATCGCTTGAGAGCGCTGCCAACAACAAATAATGCAATTTAGTCTAACATTAAAGCTTTAACGCCCATAAATGTGAGAAGGCTTGAAAAGGCGATCTTTCAGCATGACAACCTTAGCGACATGCTGGTAAAAATTTTCAGAAAAGTTTTGGGTGCGTTCCAGTAAGGTGCTCTACCCCACCCGCTGTATTCTCTAGACCTTGCTTCTTGAGACAAGCATTTGTGCCAGGAGATTGCTCATGACCTAGCAGCACTTCATTTCTTACGAAGATTGGATTAAGAATGGTTCTCAGAGTACCCCTAACCCCCAAGCTCTCAAGTTCGGCTAGGCCAGTAGCGTGCATGGTCATCCCGATAGCTATACCGCTTCATTGATGGGAACCCTTCAATCACCCAGAATCGCTTTGGAAGTAGGCTTGTGGAAACCTGCATGCTTCTCTAGACCCTACCACCTGGTAAGTAACGTTATTCGTTAGTTGCTGCGAATGAATCGCTTTCACGAAAGGAGGCGGCGTCTGTTGCCCCTTTTCACTTCCGCTTTTTACTCTCACCCACACCACATAGGAAAGATATCCTCCACATATTTCCTCTTCAACTGTTCGGTGTGAAATTATGGGGGAGGGGATATAAGTGTGTGCTTCAGTTAGTACATATCTTAAAGTTACTTATGTTAAACGGGCAGTTGCACTTCAAGTGTGGTTTTTTATCACTGGAACTTCCAAAATATTATGACAAAAGGATGAAGTAGAACAATATACTCATGTTATTATTCGAACTTGGGCCAAAAAACTTGAGTTTTTTTTGCTCGGCTTCTAAAACGACTAGTTTACTCTTCTCTTTCGGAACACAACTGTCTCCGTGACTTTCTGATGTTTTCTACAACTCGAAATGAAGCTTTGTTTCAATCATCTCAAGTCGGTAATTTACTAGTAGCTAGATATGTACTTATCTATCCAGCAGATTAGCCATTTGTGTAATTCATATCTACGTATTGCCTATTATGCTATTGATTATTCGCCTTTGTTCACCAGTAATGCAATATAGACAGCGTTCCGGAAGCAAAAAAACATTTGATTAATCTCTATTTCGCTCTGGTAGGCCCATTGATCCACTCAAATTAAACGTATTTACCCAATTTGTTATCTCAAAATTGTGTGTACATTTCTTCACACTTTACCTGAGAACTTGGATTACATATGTGCTTGTATTGGAGAAAAAGTGTATGTTTGTAGTCCCGCAGTAAAGCATCAAAGCATAAGAACTAGCTCCCTTCGAAGGCACCATGGCTCAGAAAACCACTTTTGATTTTTTCGTATTCATTGAGTCAATGGGACGTGACGGGGATCACTCACAGAGTTTCGGGTGGCAAATTGTGCCCGTAAGGTTATGGTCGACTAAAAACGCCTATGGTGCTCGAAATGTCTTCGTTTCTGTCTGCACTGACCCAGACCTTGGCCCCTTCAGTTTTACCTCATCAAATTCAAAACAAAAGCCACTAACATTAAAAAATAGCTTTGAGACAATAACCTTCGAAACTGAGATTCTAAATACAGTACCGCTCGTCAGATTCGGTCAAAAGTCATTTGGGAACGCGTTTTCTTGTCTTTAGCGTCCTCTTTTATTTCTTCCTTCAAATACAAGTTTTTTTTCTGAAGATCTGAAAACAGGTTCAGGATCTGAGTGAGCTGAGTGAGAATGGCTATCTAACAATGTGACGCTTGCTAGGGTTTAGATTAGAATAAAATATTTCGGAGTGTGATTTCCACATCGTTCTACTCTAAACATAGTAGCGCCATGCAGCCGCATACTGTATTTGTATACTGTATGGCACACTAAAATCTTCGCAGCGAACTTTTTTGTTGAAACTCAAACCCTATCAATCACTACACCGTTGAATATGCAACTCTTTGGCCCAGATCTGAATTTTTTTAAAATCCGAAAAAAATATAAATTTGAAGGGGGTTATCAAAGAATAATGCTCAGGACGCGAAAATGCGCTACTGCGCGCATTCTGACCAGCTCCTACTAGCGGCATTTTACAATATTTGAAAAAATAATATCTGTGCGTGCGTTGTCGGAGAGCTGCAGCGGTTTGTCTTTTTGTCTCGATTTCCGACATTTCTGCGACAAGAATCAACCCCACCACTGCCGTATGCCCATTCATAGGAACACCATGCTTTAGTCTCAGCGATGAACCATCGCGGTATCAATACGCTGAGCGTCGCTCATACTTCCGCTGCGCGGCTGCGCGGCAAACTGCAGTTCAACTATATCAATCATGCGGCACCGCGCCGCGCCACCGCAGGGCGTTTCGAATCCATCTGGTTAAATTTTGAAAGGCGCCGCACGCGGCCGCTGCTGAGTCGTAATGCTATCAAAAGATAAGTTGTATCCTGAAATGGGTTCATCAACGATAATTTATTGATCAAAGGTTAACCTTACTCACGAATCATTTGTGTAGAGCATAGCTAGGTACAGTCTGACCAATGAGAACTTATCTCTATTCTTGAATTTATCGTCCTCTAGAATTGCACACATAATATATATGACACTTAACTCAAGCGACCAGCGTCTTTATCCGGAAATCGCAGAAAGGGTTATGCATTTATGAGCCGTTTTCAAAATCTCCTAACTATAAGGTCTACTTCAGGGTTGCGGTCGACCGAAATGCGAGAACTAGGCTTCAGCATGGGTTATGCTCTCTGTTTGAAACTGGCATCAAATTCGGAAATCTCCGGTTTATTACTCAACATAGTCATGGTTGTGTTTGAAGTGCTGTTCTGTGTACCCCCCACAGCTAGCGGAAACTTCGAAGTTTGTGTCATCGGTTTTCTACTACTTTACCATTGCACATCACCAAATTGAAGTATATTTCAATAAGTAAGGGTTTGGAGTTCTTGCACTTGAGTTCCATAAGTAAACTAGCTGTTACCGCAGTCCCTACTCTGCCGGATTTCCGGGAACGAAGTCGAAATGGGTGTTACATATACCCTGACGAGAGAAATCGGATGTGTTTGTCTCAGGTTTCTAGCCACTAACGAAATCCTCCGACTGCATACTAGTCAGCCGTTTTCGAGCACCAGTCATTAACTGGATTTTGAGGAGCTGTAATGATTTTCCTTTTATAGTTCCTTGCTTAGAGAGTGTGAATTTTTTGTTCGTAGGTCCTATGTACATCCTACTCACGCCTGATTAGCAACTGAAGTAAGGTAAAAAGGGCTCTCAATCGGCTCCTCTTTTTCTAGAAAATTACTCTGTGAAAGACGGAAATTTAACAATATCGGGCGGAAGTGATTTCCTCTTGCTATGGCTTGCTTCATTGTTGCTGAAGAGAGGTGACAGAAAATTTTGCAGAGTTCGAGAAAATTTCATGCCAGGAACTCGACATCTCAGGAATTTCTGAACAGGTTGCCTGAGAGTTTAACGCAAGTTGCATAATGGCTTCACGCAACTTACTCCAAATTCACAAGTAACTTGAAGCGATGTTACGTGTAACTTGAAAAGTTTTTTGATTGAAGTAGCATGTAACTTGCTCTAATATTACACAACATTGCGAGTAAGTTGCCACGTTGTTACATGTTACTTGACACCCTCACGCTTCGCGTTCAGCACACCGACAAGCGGCATGCTCGCCGAACATCCCGGAGGGCGCCAGCGGCGTCTCCAGCCGGTGTGCGGGCCGAAGTACTTCAAACTCGGGTAATTGAACCGAAGACGCTATCGGCATCTTACGAGGGAACAAAGCGTAGGTCGGATCTGCCAAAACGACTAGTATCGTTAGTATCACTTGTAGCCCAATAGTAAAAATGCGCGGTATTCCGCCCCGAGCTGCAGGTTCCAAGAAGTTACAGACTTAAAAATGTCATTTTTGTGCTTTTTGTACCTTCCAAAAAGCGCATTAGTCTTCGGGAAATCCGGAAACGGACCTCATAAATGTGTTCAGCGCCCAAAACTACCCCTTTAGCAAAGTTTGGGTGAAGGCATATTTTCCATGCTTTGCCCAGACTAACAGCGTTTTGGACTTTTACGGATTTTCGGTTAGGCGCTTATTTATACCGTTTGCAGGGCTTTGAAAGCGTTTTAGAAAAATGTTCCAGATTTCGCTTAAAATTCTCCCAGGGGTTTTTTTGGGGCGCTGATCACGAATCTGTGGTTCATTAGTCGATTTTCCAAAGTTTTCGGCTAATTTCGTTCGAAGCTTCCCAACCGGGGAAGATTTCGAGGGAAAAACGCTACTTTCGAGATTTGCGGATTTCTGCGTTAGATATCTCTCAAAATCATTCTCTGAAGGGTATTTGGAGTGCTTAACACGAATCTGGAGTCCGCCTATCGATTTTCTGTAGATTACGGCAGATTACGGTGGGTATACGGTAGTTTGGTCAAAATCTCCGATTTTACTCAAAATTTGTATACGGGGGCTATTTGGGGGTGGAGAATACGAATTAAATGTCCGTTTGTCGATTTTCAAAATACTAATGTGGGTTTTGACCCCTAAGTGACATATTACGTACCGTAACCTACAGTAAACCTCAAAATATCGACAAATAGGCTCCAGATTCGTGTTCACCACCCTAGATTACCCCTACATACAAGTTTTGAGCTAAATCCGAGAAAATTTTTTGAAACTCCAAAAAAATGTCTGACGCCTTTTCGAGAGGTTCGAAAAATGGTCATAACTTTATTGAACCTGCAGCTCAGGGCGGGATACTGCGCATTTTTACTATTGAGCTAGAAGAGATACTAACCATACCAGTCGTTTTGGCAGATCCGACCTACGCTTTGTATACCTTCCTTGTTAGTCCTGCCTCAAGAGTGCGTAGTATACTCGTATACCTCTCTAGGAAACAGCCCGCCCCGAGATAAGTTACATGTGCGATAAAATAACACATTTAAGTTACCCGTCAGTATTTTATGTCACGTGTAAGTCAACTCGCACCGTGTAATATACTTACTTTTTTGAACGTCACATGTAACTTAAAGTTATGAAAATAAGTCGCAGGTAACATGTTTAGAGTCACTAATTCGCATGTAACATTATCAGAAATTCCTGAGATGGACAGTCGCGAAAGTCAGCAAAAATTCTCTTGGTTTCATACAACTGTCAATAATGTGTATTAGAATCTTGGTTAAAAGTCCGAAAGCTCTTCTCTCGTTTTTACACCGTAGATCCCGGATGCTAATGAGTTCCTGATACAAAATTCCGGTACAAAACGCGTGCTTTACGAATTCTCGGACTCTCGCGTGAGGATTCTTCCCATCGCTTTGTGGGGAATTTGGCCTCTCCTTAGCCAATTTTTAAAATATTCATTGAGCTCAGGACTTCTTTACACATCCTTAAAGGCAGTGTTCACGATAAAAATCGTTTTCCTGTTTTTTTGCCTATCTTGAAAAGGGCCCCATGCTGATTCCAATGATGTCTCTTTAATCGTACAAGATCTTCTGGGGGCAAAGTTATGGTTCCTCAAAAATTGAGCTAAGGAAACGTGGTGGACGAGTTGTCCGAGGCTTGAAACTTCCGTCTTTTGCATCCGATGTATGCGAGCTGACCTGAGTAAAGACAGAAGTTGAGAATGAAGGGAAGAATGGGGCTAGTGATCGGAAATCATCGCTTATCTAACGATCTCGGGCATTCATTTGTTCACGTCGGTGGGCGTGTGTTGCGCTTTTGGGGTTTGCCTTGCGCTCGAAATGGCAACTTCGGGCTCTTTTGTTGCTTTCCCTGGCTCGTTTTCATGCAATCTTTCGACGTCAACGTTACTGTGTGCCCCTCCACTACCCATTCCTAGTGGAAACTGAAACACATTTTTTATCGTGAACACTGCCTTTAGCATTACATATTGGGGGGAACCGGACGATGCACCATAAAATGATTAGCACACCGATAGTTCAATTAGTAATAGTGCCACGCGGGTTACCTTTGTCAGCACGAACATCACGATTATTTATGCGCAACACCTCAAACTTGGGTAATTAAACCGAATGATATACATGCAAAATAAGAAAGCCTGCATAAATGGTGCTTAACATACTAACCTATCCCACAGCACCCATGAGACCCCAAGAAAACAGGCATATCATATCTCCACGCAATCTCTGTCCGCCTTTATAGCCGCTTTCCTACATTTCTAAACATACAAGATTCTCATATCATAAAAAACAACAAATGATCACGAGATCGTCGCGAAGATATCGGGAGGAATTTATAAAGTAAGTTGAAGGTAGACTTGAGGCATGACAAGAATCGAGGTTAGTATAGTAGGAAACGACTGGAGATAACGGTTCAGCGATTAGCTGAGCACCGGTTTCATGAATCGCCGCCGGCCCTACGGCTGCTTACATAGTCGGCAGCAACTAAAACTTTGGAACTGACTTGTGTTGTTGAGAAACCTCACCATATTTATTTATTTATTTAATTATTTATTTATTTATTTATTTATTTATTTAGTTATTTATTTATTTATTTATTTATTTATTTATTTATTTATTCATTTATTGATCTATTATTACCTCCAAAGGCGCAGTATAAAACACAGGTCAAACAGAAATTGAAACTGAGCAAACATCAAGAAAGGAAAGCCCTCTGCCTCACGATAACAGATCAAATAATAGATGACTTCAAATCATTAATTCGACACTAGGTTATTGCGGTACTAATATTTGAGGGGGGGGGGGGGATACAGTGTTACTGATTTTTGCCTCGGGAACCGCTTCACTCGTACAAAGCTGAGACAAGTGTACAGATGTCCTGATCAGCCGGCAATGATATGAGTCTATCATGGAGGTAACACATTTGACGAAGGTACTAAATTATTCAATTGTAATCTTATGAACTTGATTTTGGGGGCGCCAGGCAAAATCCGGCAGACTAAGTCAAGTAAGCCAATGTAAACTTTTGTGCATCAAGGGAAATAGAGCTTGAGATCGTTCCGGAGCAGCAACCTCTGCCTAAACGTTCATACTAGTTGAAGCTTTTTTCTAGATAACAAGCTCATATTTTCCGCTGTTTATATCACCATTGGAAAATGACTCATTTCTCAAGGGTTTTCTAACCAGTGGCCAGGATGGACGTGTGGTTTCGTGAAGTTTAGATTAGCGTATGGATTGGGTGCGCTACATACGCCGGCCCGTGCGGCGTTCGCGACACCAGCGGCCGCGACGACTAAGCGCCGCAGCCCCGTATATTCACTAGACTAAATTCTACGACTTGATTCTTCACCCTACGTGGACTACGTGGGGAAAAGCGTGCATACCTATCTCTGATAAAACTACCCCGGAATATGCGGAGTAATGGTCGGCTGCATTATTTTTGAAAGGCTATAGATGATTTGGAACTTTGAATAAAAAATTTCAGTCAGTGGAAGCATAGGTTTACCTAAATTGCATATGTCGTGAGTGAGCCTTATGTTGGAATGTGAAGGGCACTTATGTTTTTTCTCTCTTGCTATGACTGTTATGAGAGGTGTGTGTTTGTGTTGAGATGAATGGCTTCACAGAGATTCAATTCGTAATCCTCTCCCGAATTCTGTGAATAATTCAGCAGGAAGACTCTTTACATACCTTGTCCGTACGGAATGAATATTCGTCACTTTATTCCTACCTGGATACATTCTAGACTTTGTCATGTGTTTGTCCTTCCATTGTCTTGGGCTTTGTCCGGACAATGTGTAGGAGGATTCACTCTGAGTGCCTTCTTATAAGGAAACAGCATGTCACATTCTGCGAATCGGCTCTTCGCGATTTTATGTACCAGGCCGTCCAATAACTCCTGTCCGAAAATTTTCAAAATTCTATAATTTTCCTTAGAAGTGTTATAATATCAGGCAAGTGTAAGAATCTTCTAGAAGGCTGTCCAAAGTTCTACGCTAGGGGTATATAAGGCGCATTCGCCGCGTCTAGCTACCAGTACAAGCTAAAATGGACCAAGGTCGAATTCGTACGTTCGTGTACTACGAGTGGCTGCTGGGCAACGACACGGGCACCGAGGACCTGGTCACTGGGGATGAGAGCTGGGTCCTCTACGACAACGTCGCCCGCCGTGCCGTCTGGATCCCGCGCGGAGAAGAGCCGCCGACGACGCCGAAAGACGACCTGCACCCGCTGAAGATCATGCTCTGCTGCTGATGGGACACCAAGGGCATGCTGTACTTATAGCTGCTCCCGCAAGGCAGGACGGTCACCGCCTCCATCTACACCGATCAGCTCGGGAAACTAGCCGCCGCCATCCGAGAAAAGCGTGCCCGACGGGCCTCGGTCCACCTGCTGCACGACAACGCGCGCCCCCACGTGGCGAAGGAGACCCAGCAGAAGTTGGCGACGCTCGGCTGGGAGACGGTTGCCCATCCGCCGTATTCCCCGGATCTCGCCCCCTCCGACTACCACTTGTTCCGCCCGCTGAAGCACCATTTGGCCGGAAGAAAAATCACCAACTACGACAACCTCAAATCCGACATCGCGGACTTGTTCGAGTCGCAGCCCCCGGAGTTCTGGGCGAAGGGCATCGGCGACCTGCTAGAGTGTTGGAACGAATAATTTTTCTTGAATATTCGAATAAACGAATAGTTCGAATAATCCACTGCTTTGAATATTCGATTATTCGAATAAACGAATAATCCACTTCTTTGAATATTCGATTATTCGAATAAACCGAATAATCCACTTCTTTGAATATTCGAATATTTTTCGAATATATTCGAATAAACGATTATTCGGGCAACATGCTATTGCATACTATCCCATTTAATCCAGCATTCAAACCCGTGAAAGACGTCGTTTTTTCGTTACAGAATTCTTGATGACGAGGGTGGGTGATCGATTTTGCCATATCTCGTATCAACCCGTCGGGGTAGAAGTCAACAGCATCAAATACCTACTCTTGACCCAAAATCTCCGGTTCTTCTCGATGAATTTTTCAAAGGAACGATTTCCTGTGGACAAGTCATGAATTGTCCAGGGCTGAGATCAGCTTTCCCGATCTCATCGCTGTTAATCAATAACCGTTTGCATAGCTAAGCGTACCAGAACTCGATAGTTCAGTTCACAGTATCTTATGAATTTTTGAAGAGATACTGTGAACTATCTTTTTGCTGCTTGGAAGAAATTGCAGAAGTGAGCTTGGAATGAGGTCGACTTGCAAACCAAGTTCAACGCATTCTCCACATGTCTGAAGCCTAACCTGAGCGCTGATGGAAGTGAGCTACTGTCAGCATTTTCGGAGCACCCCGTATATTGACGTTTTAGTTGAGTTTGAGAAATCCGGACCTCGCACGCAGCTTTGTGCTGCTAATCGTCTTACAAGTGTGTTTCTTGCAGACTCCACTCGACCTTTCGAACATCATTCTCCTCAGAAAAATCGACAAAGCTCGGGAAACCAAAAATTGAGACCCTGAATATGTTCGGAAGTCCGAGTTTGAAAGAAGTTGAATTTTGTCATTCGAAATGTGGATGCCAAAAAAATTCGAGTTTGATAAGTGTACTCAGAATTGAAACAAAATGACTACAGAAGCCTTAGTACTCTTGACCTCGGACGCGATAAGGTTTTTTAAACATCAAACCAGCTGGCGGCTATCAATTTGCCCAAGTATGTGTTCTGTAAATCGTTTGCTGGAGCAACCTACTGTTCTTATCTGAGCAAAATCCGGTTCGCACTAGCGGACAACCGCTTCTGCAGTACGCATCGCGAAGATAGTGTGCCGGACCCAAGTGGGAGTGCGCCAGACGCCATAGAAAGTGTGAGGGACCCAAGTGGGCGCGCGCCAAACACCATACAAAGTGTGCAAGACCCAAGTGGGAGTGCGCAGGACGCCCCAGAAAGTGTGTTGGAACCAAGTGGGAGTGCGCCGGGCACCATAAAAGCTGTGCGGGACCCAAAAGGGGTCGCGCGGGACGCCGTTGAAAGTGTGCGGGACCCACGTGGGCCGAGCGCCGTATGAAATGTGAGGGACCCAAGTCGGAGTGCGCAGAACGCCGTTGAAAGTGTGTGGAACCGAAGTGGGTGGGCGCAGGATACCAAAATCATTTTGTGCGTTTATGAAAGAGCGTGTGACTCCTCTTTCCTCACGTCCCCTCCCCCTAAGAAACTCATTTCAACTGCTTAGTTGATTATTCGCACTAACTTATCTAAATCGGGTTTATATATCATGGAAATGAGAGTTAATCAAAATCTGCATCCAGGAAACACAAACATCATTCTGGGGTGCGTTCCAACGAATGTTCCCACGACGCTTTGGTAGGAAAAATAGCCGTTTCATGGACAAATTCGCTTCCCTTGGCTACGAGTTATAACTGTAAATTGCCTCCACGCGGCAGTGGCTGCGTTTCCATGCACGTGTTTCGCCACGGGAACCTTCTTGAAACGCACCACTGCTTCATTAGTCAAAAGAAGTAGCAGTAGCAGGGTGTCGGTTTGTCATGGGGACGCTCACTAAATCTCAAACAGCGGTTGTCCTTATCATGACAAAAATGAATATAAATGAACTACCACTTAAGGACCTCATAAAACTAAAGAAGGGCTGGTGTGTCACTGCACAGAAAAGGAGGGTAACACTGTTTGCATGTTTGGAATGCTTTGTAATTTCTTTGAGTGTTGTCGCCGAAACCAGCTTATGGGCCTGCTCAGCCGGACGCCAGCAGCAGCCGCTGTACTGTGCTTATCTGGTTCAAATTCCGGTCCGCAATTGCGTCTCGACATGCTTTGCGGCCGCACGCGCTCGAGTCAATCGAGTTTCCAGCTCCAAAGCCGACTCGATATGGCTTTTTTATACAGTTTTCTTCAATTTTGTTTAGTTTCCAGTCTCTAAAACCCACCTAGAGTCAACAGATCGGCAGCTGCGGCGCTGGGAACTCTTCCGACTCAAAAGCGCGCGGCCGCAAAGCGTGTCGAGACGCAATTGCGGACCGGAATTTGACCCAGTTAAGCACAGTACTTTGCAAGGGAAGACGATTCTAGGAACGAGAAGCAGGCGTGTGAACTTCTGTACTCAATCTCACATAGTGCTAACGGATTTCGGTTTATTTGCCTTAAACTCAAGATGCCGGCGCAGCCGGGCCCCAGCGGCAGATGCTGTACAGTAGTGTACATACTTGCTATAACGATAAATTTATGAGATGCTGAAGCTAGAAATTACGATTCATTACTCTAAGATGTTTGAAATGTAAAATCAGTGCAATATGGTTTTCGACCTTGTCGAATATTCAAAGTATTCATGCTGAATATTCGAATATTCGAATAAACCGAATATTCCACTTCTTTGAATATTCGATTATTCGAATAAACGAATATTTCACTTTTTTGAATATTCGAGTATTCGAATAACCCGAATAATCCACTTCTTTGAATATTCGAATATTCGAATTATTCGAATATTCGAATATTCGAATTTTATTCGAATAAACGAATATTCGGGCAACAAACACTCTACGACCTGCCCAATCGATAGGCCACTGTTGTGGATAACTGTGGTGATTATATTGTTGATTAGACTTGTTTTTCAATAAAGTTGAAAAAATTAAAAATGGTGAAATTTTAGGACAAAAATTATTGGACAACCTGGTACTTCTTACTTTGCCTTCGAACCTATACTTTGCCTGCGATTCGTGCGAGTTACGTTTCCATGGATTTACATAGTAATAGCGTGTCCAATTTGTGAAGCTGTCCGAATAATGTCTTTGTCCAGAACAGTTATGAGGGTAATTCCGATTTCCTTTATGTAGTTCTTGACCGTCCGAATCTAGCTCTCCGAAAACAAATGCAGGAGGAAATCGAAATCACCAGTATGAGGTATCCAGAATTTGGGATGAGCGGATCGCCAATTTTAATTGACTCAGCATTCCGATTGCGCTCTCGAAAAATGCAGTAATTGCTATTTCTTTAATTTTGATTTCCAAAATTTTGAGCCAAATTCTCAATCATTCCTAGCACAGAATGCTTCATCTGATGGTTTCCCGAGCTTCCGAACCGTACAATTTCCCCATCCAAAGCTTTTGCTCGTTCGAAATGAAAGACCGCAACTGTCTCAGTACACCTCCGAGCTCTCCAACTACTTCCCGTGTGAGAATAGTTGAGTTTGCAACAGCAATTAATTTCGCGCTGTTGTTCTTCGACCTTCGGAGTCGGCTGCATCCTAACCGCATTCCTTGAATTACCCTCTCCTCTGCTTGGCTAGGCTACCCATTTCTACTGTACCTCTGTCTAGAGTTTACATTAAGAGAGTTATCCGTTGACCCTTGTTTTCTGTGTTTCAGCGGGTCAATTGTATTCATTCAGTTAGTGATGTAGTATGATCTTCGATGTGTTGGCTTTATACAGAGTTCCTTTCTTTCAGTGATATTTCATGCATTGGAAATGCAACAGCCCATGAATGTGTCAATGTTACTTTCGTTTTTCATTCTTCTTTACCCTCTTAGATTTTGTGTTGCCTTATTTTTACCTTTATAGTGATATTATAAGAACATTTCAAGAAGACGGAATCAATCCCGGAAGGCGCCTTAGGAAGTCATCACCAGAAGTACCTACCCTTGTTTTCTGTCTTTTCGTTTTCCCTTGGAAGCTCTAGCCCTTTACTTCGCAATAGAAGGCATCTTTTGGAGTCTGGAAGTCTTGGGACAAAATGATCTCTCGATGGTTATCTTCACTGTACATATCGTCAAGAGAAGAGGGCTAGGCCTTCAGAAAGAGTATTTGGAATGCCCGATCTCGTTCGACAATATTCATGGAAAACCTCCCTTGGACGATATCTTCGTCAATGAGGGTACGATCTAGAGTTTTTTGGCACGGGAGTTTCTTTTAGTGATAGTGGACATTCCAATAGTAGAGTTGGAACCGAGTCGAATATTTATTCAAATAATATTTGAATAGATCTGATATTCGAGTATTAAATAATCGAATCAATCTGTTGACCGACTTTTCCAATGTATTCATTCTATCAGGAATTTTCGGAAGGCCTTATTCGGATGTATTCATCCAATCGGGAATTTCGAAAAGGCCTTATTTACAGATTCGGAATTTTCAAAACTGGCTTGTTCGAATTTCTTGATTTATCCGGGAAAAAAAATTTAAAGGGGTTATTCGAATTGTTCATTCACTCGGAGTCTCCTGAAATTCAAAGTGTCGACACAATCGTTCGTTCAAAAACTAGTGTCGAATGCCATGTATGAAGCATACATACCTTCCACTCCCATTTCGGCACAGCACTTTCCTATCACTCTCAAGGAAGCGAGGCAGCGGTTCTGTGAAAAAGGGGTGGAAATTAAGAAATAAGCGTGGAAAGTCGTTTTGTTTCTGTTATATAAGAGTGCTCTACCGGGGTGGGGGCGGAGGGTATATTCTGGAATCCTTCGAGGACGTAGAGTCTGAATATGTCCTCCGAAGCAGCTTAGGCATACTCCGAACAAAGTTTTAGGCGTTTCAAGGCTTTGCTGATAGATAAGAGTGCCAACAAGGCAACTTTTTAAAGACAGCAGACACGCTCAAAAAAGTTGTTCGGTTAACTACGTTACTGGGGTCGTATGGCTCCTAGTAGAATGCTCACGCCGTTGGAAGCGCCAAAAACGAGTCAAAACTACTAAAATTGAGCATTGCAAATCGAAAAAATTTCTGCAACCCCGCCCCAAAATGCAAACTCGTCCTGATAGATTGTTCAAATACTATGTTTTTGGCTGGTTTTTGATGCTTCCAACGAGGTGATTCTTCCAGTACAGACTGTAAGAGTATATCGGTTACTCTATATCAACCATTTTGTTGCTAATATTCGCTGTTCCAACCGAGCGTGGTAAAACTCGTCCATTTTCACTCGATAACGAAAACAACCGTTATTACTCTATTTTCATCCAATTTTCGTTGGTTTTTCGTTAGTTCCGCATGCTACCAGCCCCGAACCCTCGATTTATGTCATAAAATCGATATCATTTCTGAGCGTGTCTGCAGCCTTTAAGTGTGTCAAAAAACTGCGATTTGGCTCAAAAATTGTACACTCTACGTATGGCATAGCAAAATTTACATCGAGGCTTTCCGTGCGTGTGCGGAGCGAGGGAAGAGACAGCGAGAAAGTGTGGGTGGGAGGGTCAGAAGGAGAAGCAGCTTACGCGTTCACACGCACGCGATGAACCCTGGTCAATCTCGATTCAGAGTAGAAGTTATACAGAGTTTAATTGGAGTGCTGAACAGGAACCTAAGATCCATTTCCGATTATCTGAGGGTAAATGTAGGCTGCGAGGGTATAATGTCGTTTATTGACGTACATAACTCACGTTCGCATTTCAAAATCGATAAATGGATCTCAGATTCGTGTACGCTAACCCAGATAACTCCACAGATAAGTTTTGAGCCAAATCTGAGTTCCTGGTCAAACTACCGTGTTCCCGTCGTAACCTACCGGAATGTATCGAAAGTCAACAAGAAAACCTCAGATTCAGAAGCACTCTAAATAACCTTCGCAGAAAATTTTGAGCCAGATCTCATCCACATTTTTGCAATCGTCGAAAGTCGCCTTTGGCCTTCGAAATTTCCTCCATTTGGAGGCTTCGAGCAAAATATCTTGAGCACTTTCAAAAACCGACAAATTTGTTTCAGATTCGTGACCGCCACCCCAAATAACCCCCATGGAGGAATTCCAAGTCAGATCTGAAAATTTCTCTTGAACGCTTTGAAAACAAGAACTACCTGATTCATATAAGGTGAATGTTAAACCAACGTCGGGAAGTGGGGGAGGAGGCCTGCTATAACATCGTTTGGAGTATTCTAAGGCGGCTCCGGAGAGCCTAATCAGATTTAAAGTCCGAAAATACTCGTAGGACTGTTGTATATTTTACTTACAAGGCCCATCTTATTTATGAGATGTTTCCTTGTGAAGTGGTTCAGATAGAATACGCTCACTATTGACTAGAGCATGGAAAAAATTAAAGAAGACTTGTTTCACCTCATTACATCATGTTATTACCGTAGTTTGAAATATGGAAGCAATTAAGGAGTTCAGCGTCATGGTAATCTCCACGGCAGGGCCATTAATATCAAAATTATTATTTTTCACTCTACGGAGCAGAGAAATGGTTTTGAAACGATTTTGGTCCCTGTAAATGAAAACAACCATAATGAGACAGTCGCAGCGCATATTGTTTAGGCTTCTATGTATAGTACCGTGCAAAAGTCTATTCGCGTGGCATTTCCGCGAAAAATGTTTCATACATATTTATTTATTTATTTATACGTGGTGAACACCACGCGAAAAACAAACAGTCACAAGAAACATGAAAAAGCAACAATTAAATGAAAACAGAGAAATTACAAAACTCAAACTTGCATCACATCTTGGCTCATCATATCTTGGCTTCCCCTTATTTTTAGCGAAACTCGATGAAACTTTAGTAGGTTATGGGGCATCACAACCCTCGCTTTACACTTACACAAAACTGGTTTTCGAGCGTGCAGTTTTTTGAATATGGAGTTTATTTATCATTTTGGGGTATCATCTCAAATTAGGGGTATTCCTTTAAAACATGGCTCTTACAATTCCAAACCCGTAGCAGTTATTCGCCATTCGAGGGTCTCCGGAACCGTTGTATAACCTTGTAAAAAATTAATCTCCATCGAAAGTTTTTTAGAAATAAATTTGAAAGAAAATCATGCGATAATGCACTTTTTAAGTATCTCTCTTTGACGTTATCGAAAAAGAGCGAAAATCATGTTCCAGTTGTACTTTGTCAAAGCACAACTAGCACATATTTTGGAATGGTTCTGGGGTGAATAATTTCATAGGGGTGAATTTTAAAAAATTAATTCCAACCTGTTCAATTTTCGGTCTTCAGAAATTTCTTATAGAGACGATTTTCTCACAAAGCTATACAACGATTCCGACGACCTTGGAATGGTGAACAACTGCTACGGGTTTGGATTTATAAAAGCCATGTTTTGAAGGAATAGTCCTAATTTGAGATAATACCACAAAATGATAAATGAATTCCATATTTTAAAAACTGCACGCTCGAAAACCAGTTTTGTGTATGTGTAAAGCAAGGGTTGTGATGGCTCATAACATACTAAAGTTTCATCAAGTTTCGCTAACGGCAAGCCAAAATATGTATAAAAACATTATTCGCGGGAATGCCACGCTAATAAACTTTTGCACGGTACCGTACATAGGTACATACATTTAGAGGGTACAAATAAGTTTTTCAGAGGTTTACAATGTATGGCCTGCTGACTTGCACAGCATATCAACTCAGGTTGCACGTTAAAGGCAGTGTTCACGATTGAAATCGTTTTTCTGTTTTCCCGCCTATCTGGAAAACGGCCCCATGCTGATTCAAATGATGTCTCTAAAATCGCACAAGACCTTCTGTGAACGGAGTTATGGTCCCTCAAAAATTGAGCTAAGGAAACATGGTGGACGAGTTGTCCGAGGCTTGTAACTTCCGCCTTTTGCAGCCGATGTATGCCAGCTGAGCTTAGTGAAGAGAGAAGTTAAGAATGAAGGGAAGAACGGGGCTGATGATTGGAAATCATCGCTCATCTCACGATCTCGGGCATTCATTTGTTCACGTCGGTGGGCGTGTGTTGCGCTTTTAGGGTTTGCCTTGCGCTCCAAGTGGCAACTTCGGGCTCTTTTGGAACTTTTCCTGGCTCGTTTTCATGCGTTCTTTCGACGTCAACGTTACCTTGTGCCCCTCCACTACCCATTCCTAGTGGAAGCTGAGACACATTTTTTATCGTGAACACTGCCTTTAAAGCTCCATCGATTCTCTCCGAAAATTTGTACTTGTCATTCCGCTGAGTTGTTGACAACATACAATACCCGCGCTGAGTTTTGTAAAAACGGGGAGCATCTGGCAAACATGGCAAAAAGGCGTCCGTTGCATGTAACGTCTTTTGATGAAGACTTTTTCGAATTCTGAAAACGCTGTAATATTCACAGATTGAATTGCTACCTAATTATATGGCTTGTGTGCCGAAGTTCCCTAAAATCGCTTTGTTTTTGAAGGAAATAATTTTTGCAATTTTGCGTTTTTCAAAAACGTCGCGCGCGGCGAGGTGCGGCGAAACTTTGAGCAGTATTTGTACAAGTTATGGAAGAGCGATCTGTATGTTTTTTCCATAAATTAGGTGCAGGTGAGAGTCTCAAAGGTAATGTTGGTTGAATTTTCGAAATCCTTCATTCAAGGGTCCAGGATTTTCGCAACAAAACTCCAACTTTTCAGATAGTTCTAAAGCTGTTTAATGAAGGTTTTTGATAACTCAACCAACACAAACCTTGAGATTCTCTCACCTGCACCTAGTTTATGAAGAAAGCATACAGATTGCTCTTCTATTACTTGCTCCCCGTTTTCACAAAACTTAGCGCGGGTGTTGTACCTAATTTGTGCTCTTTCATTCGAGGGGGGGGGGTTGAGGGGAGTGACTAACTTCCTGTTCAACGACGATGAAAGTTCCATGTCAAACTTCCCACCAGCGAATCTTACTTTGTTCCTGCATGTGGGGTATCCTCCGATAGGGGGTTATTTTGAAGCTGAGGTTGTCTGCTTGAAGGCAGCAGACACACCCAAAAAAGTTGTCGGGATAACTATGTTACTAGGGTCTCATTGCTTCAACTAGAATCACAGTTTGTGCCGGAAAAATGCCTTTGCTCGAGGGTTAGAAATGGGAGTTTCTGAACTAGTGTGGGAAAGTGGCCTTCAAATGCTTCTTTCGTATGTGTTCTCGCAAGATTCATTTGCTAATCATGAGATTTTTCCACAATGAAATAAGCCCTTGTTGATGTTAAAAGTTGCAAGGGATTGTTGATTTCAGTTGGTCTGAAGAAGCGCTTACAAAGGAACCACAATAAGTCATAGTAACCATTCCAAATGAAATGTACTTTTCTAGAACCATTTTTGGACGAAAAGTCCGAATATGCCCATCGCAGCTGCCTGCGATGGGCATATTCGGAGGATGAACACGAATTTGGGGTTTGCTTGCCCAAATTCTAAGGTTTACTTTAGGTTACGGTAGGTAACATACCACTTAGAATGCAAAACCTGCCTCAATATTCCGATAATCTAAAAATGGGCATTGAATTCGTATTCAGCATCCAAAATAACCCCTACATAGAAACTTTGAGACAAATCTGAGACTTGGACCAAACTACCGTATACCCACCGTAATCTACCGTAAGCTGTCAAAAATCGATAAACCGACATCACATTTGTGTTCAGCACTCCAAATAACCCCAGAGAAATAACTTGAGCATATTCTATAGAAGCACTCCGGAAATCGTCAAAAGTCGCGATTTGCCATCAAATTCTCCCCCTATGGGAATCTGTGAACGAATACAGTCAAAAACTTCGGAAAATCGATAATTGAACCTCAGATTCGTGATCAGCACCCCAAATAACCCCCCATTGCGAATTTTTAGTCAAATCTGGAATATTTTTCTGAAACGCTTCGAGAGCCCTCTGATTGGTATAAATAAACGCCCAACCGAAAATCCGTAAGTCCAAAACGCTGTTAGTCTGCACAAAGTTTGCAAAATGTTCCTTCACCCAAAATTTGCTTAGTGGGGTAGTTTTGGGCGCTGAACACGATTATGAGGACCGTTTCCGGATTTTTGTAAAAATAATGCGCTTTTTGGAGGGTACAATAGGTACGAAAGTCAGAGAAAAAATGCCTATTACTTTTTTCAGAGTGGGTCTAGGCAGCTGCGATGAACATATTCGGACTTTTCGTCCAAAAATGGTTCTAGAAAAGTGCATTTCATTTGGAATGGTCGCTATGACTCATTCTGGTTCTCTTGTTAGACATTAAAGGCAGTGTTCACGATGAAAAAAGTTTTCAAAATTCCACTAGGATTGGGTAGTGGAGGGACACTCTGTAACGTTAACGTCGAAAGAACGCATGAAAACGAGCCAGGAAAGAGCCCCCAAAAGAGCCCGAATTTGCAACTTCGAGCGCATTGAAAACCCCAAAAGCGCATCACACGCCCACCGACGTGAACAAATGAATGCTCGAGATCGTGAGATGAGCGACGATTTTCAATCATTAGCCCCGTTCTTCCCTTCATTCTTAGCTTCTTTCTTTACTCAGGTCAGCTCGCATAGACCGGCTGCAAAAGACGGAAGTTACAAGCCTTGGACAACTCGTCCACCATGTTTCCTTAGCTCAATAATTGAGGGACCATAACTTGGTTCCCAGAAGGTCGTGTACGATTTCAGAGACATCATTGGAATCAGCATGGGACCGTTTTCAAAATGGAGAACAGAAAAACGATTTTCATCGTGAACAATGCCTTTAAAAGTAATAAAGGTGGTCATACATATATAATTATATAATTATAAAGAAATAAAATCTCAGCTCTATCAGGAATTCCGCACTTTCTGATTGATGTTTTCCTACCGCTTTGTTCGTTCCGTTCTCATCATTGTTCCGCTAGAAAACGAGCAATTCTTGCAGTGTTATGCTTGATGTGAAGGTCCTAACACCTGTGTATCGAAAATCACAAGAAGAGGTGAACACAAATGATTTCACTCTATATATTTCGAATATCTTTATGTAGAGAATAATGTGAAAAACATTGTATCTGTACATTTCAAGACCAGAAACAGAGGGTTTGAAGAGGACTCTCTCGATAGTTTGGAAACATTTTCAAAGAGAATATCTTTAAGCCCGAGGATGGCGAACCGGCAACGATCCACCCAAACAAGGAGCAGCTGACGAGAAGATATGCGATCATTCCCGAGCAGGTTTTTTATGAGCTGTTTATTTACGGTCCGGTTGTTCTTTATTCATTTTTACCTCCTATAAAAGCTTTTTACAGCCCAATCAGCAACAGGAGAGGTATGTAGGTGTGGTCATCGTGTTGTGCTTAGTAGCATCTATCACACTTTACATATAGAACACATGCAGCTGCATAATTGGAAGATCACGCTGAAAACACCAAGGTGAATTTTTCAGCTCCACGGAAGGTTGTTGCTCCTCTGATAATGTGATAATCGTGCCGCATGTTCAAATCACTCCCAATGAATCGCATCTCTTCAATCGAGCTATCAGTTCTGGGGCAGGCCTTCTTGCTGGTGAGCTCTTTCCGAGCATTCCTTTTTTCGCTCTTTTTGTGTTATAGAACTAAATCACCGTTTCAGCTCTTACGGTTCAATTTTCCAAGCCAGAGAGAAAACTGTGCGACGGTGATCAGTAGGATGGTGAAAAAGACTCAAAAATTCCCTACAATGCAATGGCCAGACCGGGCTGCAAGAACTACCCATGAATCCATGTTCCTTGGTCGACTGCCCCCCGGGTCGCCATGAAAACCTCATCCTAGCTGCCCGGCTAGTAGTCAAAAAATAAAAAGTTGTGAATTAAAAAGTGAAGAGCCCTGTAGGCATACTACCATTAAGCTACCGTAACTTGTCATAATCTTGGGAAGAACAACAAAAGGACCTCAGGTTCGGGTGCGACGCCCTCAACTGCCCTCTTGGACAAAGTTTGGGCTGACAATTTTTCATTGACCTCTGCACCCCCAAATTGGGATTCGGCTACATAGGGCTCCGGAGTTCAAATGTTTTTTTGCCCAAGCTTCACCTAGGGGGTTTTCTTGGTGCGCTGAATACGAATATGAGGTTCGTTTAGTTTTTCGAGTGGTTACTGTAGGTTACGGTAAGCATAAAGTTATTAGGCTACCGCAGTCCATATACTTCCATCCAGAGAATACTTGTGATACAGTCCTCTTTGCTGCGAAAAAAATTGCGGTTGCGATCGGTCTGTCGAATTAACCGGGACTGGGTCATCAATGCCGTTCTTGGTGCCATGCATATTTCACAAAGGTAACGACCGTTTTGATAATATTGTCCTGTAGATGGATTTTAAATTCGAGAAATAAGAAATTAATTCATCATTTAATATAAAGCTGTGAACCCGCTTAAAAAGCCCCTTGAAATATAAAAATTGATACGTAGAAGGGAGTAGAAGAGAGCGATCCGTCATTGGAATGCCGCGTACAGTTGTCGAACCAAAAAAAATATCGTAGAAGAAATTGCCAGCAAAGGGATCAAACTGGCGAGTTTCCGTGTGGTAGTCCGCCGCCTTCGACCACTCGGCCAACTCAGCTCCATGGGGAGTTGAATGGACCGGTGATAAAGCGCTCGCCATTTTCGCCATTTCGACCCCATTTCAAAAACAATTTGCTTACCTTTTTTCACTATTACTCGGGCAGCCAGTAGGGTGTGCTTTTCCTTTTTCTGATAGTCTATTTCCTCCTCCGGTCTGGTCATTCCCTTGTTAAGATCAATAATCTTGAAGTGTTTGTTTGTTCTTTCCTAATTCCGAAAGCAGAAAAGAGTTAAAGGGGAGCAGTTCTCTTGTCCCACCGTTACCCCGCTTAAAGATTCCAGCTACAAACTTTTATTTGGAGACGCTCTTAGAAGTACACCTAATCAGGATACATTTCGTTACAAACGGCTGGGTCATCCAAAGGAACTGATCCTGTCAGACCGCACACTAAACTGATGCGGAAAACTGCAAAATGACAGATCTACAGCAGGCAATAAAAGTGTTAATTAGAAGGAGAGTTGTGCTTTCGGATGCCATATCACACCTTGCCAAAATATCTCATATGGACCAGTGAAAATAGTCTTTCCTAAAAAACGCAGTTGTTTTCGCATTTTCCTGAAATATTGGATCAGGTCTCCCATATCCAATGGAACGTGAGATTTATCGTGAATACTGGGGGTTGGGCCTTATTCGAAGAAACATGAGCTGATCGTTGTGGTTTCTCATAAGTGGATTCCACTTAAACGAAGGTACTCGCTGAAAAACTGCGAGATTCTAAAAGAGTTCTTCGATCTTTTTCTGAAGCTATATTTTAGTGGAGTATACTCGTCAGCTTTTTGTGTCTGTGTGTAGTGTGTGGCTGCATGTACTTTTATATTGGTTTTGTGTCATTCTCAGATTCCTGTCTTGAAGTTTTATTCGTTTTTCATGTCCTGTTCTCAAAATTAGTTGTCATGACTACAGCGTGTAACAACATTTTCGAACTCGATGTTTGTCCGATTTATGGTCTGTCTCCTTTTCGAAAAATTCAATCACCATGTTATCCCAGACGGCATGAGATCATGATAATGAGGCGAAATGGTCTGTGAAGAAATAACTTCAGTCTGTCCATCGTGCATAACTTCGGTTCGGATGTAGGGATTGAAATCCATTAGTTGTCTCCAAGACTCGAATATGGTGACTCTCCGGAAATGCTAATCCGATTTTGAGTATTTTCTTTCGAAGTCTCAGCCACTCCTGAGTCTTTGCACACATGCGAACCATCATTTTGTTATTATGACTCTACTATTAAAGAAACGATGTGAGCAGTTTCCACTTTTTTGAGCCGCAAATTGACATTTAAAGACACTCTTACGATAAACTTCGTTGTTAAGTTTACAATGAAAAACAATCTGGTACCCGATATTGTCAATGTTCTTGTGCAGCTTCGAACAGAGTATGATGGAGGTTTGTTCGGCTAACGTGTCGACGGCTTCGCCTTCTTTAACGCTTTAGACTGTGAGCCAAGGAGCCCAGCGAGCCACTCCTAGTTGTAGAAGAACGGAGGGGATTCCCTTCGTTTGTGTGGATCGGAGGCTGGCCGGTTGGCCCCCTCGGGCCCCAGTCTAAGACACCAAAAAAAAGGGAAAGACACCGGAACATTAGCCAAATAAACCTTCATCATACTCTGTTCGAAGCTGCACAAGAACATTGACAATATCGGCTACCAGATTGTTTTTCATTGTAAACTTAACAGCGAAGTTTATCGTGAACAGTGTCTCTATTGAACAACATATTGCAGATCTACAACGGGCGACAATCTCAGCGCAGGCTTTCTATGCGGAGAACAATGAGCAGCCAAAAGCGAGGTCACCATGGATTCTAAAGCGATTGGTAGGTTACCTGTTTTTCATTCTCTAATATCTGAAGGATATCTTTTTAATTTTAGTACGAATGGTCGAATCGAGCGAAAAGGCGCGAGATCATCAAGCATGTACAGGCCGGTTTGGAGACATCTGTCGACCATGAACTGGAGGGTGACGAGCTCGAAAAGGCTGGTTCGTTCCTTGCTCCTGAAAAATTTTACTCTCTTTGCGATTACCTGTGCCACGCTCGCTCGTCACCACTTCTCTGATACCTGAAGTCTCTCCAGCCTGTTACGCTGAGGGGCTTTACGAAAGCATTTCTAAAGCGTTCTCTTCAGCCGGAATTTACCTAGTGCGTGTGGCAAAGTTCACTCGTTTTCGCACTATGAGTCCCAGCTGTGAAAATACTAGAAGAACTAGCTAGCGAGGGGTGCGGAACGCGCGTGTTAGAGCAATCGCAGTTCGATCGAAAACATTTCACACCCCAAGGAGGCATAACTTCAAGTCATTTATTTTGCAGCCGGTATCATGGGAGGAAATGTTTGAGGGTACGTTACTGGAGCTATCTCATCAGGTGAGTTTCTGTCTTTCGTCAATTTTCATTACATTTCATGAGTTCTCGAAATCAGTTAAGAAACTTCTTAATGAGTTCGAGACAGTGTAGCTATTATTGATCCTGTGGTCCAATTTAGCTGAGAGGATGGCGTGGGCTACCTCTTACGTTAATCATGGACACGAAGTCCTTTTTTTCAAAGAATTAGTGCTGGTACATATTCATATGGCGATTGGACAAAGTCTCAAACTCAGCCGAAATATTGTCGAGGTTTTTTCTATCCGACTGACCACTAGTCCGACTCCGCATGAACTTGATTTAGTTTGACGTTCGAGGGACTTCATCAACCTGGCACAGACTTAATATCCTTTAAAGGCAGTGTTCGCGATGAATATCATATTCGGGTTCCACCTGCAAAATGGGGTTGTTTCGTCGTGGGTCAACGATTAGTGAAGAAAGAGCGAAACAAAAAGCGCTCGGAATGAGCTAAAATAGTGGTTTCTTACGTTCAGGGCCCGCACGAGCTTACGCGCCCTGCTAGTTTCCGCAAGCGCGCGCAAATGTGCGTGAATCGATCAGGCAGTACGTAGCGGAGTTGCTAGGCGATTCGTCATCAAAAACGTCCGCGGCGCCACAAGCTCGTCAGAACGGGGCGGGGCGGGCCAAGCAGGCGTACTGGGCTAACTAAATCTTCGCCTCGCGGCCGTTTGTATCGATTTCTGTTTTCGCTGCTTTCTTCGACTCTATCCCCCCAGCATCTGCCAGCGTAGTGTTTCACACTGAAAACTAAAACGAGATTTATCATGACCACTGCCTTTAAGAAAATCTAAAAACATGGTTTGGGTTCATGATCAACATGTAGAAAAACCACATTGCTAAGTTCCAATCGTTTTCACTTACTATATTCTTCTGAAAAAGGTGAAAGATGTATGTGACTTGGATTCGTAATCAGCACACTGTACTGCTATGGGCTACCACCGTTTCGAAAGAAAAAAAGCTATGAACTGTCTCAAATAAAATATTACTGCAAACTACAGGTCCACGACTGTTCCTGATCCTCTCGGCATTTTCGTTTCAACCTTTATCTATCGATGATTTTCCTTTAGCCGCCACGAGTCGTTTTACATATTTTTACTATCGGCTGACGCGCTCTAAGGCTCTAAAAAAGGCGTTCAAAACGCCGAAGCGCGATCCCATCGACTGATAAAAACCTGTGGCGGCTAAGAATTCAAGCGCAAAATGGTAGGCTGCAAACCTGTATGTAGCCATCTCAACATTTTCTAGTCCAGTGAATTACCTACGTGCAAGTGGTCTTCGCCACGTCGCACTGTGTAGCTTCAACGCAGTTGATGTCACCCTCGAGTGCAGCACCGGCGCAGATCACGCGCATGCAGTTCATTTGATCCAGAAATTCGGAGGAGTCTCCAAAGCAACTCATTTTTCTAAGATTGGAAATAATACCTGCTTTCAAAGTTGGAATGTTTGCTCAAAGGAGACGATGCTGAATGAAAATCCATTGATTTCGATTAACCAGTTCAAGCTAATGTGAAGATTCAAACTCCGTATCGCATTAGACGTAACATACCTAAGCATATTGAGTCTCTCTAATTCTGTTACAACCTTTCATGCGTTTTAATAATTGATCCACCATTGAGAGAAACGAGTTCAACAATCTGGTCATTTTTCTGCTTACATAGGTGATCCAAGCTTCTCTATAGTATCGTATTCCAGAAGCAAAATACTCCGTGCAAGCCGTTTGGGGAGCTGTTCCACTCCGAGCTGAAGTTTCTCCATCATCAACCAAGCTTGTCTTTACGGTACGGGACTCTACAGACAATATTTCTTGTAGGGAGTGAAATTTCACTCTTTCCAAATTTCTAGGAACGTCTACAAAGAGCCGCTCAAAAATGCCAGGTTGAGGGATGTCTTTTGGACAGTTGGAACCGGATCTCTTGTTTTGGAAATCTCGACCAACTGTGCCGAATACTTCTGTGGGATTTTTAAGCCAAACGTTTCTCACCCTGCTCCAGTTCACCCGGTTAATCGCGAAAACACGGACTCACGACTGTACTGGAGCTTGTTGTGAAAACTCTCTTAGTGAAAAGGTAAGCCTCTTGGAAGATAATTTCAAGCAAGAGATACTTCAAACAGGCCGCTATATCCTGGAACAATGATCTATCGCTACTTCCTGCAAAACTGTCAACTGCCTGTAAACATCTTATTGCAGTTCTTGGTGAAAGTCACCGATTCACATGTCGAGAACCTCAAACTTCGAGGGTGGAACTTGCTCTCAGGATTAATATGACCTCCAAGAGGAGATTTAAAAATGAATTTCTTCATCTGAAGTAATAGAGAATTAATCAAGTTGGAAAAAGCTTCTTCAAGATGACGTTCCATGACATGACAACTACTGAAAACACTAAGTAGGGATCATCCTGAACCTGAACTGCAGGTTTCTGGAGACCACAACAGTGTTTTTGGGTTGTGATGGGAGACAAATTGAGGGCAATTTTAAGTGTAAAAATTCCTACTCTATGCACTTTGGGTATATCAGAAACAACCATAAGGTTCCTTTTTTTCGGATTTCTGAATATGAAACAATTTTAGCCGAAACCTCACGTCCAGGAGAGGTGGTTATTTGAGGCGTTGAACACAAAAAATAAGGTACCCAAGTGTTCTCACCCTTTTCGGATTACTATGGCATCGGCAGCCCGTCATCAGTGCTATTAGGACGGTGAGGTAAGGTACGGTAGGTTTCCGTAAAGCTACAAAGTGTCGTTTTTCTACAGAGAAATTTACTCGTAACATTCCGAAAAAATTACATAACTAGGACCCTCTATATTCGTGTTCAAACTCCACCAAAAAACCTTCTGGAACAAAAAGTATGATATGAAAATGTTTTGAATTTCTGAAATCCAAAAAGTGAACATTTTGGCTGTTTCTCATTCCACACAAGTGCACTGGAGTAGAGTTTTTAAAACTTCCGGCCATTCGACTTTCAATATATTTCTTAAAGGCAGTGGTCAATGAGATGAAAAACGTTAATATCGAAAAATCAACTACAAAAATCAGCTTAGATCAAAAACAGCTGAAAAACTAAAAAAAAAAAAAAAAAAAACTGAAGGTAGCGCCGTGTGAAAAGCGGGTTAGAATTAAAGTTTCTAGAGCCCAAAGATGCCAGTTCGTGCACACGTGTACAGCGTCGACCAAAAGATCGCCGTCTCATGCCGAGCAAAGTTAAAAATACGATCAGACGTTCAGAGGAGCCAGAAATAGAATGCGAATTTACACTGAATAAAACCAGTTGAGCATTGGAAAGATAGCACTCCAGCTCAATAATGCTTAGTGACTAGGTGTGTACATGAATTCGAAGGTTCATTGATTTGAATTTCAATTTCAAGCCAGCTTTAGATGTTTTTTGTATTAGAGATCACTCGATGCTGCAGATGTGAGAGAGTAGGCTCGTTCACCATCAAAAGACAGGAAAGTTCAGGCTTCAAATTTGGCCCCAAAACAGTGGTTTTTTCAAGTGATGGATTTCTCATATATAGGTCCTACTACTCGAGCAGAACCCATAGAAAAGGATCTAGAGAGAAAAAAAGGCGATTACAGAGCATATTTGATCGCGACCACTGCCTTTGGTAAAGGCACTGTTCGCGATGAAAATCGCTTTTCTGTTTTTTTTTTCTGCCTATCTTGAAACTGGTCCCATTCTTGATCTCCATCCCATGATGCTTCTGGAATCGTATGTAAGACCCTTCTGGGAATGTGGAGTTATGGTCCCTCAAAAATTGAGCTAGGGAAAATGGTGGACGAGTTGGGTCCGAGGCTTGTAACTCTCCTGGTCCTTGCAAGCCAATGGTATGCGAGCTGACCTGAGTAAAGAGAGTAGTTGGAGAATGAAGGGAAGAACTGGGTTTTTTGATCGGAAACCATCGCTCAACTCCACGATTACTCGAGTGTTCCTCTTTGTTCACGTCGAGGGGCGGAAAGGGGCCGGATCTTGCACCACAAAGCGGCGGGGTTTGCCCACTTTTTCTAACCTGCTCTTTTAGGGCTCCTGGGTAGCTTTTTTCTTCCTGCTTTTTTCGACGCTGGTTCTGATTTCTGAGAGCCTCGGAGAAGCGTTTGTCATGAAGTAAATTCTGAGGATGAAGTTTATCGCGAACAGTGCCTTTTAAACCTCACCTGTTGGCTATTTGGCCATGTGTTGTATAACATTCTAAAGTGCAAATTATTCCTATTTAGATTGCTCATATATTTCTAGCAAAACTTCTTAGCTTCAAAAGTTGAGTAAGACATACACATAAATTCTGTAGCTTTACAGTAGCATTGGGTGTAAAGTCTCAATTGAGCATGGTTTCTCGCTATTTTGCCAATTTCGTGCAACTTATATCTTTTTCTGTCCTTTCACACGTCATGCGGTAAACTCTGTTGTTTATCACGACAGGTTCCCATTATGTAAATTATCGTTCTTTTTTTCGTTCTTTTTGAATTTGATTTCTGCCATATATCTATTTGGGAAAGGCTAAAATGAGCAGATGTCAGGAGGAATGAAGTTAATGTTTTTCCTTTTAGAATACGCGACTCGGAACAAAAAGAAACCTTGTCTTTAGAATTGAGCTCGTAGTCGAAAAAATTTTCAGCTTCTCGAAAGGTCCTCTCTACGATTTCTGCTCTATCAAGCTGTACTGTATCAATTGCTCAAGGCTACAATGGAATACCCTTCGGATCAATTAGGCAAAAGAGAGGAGCGATTCACGGATATTTGAGCGGGTGGGTTTTAGACCTACGTTCAGCCACACAAAAGGTGACAAATCCTGGACTACAGGGAGCTTATTGTGCACAGTGTTCTTTCAATGGGAAGGCTTCCTTCAGATATGTTTGGCCGACGAACGCTGCTTTCGGTTACAGCTGGAAGATCTCCTCATTGCTCCACTGCAAAGGTAAGCAAATGGAAACATGAAGTATGTACGTCTTTTTCAGTGGGTCGCATAGATTGGCTTCAGGATCACCTGACTAAGCCGATTCTTTTTGCGGGAAAACCTCAAACACTCTGGAATATAGAGGAGAGCAAGGGCCCAGATCGAGAAAGGGATCGAAACCATGTGACAGGAAAACCTTCGTAAGCTTTGTATGCTCTATGCATCAATCTCAGCCGGGTCAATCACCGTTCTTAATCTCATTCGAATGTGTCTGCAGCGTCTCCATTGACGACAGTGTTCAGTGGTTGCACAACTTCGAGTTTAGATTACAGCAACTTCAGACAGGCAGGTGATCTGGCTGCCGATTACAGAGCTTTAGATCCACGATCTTTGTTCCGGATGTGAGTTAGATATTCTCGGCTAATTTCAATGCGCTGAAACCTTTTTTCTTCTACTGCGGAGACAGCAAAATTACGAGACAACTGCCCCGATCGAGCACGATTCTCTGTGCTGGAGCACTTCAAAAGGAATAAGTGTACAGGGAACATGTGGGCGGAAAGCTTGTCACGCGGTGTCGTTGTGGAATGTACCATGGTTGGAACTTTGCCAAGTTCGAATGGATCGCCGAGGCTGAAATCGTCCTGGAAATCGAAGATCCATGGCCTCGATTTCACTAAATAATGTTGGAAAAACGGCTAAGAACTGAGCCCATCAATTATCTCTTTACGGCCCAAACTTGAACGTTCAGCTCTAGCACAACGCCCACTCCCTCAACGACCACCGATCGAAATCAGGAGCTTGAAACCCGACTTTAGTGTAGGCGATCTGATTATCAAGTGGGTAAGTAGCGTCGAGCGGAGTATAATAAATCCTGTTGGATATATGTTGTTTTATAAATTGGGTTCCCAGTCCTTTACTTGTGTAGGGGAGCGTTTGAAGGGAGTGGGGCGCACTCAAGTTTAGGACCGTATAGAACTCTTTCGGGATGGTTCATAGCAATTTTTCAAACATTGCAGGTTAAATTGGTCCCGGAATCCTCTGGTTCCTGCTTTGAAATTTAGAGGTTTGATTTTATCGTGGACACTTCCTTTGAAGTTGGTTTTCGAGAGCATATAGGATGTATCAGAAGCCATTGGGCTGTAGTAAACCACCCTATCAGATGATCTGATATTAATTCGATAAGATGATCCGATATATCTTTCCAGACAATTTTTCAGATGATCTTAATTCCGTATTGATTCATAATTATCGCTATCAGTCACAACTGGTCGCTGAACTTAGGCTCATATTCATTCCATTGGCGATGATTCGCCCTAAAGCGGTCGTCCTCGCATATTATTCATGATATGATAACACATTACGATTATACGTGTGGAGAATGAGAAAAAGCCGGCCCTCATTCTGCAGGTGGTCATTCTCTAAATCGACCAACTCCATGCTTTCTTTCTTCAATGAATGAAATGAGATGTTTGTTGTTTTGTGAGTAGCTGATAATGATAACTGGTATTTCATCTGAAGAATAAGAGGCGCTAGGGGTTTATTTTGCCAAATAAACCGCTGAGGGAATGAACGGGAAGTGAAGGGAGATACCGCGCGCGGCAACGAGCAGATCTTTATCATCTTACACCATGTAAGATGGAAACAAACTGGGGTTATGCATCGATATCACTGCAAAGATAAAGATTCCACGCGAAGCGGCCATTTTTCAGCTATGCTATTCGAAAATCTGGCGGTCATGAGGGAAGCCAAGGGAGGCGAGAGGTACGAGCGCGCGCTTTGTACTGAAATCAAATTCCCTTACGACCTTCGACTATCAAGGGGTACCTGGCGGCGATAGCGAATATATCTCGGGGTTACTCTTAAAGATAAGACGAGCTGGTGCGGGAGTGCGTGCTCGCTCGCTTTCTCTCTGTCCAAAGGATAGATCTGTAGAAGTTCAGCTAACCTGATGAAAGCCTTATAGCACCATCTTAAAAACGTCTCTCCATCATCTGAATGATGCGCTTACAGATGAGATTCATATGCTTCACCATATCATCAACATAATCTTACAGATCATTCCAACATTTCTTCATACGACTGTTTAAGATTTCATCTTAACTTTATTTTGAGGGGGTTTACTGAACAGCCCATTGTCTCCCTGCTTTCCGTGTCCGGTCTGGGTAAACCGCTCGGTCCTTTGATAGAGCTTTGGAACTCGTCAGTGACGAATATAATTTCAGTTTCTCGAAGTAGCGCTTCCTCGGCAGTTCTGTGAAAATCTTCCTAGCGCATCCGCGGAGAAAGCTCATCCATGAGGGGTCGCTCGAATTAGTTGGTAGGTTGCGCCATTCACCTTCACAGCGTAAGTCGTTTCCGAGGACGGTCGCCTTCGCTCAAGACAGCGCGGCGAGTGGTCGCGTCGCAGCGTTCACGAAGGGGTTTTCGAGAAAGAGGGTAACACTCGGATGATTTGCCTCTGCTCTCGCCCGCTTAGGAAATGAGGAGAATGGGTGCCGCTGACACGACTCGTTCGCGCTAACGGCAAACGATTCGATCATCCTTGAATATGACTTCCAGATATATTTTCCTTGCCTAACGAGAGGTTCTTTCAGAGAATGGACGAACTGTGGACTGCTACGCTTTTCTTTTTCAACGAGAGCATGTCTCGTCCTTGTCGAAAACGAAGAAGTGCGCTACAAAAACTAAGGATTGTGAGTGCTTTCGACTGATCTCTAAGCAGGATGCCTTGAAATAAATGGTCGCTTTCTATAGATTTTCAAGTCTATACCCATATCTACTGTTCCTATCGGAAAGAAAATCCAGCTCGTTGTTTTCGAAAGATCGCAGCTCAAAGATGATCGTGCTGGGACTGCGGCGCGATAATCTTTAACCTGCATGCTGATAGCAGCTGGTTGCCTGCCTCTTTTGTGAACCAGACTTTCATCCCGATATAAGGGCAGTATCAGGAATTACTTTACAAGACCAAGAATATTCTGTAATTCATCTATATATTCCGTAAAGCTCCATTAAAGCCCAATTGGAGCTTACACACTTTCACTGATTTGTGCAAAAATGGAAACAAATCATATCTTTCATAAACAATCAGGCCGGGCGGAGCTTGGGTAAAGGTGTACGCATGCAGCCGCGGCATTCAAAGCGGAACCGAAGTAATCCAGAAATCAGATTCTTTAGTATCGCTGGCGACGTTTTAGTTGGAAGGCGAAATCTTTTGTTAATAATTTCAAGCTCAAACTATCTTTCTCGTTGTGTTTATTGTGAGGTTTCAACAGTGTCTGCGAAAATCTGAATGTTTCTTTGGCGAAAGTTGAAGAAACAACTTTCGGGCAAGAAACTTTTCGAAGATTTTGCAGATTTTTGGTGATATTTTGACCCTCACAATGAACCTTCTTCAATCTGCAATGAGGCTCCGAGATAGCACCATACATTACCATATCTTTCTAAGTGTTCAAACGGTGATCATGTGAAGTGCCCAGTGAAACGAAACTGAAAAAACCAATTGGCTTGATTGAATGCAACAGAAAGGGAGGAGCCTCGGCTCTCCACTTCATATAGCAGTAACACCCGGTCGACCGACTTATGGCGGTGAAAGGTCTCTACGGGCTGACTTCGTGGAGCATGGTGGGACGAATGGCAGGTAGGCAAAAGTCTCACCGGGCTGATTGCGGGAGGATGCCAAGGCGCCGGTAGGATCGACGGCAGCCATTGAAGTTTCGGTTGCTGATCGTTGACCCATGCGAAGTTCTTTCGGTCAAATCGCGGGCAAACACTATAGCAGTGTCTCCATGCCGGGTTTATCCTAAGCATGGCGGTCGGGTCGCGGATGGGTGTCGTTTGCCAGTCCGCTATCCGAGCCGGTAGCGTTACTCTCTGAGCCGTTTGGGCATTCTAAATGCGGCGCGCGTGCCGGAATGCCGCCGCGGTCACTTCTGCCGTGCGCCGCGCGCATCGTGATCTGAGCCGAGGCCAACTAGGTTTCGCAGCTCCTCCCTTTGTGTATATTCCGATTAGCATACCAAATGGTCCACTGCCGTTGTGTAGTTTTTGAAGTGAATTTTCCGTAGGCAGGCGTCCCTCTTGTAAGCAAAGCGATCACTACGTCGTCCAACGACAGCCGGTCATCCCTTGGATTCGTGTGTGTTCTGCGATGCAGACTCGAATGACTCTAATAGCTCACGTGAGCGTTTTGCGCTAAAATTTCAGGTCTATTTTTTCTCTCTTCACCCCAATAGAATGAATTCTAATTGCAGTATCTCTCAAATTACTTTGTTATTATTCCACCTTACTCGATTTACTATCAAGTCAGTTGCCATTTATACTCTTCAAGCTGCTGATAAGCGTGTGACAAGGTTTGTATCGAGAAGTTGAAAGTTTGGGTCCACTTTTGACTCAGCCATGTGAATCATTTTCCAGGAGCTTTGGATTGAGAAATTTCTAAGAATCAATAGAAAACTACGAATCAATACAGCAGTCAAGGACATGCTGAAATGCGGGGCACTTCGTTGTTCTCTAGTCTAAGCCCGAGAAGGTATAGTGGATCTTATCCAATGATTCTGTCCGGAATTGTGATGTTTTTTGTGGATGTTTTATGCCTCTTCATGGCATGGAATGTAGTCACAAGATATCACAAAGTAGCTGGAGTTGAATACAAGTTTTATAGGGTTTAGTAGGACGTGTAATGGTAACGGTTTCGCCCTGAAAGTTGATGCAATGTGCAGGTTCGAGTCCTGCCTGACCCTAACGGTTGTGTTCAACTCAGCTACCCAGTGATATTCTGCCAGACTTGCCAGGAAACTACTATCAGCCAAACTGGCCATTCCAGTTGAAATGTATATGCCCTCTGCAGCTGCTTAGAATCTACTTTTGAGAAGATAATATTGTACCCCCCCCAAAGTAGGGAGTAATCTTCGAAAATCCGGGAAAACGGACCTCTCATTATTGTATTCAGGGCCCAAAACCCTCCAGGCAAAGTTTGAGTGAGGGCACATTTTCAAAACTTTGCCAGACTAGTAGCGTTTTTGGACTTGGACGGATTTTTCAGTTGGGTGTTTATTTACATCAATTAGGAGGGTTCTTGAAGCGTTGAAGAAAAATACTCCAGATTTGACTCAAAAATTCTGCTAGGGGTTTTTTGGAGTGCTGATCACGGTTTATTTGTCGTTTTTCCAAAATTTTCGGCTAAATTCGTCCCCTCTGTAGAAAACGTTTGAACACAAAATAATCGACTGGACTGTTGTAGACTGGGAACTGTGGTAATAACTATTTATTGAGGAGAGTCACCTCTCCGTACCAACAACAACTATAAAAATGAGCTCCTATAACTAAACGAGCCGCCTTAAGAAGGGAGCGGACGTGGCCCTCCGATCGCAGGCCCCGCCTCCGCGGACGAGAGCATCACGCCGGGGCAGACGAGCAGCAAGAGGCATGTTACATAAGATGCCCTCCCCAGCATCCACCCCTCCGCGCCCATCGATCTGACTTGGAGAACAAATGGCTGGGACAAGAACAAACCAAGGAGGAAAACATAGGAACGAGGTAATAGAGGTAATTAACAGTTAAGAAACAGGTACTGAACGGAAATCAAATCGCTCTAGGCCATTGCGGACATTAGTAGAACTACGGCACAACAGTGCGGATTTTTAGCTGCTATTCTTAACAAAATCGATTTTTGACGATTTTCCGGAATGTGACCAGCAGATGTGGCTCAAATCGTTCCTCCAGGGGGTTATTTGGAGTGCTCTAAACACGAATTCTGGTGTCAGTTTATCGATTTTTGACAGTTTACGGTAGATTACGGTGGGAACACGGTAGTTTGGTCAAAAATCTCAAATTCGATCTGCTAAAATTTTTATGTGGGGCCATTTGGGGTGGTGATTACGAATTCGATGTCCATTTTTATGTCAATTTCACCATCTTGATGCCCATTATTTGAGCCGCGTGATGGCTGGAGCATTGATTCTGAAAAAGAGGTTTGGTTTTAAGCCTAGGCCTCGTGATCATGGAGCGTTAATTGGAAAAAGAGGTTTTGGTTTTTGTTTAGGCCCTTCAGTGATCATTTGGAATTTTAACTGAAAAGAGGCTTGGGTTTCGGCCAGCCTGTAGAGTAGTCAATTATAGTGAAGGCAGGAACCTTTGAAACAAATCTTTCAAAGATTTCCTTTACTGGATATAAGTGAATAGGTTCTAAAAGACACCTAAGTACAAAATTTTAGTTGAATCGGTTCACAAGTAAGAAAGTTGTCAGAGCCTGAAAGCTCGAGAAAATTCCATGGTACCATGAAACGTTACGTTTCTGACGCAGAACCCAAACCTCTGTCGCTTGGAAGACCCCTTTCTTTGATAGAAATTTAAGAGTAGGTTTTTGGCCTCTCTTAATAACATGGTACTACTACCGTAACCTACGGTAAACCTTTCAGAATTTCGGCACAACGGGCCCCGGATTCGTGTTCAGCACCCCGATTACCTCTATATACATGTTTAAAAAAACAAAATCCGGAAATTTTTTCAAAACAATCCTAAAAGCTGGTTGCCTGGAGTGGGCAAGTAGTACTCTTACTCTTCTCAAGTGAAGCTTTAAAAACGCTCATAACTTCTTTCATGAAAATGCGTCTCAGGGCAAGCTTGGATGAGCATTTTCGGACTCTTTTCTCGTTCAAAAGTGGTTCTAGAGAAGTTAATGTTTCTATTTGGAATGGAGAGTTTGATCCAAACGGAGTTCCCTTGTTAGTTTTTTCAAACTCCAGATGCTCTTCCTCGCGATTGATGACGAAAAGCTGCAAGGATAAGGAAAAGGATGGCTGTGCAAGGAGAAGGAAAAGGACTGCTGTCGAGAAAGGATTGTTCAGAAGAAAGAAAGAAGAATAGCCAGAGATTTGTCTGTGCATATCACTGTCCGTAATCCCCTATGTTGTGATTCTATTTGTCTTGATCTGTTATTTTGATTATGCCTATAAAAATATTGTTGATACTGTTTTTTTTTCTTTTTTGGTTTCGAAAAAGGATTCTCTCGGAACCGCTCAATTTGGACACAAACCAAAAAATTATGCGTACAATGGAATGTGTACAACTGCTTTCCCTATTCCTCGCATTCCTGGCACACTCTGCTACGATAGAATCGATCCCCTCAAATTGTTACTCGTGCACATCTATAACAGGCTCCCCAGTATAAAGTTCATCATGAAAGGAACATTCTGGCCTTTGCAAGGGTGTTCCGGTTCGCATGAGGGTCTCTTACGGTTATACATCGCTCATTATGCAAATCGCCACCTCACCACCTAATCAGGGTGTCACTGAATGGAAAGAAATCATTGTAAATCTTCTGAACTATTATGTCAAATGAAGACTGCAAAATGCATGCTTATCTTACTAGGAATGCCTTTTTGGATCACCCAGCCGTTTGGCACCGCTGTTGTATATTCTGGATTAGGTGTGATTCTCTAAGGTTGCTTCTGTAAATTTAAGTTTGTAGTTTCTAAACAGATCTCCGACCTGGGTACTATGAATGAGCCTTCTAACAATCAAATGTTAGGTCAAAAGGTCAAAGCGTTTACCATCAGGCAATTTTTAGAGGGTTCACTTTTTTTTTCGATTTCAGCTGTGCTTGACCACCAAATCGTATTTTTTAGTCGCTTCACAATACCTTTTCCAGTTTTTTCATTACTTCAGGTTACTCTGCGCCAAATCGTTTTCTGAAATATTTGGAAAAAATTTAGACTGTTTTAACTTCTACTTTCTCTTAAATTAGACACTGCCAAATCTTATTTTACTTGAGAAACCAAAACTTTTCAGAAATTCGTGCTGTTCTTGGGAAGACAGAAGCTGGGGTCCGCGTTCTCCAATATTCTGATTCTGGAGTGTATATTACGGTACATACTATTTGGCGCCATTTAGCGGGCGTGGACCTACCTCTTGTGTTTCGAAAAATCCATAACTGATCCTTCCAATTTCTGTCTTTAGTGTTTGTGAATTTGGTCGTAGCGGTTCCAGGAAATCCCCATGACCTGCATTATTTATTTATTTGTTTATTTGTTTTATTATTCGTTTATTTATTGAGTACGCTGCATAAGCTGCTACCACGCTGTGTAAGGCCTATTTACACTTACCCCATGGCTGATCGCCGCAATGGCATGTTTTGAATACAGATCGACGTATGACGCGACTTCAATCGATGCTTGCACGATTAACATCCCGTCGCGTCGCTCTGGAAAAAGAAAGAAAAACGGGCTAAAATTAGAGTTTCTAGGGCCCAAAGATGCGTTAGTTCTGCAGCCACGCACAGCACTGCCCATAAAGATCGTGCAGTCTCATGCCGAGCAGTCAAAATTCATCGACACACTCAGAGGGAAGAAATAAATTCAAATTTACACTCTGATAAAAAACAGTTGAACAATGGAAGCAAGGCACTTCAGTCAATGTTTTGACTAGATGTGTACATAAATTCAAAGGTTCATTGATCTCAAATTCACTTCAAGCCAGCCTGATGTTCTTGATGATGAGAGGTCATTCGATGCCGGATGAAGTGGAGCAGGCTCATCCACCACCAAAAGACAAGAAAGTTCAAGCCTCAAGTTTGGCCTCGGAACCAGTGGTTTTTTCGCGATTTTTTTCTCATAGGTCCCAAGCTACTAAACCCAGCAGGAAGGGCTTTGAGAGGAAAAGAAGACAAGCCTCATTTTATCGCGACCACTGCCTTTAGCCTACACTGCATGACCACTGCAGGCGTGTTATCACGGTTAAGAAGAGAATGAAGATGGATCCTGCTCTGCAAAGAGTAATGAAAAGGCTCTCTGCAAGCGTTGCCCTTCTGAAGCTGCAAAAATATGGAGGATTTTAAATGTGCTTCCCTAATAGTCCAAGAACGATCCAGCTTGAAGAATTTTAGAATGTTTGTTTTCACAATTCTGTGCCAAGCAACAGTATCTTTGAAATACCGTGAGTTATTTATCGGCGAGATTATGAAGAATGAGGTTTCAGTTCTCTATCTCTGGCCTCTGCGTTAGGTATTCTGGTGACGAAGTAAGATTTTTGATCTGGTACATATTCTGCCAGAAGTTATTGGTAATTTTTCAAACAGCAAAGGGAAGCGCAAAAATCTAGATTATTTGAATCCGGCCATTAGCGCGCAACCCCTTTTTCGAAATCTCAGTTCAGAGTAGACATGGCAAATTCTGATTTCAAACTGCATAAAGAGGAGGCAAAAAGTTGCCATTGCCACCCAGAATGGTTTTGGTTTACTGCTTTTCAAGAAAAAGTGAAAAACCAGTTGCTTGTTGTTAATGTCGCTTTGTTTCAGATTTAAGTACACGATCATGTTGGCACAAAAATGTAAAGATGGAGTTTAGGGAGCTCATTCCTCGGATAGGAGGCTGGAAATGGAAACAGGCTGCCTTCATTCTAATTTGAACATGATATCTTAAATCTGAAGAGATGCACCTCAAAATCGTGGGTTTGCATTACACAAATTAGCTTCGTGAGCACGAAAACTGATTGGGCATGCTACATTGTGGAGGGATCTAGGGTGGGGAAAGTGCCACTTTGTACAGGGCCGGTAGGAGTTGAGGCAATGTATGTAACTGGTTCTAGAGTCACTTGTTTGGGAAATTTTTCTCATCATTTCAAAATCGAATATTAACATCACACATATGATTATTTTCCACATAAGGAAGTAAAAATGGTGTAAATGAAAGTCAGTGACATCTGCTATGGTTAGTCACAAGGTTCAAACACTCATTGCTCATGTGACAAGATCGTCTGTTAGATGTTTCATCATTCCAAAATGGGAATCGTGAAAGAAACCAGTGAAGTCAGTAAGGGAACCTTCGGGAAAAATATGGGAAATTTCCTGAAATCTTAGTTTCTTGTGTAAAGTAGCAATTTGATTATCGTTATTTAGAAGTCAAAAAGTCTCCAAAAGATCAGTGAAATATCTAAAAATATATTGTTTGGCCTGGAGTAATAAGGGAGTTGAGGAAACGAAGTGAATTGAACCAAAGTTATGACATTTCCAGTGGTCTGATCATTTAAAGTTTTCTTCATAAATGTCAACTTATCAAAAACGAAAATCATATACAATCGGAAACAATAAGTCATTTTTGAAAGCTTGGGAATGAAGGGAGTGAGTATAGGTCAGTAATAGGTGAAAAGGTATGATCTAATGTATCGTCGCTTGATTTCGCTTTGAGGAAGTTTTTCTAATGGAGAAGCTTGTGAAATGATAGACCACCTTGTCCATTCATGGTTATTGTAATTTCATTTGCTAAGCTTTTTATTATTCTCCAGGCTATTTTACGTCAAATCATGTTTTAAGATAATCTAAAGATAATTTTGAAACTTTTAATTTCTAAAGGATATTTGACAAATCGTTACTTTTAATAGGAAGTCAAATTTTCAAGACTGTCCTTTTGTTTGCGCTGGGAAAACGTCGATGTTCCACTCACTACGAATATAGGCCTGACTTATGTTATTCTGTAAGCTTTATGTAACAGCTCATTATTGTTTCCTGACGATAGATAATGGGTCTTGAAAATAAAATATGTCTTCAAAGCCTCAATGCAGAGGAATTTGAATAATAAGAAAAGTCAGTGTTTATGGTTATAGTGGAAGTCTAAGATCCCTAATAGAAGGACATGGATAAGTAAGTATTCACTATACCTGCTCTAAGTTTTGTAAAAACGGGGAGCATCTAGTAAACTCGGCAGCAAACAAAAAACTGTTACATGTGGGACTTTTTTGAATAAAACTTTTTGAATTCTGAACACGCTATTATATTCACAGATCTGTACGTTACCTAATTATGTGACTTAAAGGCCAAAGATTTTAAAATTTGATTTGTTTCTCAAAGAGTATCTGGTTTTATGATTGCTGATTAAAAACTTCGCATTTCGTCATGAAGTGCGGCGAAATTTTGCGCAGTATTTAAATAAGCTAATGGAAAGAGTTAATCCTATATGCTGCAGGTACGAGAGAATCTCAAGGTTTGTGTTTGAAGTAAATTTTTCGAAAATCCTTCATCTATGAGTCAGGGGCTTACGCAACAAAACTCAGATTTTCAAAGTCCTCAAGCGTATATAACAAAGGATTCGAAAATTCTAACTACAGCAACCCTTGAGATTCTCTATACCTGCACCTGACTATAAAGAGAGCATATAATTGCTCTTTCCACTTAATGGTACAAATATTGCCTAAACTTTCGCTGCAATTCGTCAAAAAGTAATGCTGTTTGATAAACGATCTGGCAAAATTATTTTCTTCAAAAAACATAGCGACTAGGGAAATTCGACTCCCACAAGTCACCATAACTAGCTTTGTGCAATTTGATCTGTGGAATATGATAAGCGTTATTTAGAATTGGTGTGAGTCTTTATTCGGAAAAGTTACACGCTTAGGACGTTTTTGTCAAGTTTCACAGATGCTCTCGTTTGCACTAAAACAATCTGTGTGGATGTTGTGCGGTGACCACCTACGTATATTGTAGGTAAAGGCAAAGAAATCTGGATAGTCCTATTCTCATTGAAACTGTTCTTTCCAGAGCATGGCACTTTCAGATCCCCCTTTTTGACTGCAGTATTTGGTTCTGGATCTTTAGTCAATGTGTTTGGCCCCTGTGAAGGATCTCTTCGTAAACCTGGTTTGAGATCTCTGTAGTAGCTACAAACTCCTATATCTCTATGTCTTCAAAATATTCCGTCAAATCCAACTTTTTGATCTGTTTTACAATTTGACACTTTCCCACATTTGGCTCTGATATACTAAGTTGTTAGAGGTAGGGAATATCTAATGATCCTAAAAATTGGTATCAGACTTGGTATAAATGGTTTTAGTGGTTTTCTGATGTAAATGGGAGGCCTCCCTGGGTGCATTTGATTCAGCACCATGATTTTCTTGCCTCTGTGATTCTGTATACCATATGTTTCAATAAACACTGGCTGTCAGGATATAAGACTTGAGAAAAGGGATGTTTTGCATTATAAAAGATAAACAGATTTCTAAATGAAATTAAGGAAGAACACTCCACTGCTTTTTGTTTTCTAGTTTTTTTTATGCGCTGTCTAACTATGGGCTTTATTTAGTCTTATAATAGTCTTTGTCTTGTTTCTTTATACTTTTGTAAATTTAGTGGCATGAAAGAATAAGTAAAATAAATAAATAAATATACTGTAGTTAGATTCCAAAGCCTCCTCCCTAAATACACCTATCTAGAATATGTTTCGTGGAAAACAGGTTGGAGTCGGTCATCACAGTGTTTTCATTGTTTATGAACACCTCAGTCACAACATTACTGCTCTTTTGGCATATAACCTTTCGTCGTTATGAAGATTATTATCCCTAAGGGTGTTGAAAAACCCTATATATCCACAAGGTCTTCAGAAGCCATCCTTCCACTGTTAATGCTTCCTGTAATGATCTTTGCATAGATTTCTTAATTGTTACTACCATATTTACCTATGAATCAGTTTTGAGATAAGGCACCTGACTAAAACACTTTCCTCATTTGCCAAACTACATTTTGGGGTCAGAATTGGCGAATACTTCTCTTCTCAGTATGAAGATGGTGGGTCTTTAAACTTATCCAGACTTGATAAAGCTCAAATCCTGACCCCAGAATGCCTTTGAATAAGGGAAACCTTGGCATCCATTCCTGAGAATTGGCGTATATCTACTGGCTTGTTTTTGGTCATAAGTGGAAAGGAAAGCAACACCTTCGTAGAGAACTCATCTCGATCACGTGTTGGGAAGTTTCCAGAAAAGGATCAAACGGCAGATTCTGGAGGCATTTATTGGGAGCACAACGGAAGAAATGCAAACTAGGGATGAGCAGAGTTCCGTGTTTCATAGTCTGGAACCGGCAAAAACGCTGCAGGAATAAGAAAATATCGGGTCATCTGGGGAGGAAGACAATATCGAGGCAGTTTTCTAAATTTTTTCTATGTTTTAAGGTTCCTAAATCTAGATGCTGGGTGGCATTTTTCAGGTGTTTACAACGATTTCCGAAACCCGATAAAAAAATTTTTGTTCCGAAAACTGGAATTTGAAATTTCATATTTTTGTTCCGTCTCATCCCCTTAGGTGTAAACTAGGTCTGAGTAAACCTAAGTCTGTTTAGCACATAGATAAACGTCTCAGGGAAGCCAGCAAAATCGTAACGACAACATTGTGAGTGGAAGGAGTGTGGAAGTGCATTTTCCACCCACCTGCACGTACCAAACCACCCCCAAAATTTCGGGAAGAAACATTTCAGTCGGTCTGCAGGTATGGTGAGAATTTAGATTAAGGCGAAGATGAGAGCAGCAAATGTTCGTTCCACAAATGCAGTGTGGGCTCCAGGTGATCTTCAGCTTCAAGTTGACGAAGGTCACCTGGAACACCGCAGATAATTTTTAGTAGAGCATAAGCTGCTCACATCTTCATCCCACAACTGACACCTCGCCATTATCCCAACCGACTTGAAATATTCGCTGTTCCAGCTATGAAATTGAGAGACGCAGCTGTTGAGACTTTGGCAGGTGCACTATTCTTTAATTGAGTCTGTTGATTCGGAAAATCATCGATTGATAAAGTCGACTTGAATTATTCCGAAAGTCTAATATTCCAAAGAAGGCTAACTCTAAATTATCTTGGAAAAATCGAATATTCGAAAGTTCAAAACTCGAATTATCCGAAAAGTCGAATATTCGAAAACGTGTCAAAATTCCGAATTATTACGAAAAGTCGATTATTCGAAAAGTCCAAAATCCCAAATTATTCAAAAGTCGAATATTCGGAAAGTATTAAAACCTGAATTATTCGAAAAGTCGAATATTCGAAAATATACGGAAAGATTTTAAATTAATTCCGATAGTCGACTTTTCGAATAAATTGATTTTCCAAAACATTCCATTGACCCACGAGAAGGTTGCGCGTCAAGGATGCACACCGACGCAAATCGGGAGATGTGTTTACGAAATCAAGGCGGGAGCGAAACTATCAATGATGACTCACTCATGTGTCACGCGACTCGAAAGCGAGTCCTCACCATAAGGGCGTCCAGAGTCCATTCGCGGCGTGACGCGACGCTGTAACTAAGGCCCCAGCATAGTGACAAAGGTGCGAGCGACGCAAAGAGCGATCGAGCCAAATGGGGGCAAGGCAAATGAAACTCTGAGGCGGAGCCGCCATGCGACTTCCAGCAGCTGCTTTGATTTTGATCAGAGCGCGGATGTAGCGACACTTTCATCTCACTAGCTTTGGTACTGTTGAGATGTCGTATGCTTTTGCTGCAGCAGTGTGGAGGAAAGAGGTACTTTTTCAGATAGCTTAATCAATTTAGAGAAATTTGGTGAGAAAAGCTGATTCAATGAAAGCTAATGATTAGAATTAGGACTTTTTCAAACACACTGTTTGATGTTACAGGTCTAGGTGTTAATGCGTTTACAAGCTTTTTATACTATTGAAAATCTGGACATACTTAAACAAAATTTTTATTCAAAATAATTTGGCCATGAAGAACAACCATTTCCCAGAGTTTGGGTAACTTATGGATTCCATCATAATAAAATTTTTTCTGGCTGGCCTCGATCATCTACTGATCGAGTCATTTTTTGACATCTTGACGATCTTGAAAGTGCTGTTCGCCAGACCATGCGCCATTGACTGGAAAAAGGTGATAATCCGACGGGGTGATGTCTGGAGTACGGCGGGTGCGGCAAGACTTCCGTCGAACCTCTTTAGCGTATCCTTTACCGTTCGACAAATATGAGGTCGAGCACTGCATGAAGCAACAAAGGTTTTTCAAAGGACTCGCCCATTCTGGTCCCCTTGCTTCGATTTCAGCGCCGCACCAAAGGCTAGTTGAAGTTGAGAAGATTCGCAGTAATCTGTTTTGCCAGGCGAAGAGAAATGACAGGTTGTATACTGCGTTGATCCGCACGATGAGTGCACAGTAAGACCTTCTTCCTGTGGATGTTAGCTTTTGCGGTACTGTTATTGTTTCACCAGGACCAACCCACGATTTTCTTTCGCTTCAGATTGTCGTAGTACAATCACTTTTCATCACAAAGTTATGATGCGGTGTAAAAGGACTTTCTTAAATTGGTCCAACATGATTAGAAGGAAAGCGGTTTTTCTCTGGCTTTGAAACAGGTTCTGAGGAGCTCATAGGGGACTCCATTTTCCTTCCTTTTAAATTCTTCCTCGGCTGCTTTAAATTGAATAGGAATTGGTTTTGGGTGACGTTGAGAGGATGCCGTGAGTTGTTCTCGCGTGTTGAGCTGAATCTTGATCCAATAAAGCTTTAGAAGTTCTGCGTCTTTGAACTTCTTGGCTGGTCTTGGTCGATTCTGTCTCCTAGTCGTCAAATTCACTTGATTTGAATAATGAAACTATTCTTTAGGTTCTTATGGATGGAGCAGTATCTCTGTAAGGTTGGCCAAGCAAGTGATTAAAGTCAGTGGCTTTCTTCTTTAGATGGTATGAAAAGGAGAGCTTTGCAAATGAAGTTTTTCCGGCACAAAAGTTGATATATTTCGCAGAAACTAAAGGTTACTTTTTTAGTAAGGTACGTGAAGCAAGTTATATATCAACAGAAAGCTGATATTACAGTGAGCATTATAACATGTACTTCGTTATATAAAAATAATTTTATTTTTTACAAAATATCAATAACAACAAAAACGCGGAAATTAACTTCTGTGACCTAATATTAACCGAGCGGTAGGTCATGCCCGAACAATCGCCAGATATCATTGTGTTTTTTTCTAGGTCATCTATTCCGAAAGAGCACCAGGAAGGAAGACTCACTCCTGTGTAAACTGATATCAATAATCTTCAGTGAAGAGGTTTTGGCTATGAGAGAGGAAATATCTGGACGCAGCTCTCCTGTAAGGTTCTGCTACACAGCGCTTGGCGCTTGAGAGGAATCCCAGGTCTGTTTCTCAGAAGTAACAAAGTGCCACTTGCGGCAAGGATGTCATCTGGAATGGAAAAAGTAACCAATGCTTTGGATGTCAGAGGTGGGTGCAGTAAATCTCTCCTGCTCAAAGCCTTAGTTCTGTGAGGCACTGTGGCTGACTTTTCCTTCCAAGTACCTGTGCTCTGCCCTCATAACTCTGATTCTTCATTCACCAACCGCCCTCTCTATTGTAAAGATGATAACCTCAACAGCCTTTCTGTTTAGGTTATCTGAACTCTCTCTTTTCGGACAATTTCATCATCCTGATGTTAAGGATATTTCAGGAGGCTTCAAGCTGGTTTCTTCTGCTACTGCTCGACATCCCAAGATTCCTGGCATATACTGCTTATCAAGCTCCAAGGTCATCTCTCAAGTGGAGGAGTTTCTCACTTTCGTATTCAACAAATCTACCACCATCTCATACCGGCACCTCCAAGGACGGTACTCTTGAATACCTACCTATCCATTCTTTCTTTGAAACACCTATATCTCTTTTAATGTCTCTGATTCCCTCCTACCAATGTCCTGTCCCCAATCTTTCGACCCTACTCCTTCACTCAAGAAAGTTGCACATTTGCTCCTTTTCACCCTTTTCACCCAGCGTCTTCGCATATGATCCTCTAGTCCAAGACATATCTCTTGTATCTTCTGCACCTCTCTAGCGCCTGCTCTTAATCGATCGTTACAACTTCTGTACAGTGATCACATCCCTGTCTCTGTCCACACGATCTCTTTCACTCTCTTTGCTCCTTAATCAGGTATCAGTCGAAGATTTTATCCTAACATTTCCCTTGCAGAATGGTGCTATAAGGGAGGCAGCACTTTCGCCATGTTGTTGACTACGCAAGGAACGGAAAACGTGCACCAGAAAGAACGTCACTTGACCCGGTCTCCAGAATGCTGAGCAGACCTTTTTTTTTCCAACAGTCACCAGGGAAATTTTGGAGAAGACACGGTTAAAGGGATGCAAAGAGAGTCGGGAGACCCACCTGGATCCGACCATTGCTGAGCTGGACAGCGAGATTAAGCTGATCTGGACAAGCACAAGAGAGAGTGTTGGGAGAAATTGAAACACTTTCTAGAGTGATTATGCACCAACTTGGTAAGTTCTAACGAAGATCCCCGGCAAGAGCACCTCCACCCAATCCATTTCAAAAGGTTCTGAGTTTGAGGTGGAGTTTTCAACCCAGGAAAGGAGGCTGCAACTGCAGCTCGAGAGAGAATTTTTTCAAAAACTTAGGCTAAGAGAGGAAACGGAACCGAGTGATCGGAAGAGAGCTCGGCAAGTCAAGCCACTCATGAATGGAGCAGAAGCTGTGACGCCCGGGCAGTTTGAAAAAGGTGGTCAAACAGATGCGCAAGTCGAAGGCTGTAAGGGTATAGCTTTACACGAACGAAATTTTCAAAAATTTTCGAAAAGGATTTTTCGAAATTTTTTCGTCTGTTCGAAAACTAGTCTGAACGAAATTTTTCAGATTCCGTTCGTTCGAAATTTCGTCTAACGAAATCTTTCAGATTCCGTCTGCTCTGAAACTTTCGCCTCGAACTGAATTTTTTTAAATTTCCTCGTTGTCTTAAAATTTTCTCCAACGAAGGTTCTTGATTTTTTTGCCTGTTCAGTATTATTTCGTACGAAAAAATTTTCGATTTTTCGCTCGTTCGACATTTTTTTCTCGAAATTGTACAACCAGTGTAAGCGCGCGCCGTATGGGTATTAGTCCAGCGGTCTTTAAGAAACTGCCGAGTGAGATATTGCGCTTAATCCTCGGCTGATTGGCAATACCACCACGTCCCCATGCACGTGCATCTGGCCCCAAGACTAAAGCGGCAAGCGTCATTCCGTCTTCCAAGCCTGGTAAATCGCCATTCAGCGAAGGGATAAAGGCCAAGAAGTCTTTTATCACCAATCGTCAAGGTCACTGAGGAACTGATCGTGAAGGAGCTTGCCGAGCATAGTAACAAACAGCAGCACCAACATGGATTCCGCAAATTACACACTACCACCATGGCGCTGCTGCAGGATTGTGAGCCGTTTTGGATGGCTTGCGCGCAAAACCTCAACGGCCGTTGGAGTGGCTCCCAGACCTCGCTGAAGCGCTTTTTGACTCTGTAAATCTTGAGCATATCGGTCTGAGTAGTTATCGAGATCCACTGTCCAGGCCATTGGCAGAAGGGCGATAATCCGCACTCATCAAAGTGGCGTTATAAAAGCTGTTCCAAGGACACGTCTTTCATAGCATCCCTAATGCCGCTGGTGCCCTCAAGGAGGAAATATATTTCATCGTTAAAGTTTATTCCTTGTCCAAATGATGGTTCTGCATTGATATTGATTTAAAAGAGATGCTCCATTTCGAGAAAAAAATCACGCAAATGGAAAAATTTATTTGAATTTGACAAAACCGGCGCTATTCCACTTTTTGAAATTCAGTTGAAACTTTCGCTCGGGACTGCTGCCAGGATTAATTTGGATGAATAAAGAATCGCAAGTCATGAGATTTATAACGACTTTCAAAAGGAAGGAAGGTCAGGCCACGAGAAACGTATCAGGCTTATCTGGGCCCAACCCCGGTCCGCAATTGCGTCTCGACTCGCTTTGCAGCCGCACGCGCTGGAGTCAATCGAGAAAACAGCGTGCCAAAGCCGACTCGACGATGGCTTTTATGGCTCGTTTTCTCCAATTTTATAACTTTTCCGTTTCTGAAACCCACCTAGAGTCAACAGATCGGTTGGCCGCGGCGCTTGAAACTGTTCCGACTCGAATGCGCGTATCGCAAAGCGTGTTGAGACGCAATTGCAGACCGGAATTTGACCCAGATAAGCACAGAAGAATTCATCTGTAGTTAAAGCGCATCGTTCGCGCTGAAAACCATTTTCCATTTTTCAGGCTCAACTTAAAGAACAGAGACCTGTGATCATACAAAAGCCAGCGCTTCAAAAACATGATGGTTCTGAATTAGCAGGGCTCCAAAATGATGATCCGCCACCAGTTTTCACTGAACCATCTAGCACAGTGAACAGAAGCGCCATCATTATATGATGATTCGGCATTTGAAATTTTTAATTCTGCATTCTCAGATTCTAAATCCGGTCTCCAATGGATACTTCTTTTTGTAACAAGGTCCAATGAATGAAAGGCAAGAGAAATTCACCCACTTAATAAGTTTAAAGCAAAAAACATGATCTGATTTAAGTTGGCAGGAAAAACTTTCCTGATTGTGATGGGGTACCAGATATCACATCGAAATTGACGGAGTGGTAAAGAGAATAATTCGGAGACGTTTTAAACTGAGTTTTTATGAATGTTGATGGTTTTGTAGAAATTTTCCACTTTTATTCTGTATTTCAGAGAATTGTCTGCGCAAAAAGATCAAAAAATGAGAGATACGGCTTTATGCGCGTATGATGCCTTTAAACGTTTTGGGATTTATATAGGCGCAACCTATTTAGAATGTGCCTTTTGAGTTCTGATCACGATAGCAATTCACTATCAGCTCAAGATTTTTGTAGATTGCTACACTTCTTTGTGTATAGAATGTCACTCAAACTATAAGTAGTGGTCAGCTATGTCTTGAAAAGCTGCATAGATGGAATTTCAGGTCTAATCTAAAATTGAACAAAATCACCTCACACACATCGTAATCAGTTAAAAAGGGGCAAGAGTATATAGTAGTGTTCAACTCATTTTTGACTGTGCAAAATGAATTTAGCGAACCTATATTTTGTTGAAAACATTCCTTTACTACTTCTGGTCAGTCTTCTTACTTTACCAATCACTTCATCGTCTCCACTCTTCTCTACTTTTCATGCTCAGCCATACACGATATTATACTGCAGTATAATCGAGATAACAGCATGATGATTGTGCATTGGTCGTACTAGGTTAATAATGACGAGCGCAGTGTTGAAAATTGTTCAGGATGACATTATTTGACACAGCTGAGTACCTAGCCTTGCCAAAGACGTCGATTCACATTCTCCTTGAGTAACAGAATGAGAATCGATACTAGTAGAAAACATGTGATAACTTAGAATGATAGCACTATGTAAAGGAGTGCAGTAGAGAAAAACTCGATTTACCCTGTTATAATATGTTTAAAAATTTGATAAAATCCCTCCATTTCAAGAGGTCAGCCAAAGTAGAGCGGCATTCTCGAACCAGTGGACCTGAGTCATTAGGTATGGCGTGCATATGCTTATACTCAAGTAAACCTGTTATTTCTCTCGTGCACTCCCATTTGATAGTGCTAATACTCTCAATTATCACACCTTTTCAATAAAGTATCGATTCTCATTCTGTTACCGAAGGGAAAATACGGGCGTGCAAGATTTGCCTAAACATTGTCAAAATATTAAGGTCCTGACAGTTTTCAGCGCTTCAAACGTCGTTTACGACATAGTACGGGCCGTGCGGATCTATCCATGCTGTTATCTCGACTATGTTTGTGAGCGTGTATGCTGCCTTAAACCCCCCTTCCCTCCCACCCTTGAGCAGCTCAGACCCCAGGTGTGAATATTCACAACTGGCGCTATATACTCCTGGGCAGGACGAAACAATGTCCAGCTCCATAAGAGCACCCACAAATGGAACCCATTTTTAGATTACAGAACATTAGACCCTATTATTGAGAAGAGATGAAGATGCACTCTGTCAAGCAATTATAATGTGTGCATTTGGTAGTGGACGCAATATTGTGTCAACTCTATTTACAGGTGGCACCTGCCGATGACCGATCACGTCGTTGAGGACTCTCTGTCACGCATAACCGTCGGCCGCATCAGGTACGAAATATGTGACTTAGCCGGAGCGCATGCACGCGCGGGAGGAGCGGTGGACTACAAATCTTCTCACTGCGTTATCATGCGAGGAAATTGGAACTCTTTCTGGTTCTGAGCCAGATTTATTTGCTGTTTGCCTGCTCGCAGTGGGTAAGAGGGCAGACAGAGAGAAATTGTGGGAGAAGAGTGACGCGCAGCGTACGCATCACGCAGAGGCACGCGACGAACGGAACTAAATCACACTCGGAAACAGAGGATATGAAGTCTTCGGCGCCAATGCCAAGGCGGTGCGGGTCAAATTTGGGCCTAATCAAAGAGATCTACACAGAAATTCCTGGTTTCCACTTGCGCATACGGTACCGGTAGGATGGTCTCATAATTCTTAAAGGCAGTGTTCATTACAAAAACTGCTCCTCGAGGTTTCAAAGTGCGAATTATTAAGTTGGCAGATGCTGGAGGGGTAGGGTCTGAAGAATGAAAGCAAAAACGGGTCAGAACTCGAGCAAAAAAGGCTCTGAAAGTTATCCTAGTGCGTCTACCTATCCTGGTCCGCCCCATCATTCGGACGAGTTTGTGGTATCGCAATACGTTTCGATGGAAAATTGCCAAGCAACTCTGCCGCGTCCAGTCTGATCGATTCGGCGCAGATTTCGCGATTAGCGCGCGTCAGGGAAAATCAGCAGGGTCGGAGGATTTGCGTCCACGCCCTGAACGTAAGAAACCGTTATTTTAGCTTATTCTGAACGTTTTCGTTGGCTGTTTCTTCACTATTAGTCACCTCACAAAACCAATGAAGCCCATTTTTGGTTGGCAAACTCGAGTGTGATATTCATCGTGAACATCGCCTTCTAAGTGCTGGAGTGGACCTAAACTGAGAAGGAGTACGATTTAAAACGGCAAATGGGTTATGGCTCTGGGCGGCGCCGCTATGGCGGCGC
>JAPDOI010001909.1:0-125059 GCA_029168955.1 Aplectana chamaeleonis
AAGCAACGCTACCGCGCCGAATCCCATGAAAGGTTTGAGTGTCCGACTGGGTTGGCGGATGAGCTTCTTCATGTTCTTCCATACTCTATCAAAGCTCTGCAACTGTTGGGCTGTAATCACAGTGTACATTGAAGGAGCTACGTTCTTCCCTTCGTGGCCAAATTTTGTACCATTGTCGAAATTTTTGATGTCCCTCTCGAAGTAAATTTTTTGCGACAATTTCTGAGTTGAAAAAAATTGAAAAATTTTGACATTTTGGTTCGTTACTGACACTACGCTGCAAACTAAAGAGGCTCGTAGAGTTCCAATTAAACTGCTAAGGGAAGCATTCTACGAGTTCTCCATCTTTGGTCCAACATTCTGAGAAGCGGACATTGCTCAACCGTGCGTGCTGCATCGTGGTCGGGAGGTGTCGTTGCGTGACTAAATGAGCGGGAACGCGACATGCTGGCATTAAGGTGAAATCAAGTGAAATGTCATGTCCTGGGCCTTAAAGGCACAGTACGCCCTCAGATATGAATTCTGATATATTCATGTAATTGTGTAGAAGACCCCTCCTGTATAACACGTGCCAAATGCCAGATCTCATTTCCTCCAAATCAGCGAGATATAAGCGACCACCACAGGTCGATCCTTCTCTTCGCTCACCACCACAGCCCTGACCCCTAACAGATTTTCGGTTTCGATAATCAGCCTGATGGATGGATGAATTTTCCAAACAAGTTGTCGTTCTTCAGTCCATTACCGGACTGCTTCCTTGTCCTGCCTTTCTCTCACGCAACGATTACGAATGAAGAGAAATACAGGCCTGAGACAACCTGTCCACCAATTTTCGGCCCTCAAAATCTATATCTTTGAAGAGCCATAATCCTGTTAAAAGGGGTAGTTTGATGATTTCAGAGATACAACCCGTGATCGGCAGCGTAACTCTCTTCTAGATAAGCATGAAATCTGAAAATTAATTTTTTGGGTGTCTTGTGCCTTTAATCTACTTTCCTGCAACCATTTGATGTCACTAGCAGTAAGGGGCTATTCATACCCTTCTAAGCCAGCGTGGCACGCGCGGGCGAGTCGGAGTATAAATACTTTCTGCGCGCGTGACTCTTGCGGAGCATATGAATACTCCAGCGGCGACGCCATGCCGGAGCTGATTAAAGAGTGCTTTAACTTTCCCGAGCATGCAAAATTTGTGCACGAGTCCACTATTATGGTAGCAGAAAATAATACTGGAGTTAATCCTTTTTCCCGGCTCCACCGTCTCCATCAGGACAGCAACCGCCTGACTCTGCGTGTCCGACTACTTCTGATTGAAGAACTAGATGTTACAGGCAGGAACTTTTTTCTATTCGGATGTCGTAACGCTTTTCAGAAATATACTGTTGAAATCGGAATTGCTGAGAATGGAGTATAAACGCGTATTGGCGGTTGAGGTTTGGCTTGCTTAAACTTTTCGTCAGTTACTGGCTCAAATTCTTCTGATCATTCAGAGAGCCTACGACACAACGCATGATGGTCGTGCTCTTCTGAAAAGAATTATCGGTCAGTTTTGTTTGTTTGCGGTTTTTTTTTGTTGGATTTCCCCACATATCTCGCTGAGGCACGTTATGAGAGCTCGCGCTGTCTTTTTTCTGCATTAGAGCCTGGAAATTCCCTACTTCTTATTGGTTGCAGCCCTAGATTGCAGCACCCATCCCTTATCATTGTTTTCAAAACGTTTACATATAGTTTATGAGATACATCTGTGTTTAACGAAGATTCGGCTACAGAATTCAGGGTGGGATGTGATGTATAAGACAGGATGCCAAGCTTCATAAAAACATGAAAAAATAATATACGGTTGTTGTTGCCAAGAGCCTCGGTCCATTCGACTTCCTATAGAAGCGCGTAGACTATAGTCCGATCCGTGGTTCGCAGGGTTGAGCAGGCCGTTGTGGCGATTTTTGTGGCGGCTACGACCCCCACCCCAAATCATATTTTTTTCCAAAAAATTCCCGAAATTTTACGACCCTCAGGGGACCCCTGGGACCAATTTTTTCAATGCTAAATTTGGTGTCAAATTTTAAAGAGAAGCGAAAGTTGTAATATTTTTAGGGTCCAGTTGGTCGCGGCTGACGTGTGGACGCGAAAGGATCGTGTATTAAAAATTTTACGACCCCCTCCGCCCCGAATTTTCATTTTTTTTCCAAAATATTCTAAAATTTTTACGATCCCCCGTTGTGGCCGGTAACAACGCTGCTCAACCTTGGTGGCTTATTTCCTCAAGAAAAGACATTTAAGTCTCACACGCGGCTGGCGCGGTGGTCGCGTGGGCCGGTTCGCTAATCAATTCAGGCCGAGAGAAGAGCGCAACTGATTAGATTACCATACCGCCAGCCGCATGTGAGATTTAAATGTCTCATCTTGAGGAACGGACCTAACTATATAATTTTTTTTATCGCGAACACTACATTTAGGAAGCATAGCCATCTAAGTACCGATTTATACGCGATAAATCCATGTATCAAGGATATTGAGATAGGTGAAACTCACGTTTTAGCTTTAAGAAAGGTAATGCCGGAGTATGCGGGTTACACTTGTACTTAACCCATTGGTGAACCTGAGCCCAGTGCTCTTGTTTACATCTCCGCTTCGAACCTGCACACGACCTTAGGTTGCAATAAGCTCTCCCCCTTTCTCAGGTTCAAGGTTTTCTGGTTCTAATTTAGATCTCTTGCTGGGAATGGTTTATCCGCCCATTTTCGCACCGTTGACCTATCACAGGCGCTGTAAAGGCTGGCGTGATTGGGTGACAGCGAGAAAGTGGGCGGATAATCTACTCCCAGCAAGAGATCTAAATTAGTACCGGTTTTCTTAGGGGTTAATTATCTCGAAAGCACTGAAATAAGGATTAGTGGGCGTGGGAAACAGTCCCTTTCCACGTCCTCCGGGTTTTCCCACTCGATTTGAATACATCCGCATTCTCAGGCTCAGACCCCCACTATCATGATACGTCGCGTCTCATGATGATCCCTGTTTGCAGGTCCACACTATGACGGATATTGCTTCCAACGCGGCTTAGCCTGTCACAGTTTGAAAACTGCACGTTTTTTATTATCTTTTAATGAACCTTGCAGGATTGGAAGAGAGACTCCAACGTTTCAAGAAGAGAAGTGATGACTCTCCGAAAGTGATGGAGCATAACAGCAGTGATCTGGTTGGCGCAGATTCCTCGCTTTAATTTCAGGGAAAATTTCGTTGCTGTTGAAAAACTACGGCTCTCTCTGAGCCGCCAGTGGCCGGCCGATTTCGCACTGGTGTTGTTCAATGAACCGCTACGTGCAGCCTCTAAGGTTTTTCAGCATTCTAAATCAATTTTTTTGTCGCAAATTCTCGTAATATCCGTCGTAAGCCCACGAGCCGATCTTGATGAGGCCTGTACAGCGATTATAATTCACAGGCACGCAAAAACCGATTCTTTAGACATAACTGATTCTGGCAGTGTGCGGCGCGTGGCGAGCGTAGCATTACATCAGCGTGTTCTGTTTTTCCGTTTGCATCTGTTGTGTATTCAAGGTGAGAAAACGATAGCGGTTTCAGAAAAGAGGGGGAGCAAGTCTGGTGTTATCAACAATGAAGAACATCGCAGCCGACAAATCCGAACGTGAAGAACATCCATCGCAGAAAAATCGGAAACGTCGTTGGAGAAGCAAGCAATCTAAAAGTATAGAATTTTTATACATAGTACATTTTTTGAAAATTTTAAGGGAGTTTTTATACGAAGCACAGCTCGTGCGGAATAGTTCATTGAGAATATAATTGTCAATAATTATTCATTTCTGGTAGCCGGAAATATTGTTCCGCCAGTACTTCGTCTAGGGATGTTATCGTCCGTAAAAAAAATCGAACTTCTCATCACTCATGGCATGAGCGGCGGGCGCGGTGCTGCTGCTTCATTCTGCCCTCCGCTTCCTCGCTGTCTCTAACATACGCTCCGCACTAGCACGCGGCGAAATCATGAGAGTTTCAGTTTTTACAGCCTATACTTGGTGTGGTGATAAGTAGTTCAAGGTCCGTTTATTGTTTTTTTTTTCTAGAAAAATAAGGTAAGGATGCGGTGGCTTGGTCAAAGTCTCGGGATTGACTAGATCTGTCGATTAAGGGTTCTTCGAGTCAGTACCGGAGCTTCCTAGGTTTAACCTCAGCAAATCGCAAACGGACTTTTAACTTTGGGGATCTTAGGAATTGACCTTGGCTGAATTCAGATACCACGCGGGAGTTTGCTGACCAACTTTGGGAGCTCGAAGACTATCTTTCGGATGGGATTTTGCAGACTAACCGCCAGCAGAAGTCTATGGCAAAAACGCTCATTAGGAGATGGAATTCATAAATGAGTGTGAGTCCCAGCTGGGTTTGTTGCAGCTACGCATCAATGCTTGGTTCGGTTAGCGCTGGGCTGCGCTAGATTTTCACGAGACCGCATCTTCGGTTCCTTAATCAAGCCCCAACCGGTACTTTGCATGTGTGGTCATGTTGGACCTAAACGTATCCCAGCGCTGAACCAAACCTACTGATGGTGCGCTGTTGGCTTGCGACGTTCCCCCCTCAAAAAAAACCCATCTGGGACTCACACTCGTTCATGAATTGCAGGCCAGCTAGCAGTCGTCTAATATCTTGCGGTCAAGATTTCTCTTCATCTTATTATTACAAATTTGATGTTTTTTCCCTTTTGAACATTTAATGTCGGTTACGACGGGCGTAATGAAATTTAGCCAAGGTAACTCACGGCAATCCTTTAAAATAAGATGGAACTGATGACGGATTCGTGATTGGCACCACAAATAGTACTCCCTGGGCGAAGCTTTAATCAAATGTTTGACATTGGCGAAATAACCGTACGTCTACTGTAAGCATCCTTGAACTCGAAAACGGACCTTGACTTCGTAGTGAGCCCCCCCCCCAATCCTTCGGTGTGGAGAGGAGAAAATTTCAATTCCGGAAAAGGATCAGGCCCCGTCAGTGGGCCCATCGGCTGTAGCCAGCCCGGCCGATGAGCATCTACATCATGCCAATAGGGTGTGAAAATCCACCTTTTGTGGCCGGACGGAGCACGCCTGAGCCGTCCGTGGCCGTTCTGATCGTTACGCATTCAATACATTGCTCACCCAGGTTAAACCCTCTTCCATGTGGCTGGATTGATCCCCTCTGATTCGGTCTCATCCAGCAGCGGGCCGGCTTGAGCCCACATGGTTCGGCCTGAGCCAGATGTGGTCGTTCCGATCGATACGCATGTAACGATCGATACGCATGTAATACAGTGATCAATGAGGTAGAAAATTCTCCCCGATGTGGTCGGCTTGTGCCCATTTGGTTCGGCATGATCCAGCTGTGGCCGCTGGCTAAAGTGGTTGTATGAGATAGCGACGTCATGGGGTCGTACGGCTCTCGTTAGAACGCTCACGTCGTTGGAAGCGTCAAAAACGAGTAAAAATGACTGTATGTGAGCCATATTAAGCCAGTAAAACATGCAGTCCTTGCCCACTTTCTTTACAGTTCCCGCCCCTTAATGCAACCTCGTTCGAATTGAATGCTTGCATGCGGCCATTTTGGCTCGTTTTTGATACACCCAAGCGTTCTAGTAAAGACCGTGAGAGCCTATCGGTTACGCTATCTCGACCATTTTGTCGCTAGCGTCGTTAGTTCAACCGAGCGAGCATGTCGCGGTGTACCCTCTACTTCGAAATGAAAATTGCTAAGTTCTTTTGCGTCTGGGTTATTGATTTGCACATCTAGGGTAGAGACGGCGAGTGGGGTGAGAAGAAGACGCAGCATACGCACGCGGTGGACCCGAGTAAATCTGACCGCGTTTCGTAAGTTATCTCGTTCACTCCCATTCCAATACGAGAATAGTCCGTTATTTCTTCATTCGCATCGCGTCGCGTCGTTCGTCAGTTTCCAACACTACCCGCTCGAAGCCTTTGAATCCCAGCATAAAGTCGATATCATTTTCAAGTCAGTAGGCGGCTTCTAACTTCGTACTTATGACGAATCGACATCATATTTTTTATTCATTTTTTTGTCCTATCCCTGACCGGACTACGGTAACATTCTAGCTCTGCGCTGACTCATTAGCCAACATTAGCTGGGTTCTGCTTCGGGGTCGAAAGACTGGAAAAAGTGAAAAATGAAGGATGAAGTTTTCAAGGGTCTCTCCCAATGAAGGAAGTGCAGAAAACATTGAGTGTAGAAGCTGCAGACTTGATTATGCAGAACTCATACCAATAATTCTGTTTTGGTCCAAATTGCTTCACGGAAACGTGTGTTCAGTAGTTATTAATAATCTCCTGTTGCTTTAGAGCGCCTTCTGACGGAGGCTGCCTCACCCAAGAAACGAGCTGAAGGTGGCTGTCAACATCAGCACTCAACTCCAGCCGTAATTGCCGCGATACCGTCTCCTCTTCGCTCTCGCCTATCACGTCCGTGCGAAAAACCTGGTTGTCGAAACATGAAAGAAAAACGAGAAGTCGGATCTAAAGCAACTGAACTTCGTGGAAGAGATGGAGCTCAAGATCGCGATGAACGTTCCCGTGAACGTCCCAAGGGATTGGGACGCAAACACAAACTTTTGCGGCAGGAAAGGTTGCGAGTTTGCGGTAAACCTGCTCGACTCCAGTATCGAAGTCGGCGGTTCACAACGGCTGCGTTTCCTGAAGAGAATGGGTCGCGTTTTTCCTCGATCTCGTCTCCGGTCACTCGGTTTGTTTTGAGCTTGTTTTTAATTGAAATCGAATACTTCTGCGAACTCGTCCATTCCCAGAAATGGAAAGACGGGTTACGGAGTCAATATATTTTATTGGTGTTTTACGTTTCCCAGCGGCCAAGCGGGTCGCATCTCTCGAAAATCGAGCTGTTTTGGACCTTCTTTGAACTGACGGAGGGTATAGTAGCTAATATTGATAAGGAGCAACAATTGATCTGGGAATGTGAGAAAAATTGACGAGAGGTCTGAAAATCTGCTAGGACTACCTTAAAGCCTTATCTCAACGTTCTACAAAGAGACTTTATCAAGAATGCTGTCTTTAATCACATGTATTCCTGGTCATCGTTATAAGTAATCTCGTAACTAATCCAATAGTACCAATTTCTCAATCAATCGATGTCTGTTCGAGCTTGTTTATGTCGAGCTCTTTGTCACATGCCTATCTTTGCTCGACGTCACTCTTCTATGGCTACGCCCCAAACCCCTCGCGCAGTTCACTCTGCACTTGGCACACATGTTGTGCAACATGCAGTTTTTGTACTCGTCTTCATTTCCGACCTAGTGTTTGAGTGCTTGCTGATCATAAAAATGCTCGATCCCGGTGAGTTTTGTACTCTGCTGACCTTCATGAGCTCTTGGGTACTAGGTTACATATGTCGTGTAAGCCGAATGTTTGCACGAGTTTATTGGATAGTTTGGGAGGTCGAAACATTGTACGTAACGAGGTGTAGTGGGTCTAAATGGACTCACTCCTTAAAGGCAGCGTACGCGCAGAAGGCAGTGTTCAATTTTTCTTTTTTTTTACTATTTTGCGCAGGTAGGCCTACCAGGTTGTGATATATCGCCAAGAAGCCACCGAAGACACTTAGATTTCGGAGGAAATGTCGCTCGAAATTCTCCGAAGAAGCTATAGCATTATGAATATGCAGAATTGAGGTCTTGGTCTTAAGCTTGGCCAACTATCTCGACTTGGTTAAAACATTGGATTGAGAATAAAAAACCAAATGTGGTTTTTTGAGTGGACGCTGCCTTTAGAAGGGTGAGCTACCATCCGAGGTAATCCATGGGAACGAGGTCTGGGCTATAGGGTGGCCACTTCATCGAAGCGACGAAGCCTGTAAGGTCGTTCTCGCCCTTTGCCTGTGCGGCCTGTGACAAATGGACTAGCGTGGTGTCCTGCTGTAAGGTCTATTCAGTTTTTTTCAAAAGTAAGTCCTGAAAAAAATTAGTCATCCGAAACACCTACCAGTTTTTTTAGAATTGTCTTTGATGCCATTTTTCACAATTCACAAAGCATTTCTGTTTTAGCAGGGATGACGCCATGTGTTTGAGGAAACCAGCCTTCTGAAAAATTTTATCTCGTTCGTTGGCCTTCCAGCTGATTTTCTTGTGAGCAAACGCTCGTAAGAGAGGATATTTCAGCAGTTTGCCCCATAAAAGCTTTTCCGCAGTGACGTACATCTCGACATCTCCGTCGTCCTCACTTGTTTATGTGAGCTCATGTACTTTCGCTAATTTGTATGGAATAGGGCGAAGGTTCTCTATCACAATCCTTCCGATAGAATGAGCCAAGATTTCTAAGGAAGCAGCCCTTTTTGGGTTACGGCGGATCCTGACGGGTATTTTTACGAGTCCTTTAGCAGCTGGTGCTTTTGTTTGCCGCAAGCAACCCCGAATTCCAGTGTTCTGATTGTTTTGGAGCAAGGAATGTTTCACAGAAGACAGTACATACTTATTGGAGTATTGAGGCGTTCTGGGAATCAGAGGAAAAACATTCCAAACGTGAGTGGGTGAGCAATAAAGGATCTTCTTACTTGTTCACCTCTATTCTCCGAAATTGTTTACAATCTGGGAACTATAAGAACCTATCGAAATGAATTTGTTTCTAATTAAAGAGAGAATGGAAATGTACAAGGTTTGGACTCACCCATAACAACTGGAGCCAATTGGAGCCAGAACTTTTGCCCTGCCTTTATATGCGCATAATTGTATGTGCAATGGAAAATGCATTTTAAAGAAAATCTAAGGAACTTTGTGCTACCATCTAGTAGTGAAAACCTTGTTGGTAAGACATACTGTTGGTTATCAGATTAGCCATTATCTGTTTATTTAGCTTATATGCCAATTTATTGTATCAGTATTGTATTGTGCAGGGGTGTCCTGTTTCGCGCACTTTGCCTCAAGAACGCTGTGAAGTGCGATGTGATTCAGCGTGGGACATCGTGCAGCGGGACTGTTTTTAGGAGAGTAGGCTGTAAGGGAAACAACGGTAAAGGAAAAGTGCGGCATAAAAGGGAAGGGGAAGGCAGGATATGGAGGATGAAAAAGTGAAGAGGCAGTCAGCGTGAAGAAGGAGGGCAAGGATAATCAGGGTGGAGAAAAGAGGGAGGGTTTGAAAGAAGGAAATTGGTACACGATATGGTGAAAACCTGCCGCTAGAAGGCGTCATTTCACCCATCTGCCGCTAGCTTATGATTCTATGATGCCCTGATGAATAAATGGATAACAAGACTCGTCCTGTTCCATTTCAGAACCAAGGTTCCATCGAATTTTCTAAGCTCCCCAAGCTGAGGCCGTAAATATCCGGAACCTTTTCCAAGGCAGCTGAGTCCCACAAACATCGAGGGCTATGGAGAACGTTCTATCTGAGTATGTAGGGGTAAATCACATGGGGAGCCAAGATAGAGACCGCTAGAACTAACCACTGGGATCCAAATTAAGTTAGCTTTCTGGGTATTCCATATCTTCTGCGTGGGTGAAGTGATTCACGAGATTGACCTTCTCCATTCCTCACAACCCTAAAACCGTGCTTTCAGTTGGAGCGGTACCTGCAGCAGTCAAAACGACTTCACAACAATCTTAGGTTCGTTTTTGATATACATTATAGTTATGTATAGATTTTCATTTGCTGGAGCTTTTAAAAATTCATAAAACACTGTAATTAGAAAATAGGCTCATTCATCGTTTCGCTGATGCCTTCTCTCAGCCATCTCGTAGCCGATTTCCATTTCTCGGCTCAACAGTGCCAGAAGTTCCTGCTAGTGATGCAGTTGGCGCTATTACACTTTTCAGACTCCGAATTTTTCACCCAGATTTGGGCAGTCAATGTAAGCTATTTCGGGTGCTGAATATGTTTTACGTTACCAGTTTTGTCGGAAGATTATTGTAGCTAGACAGTAGTATGATCAAGGTCTACGATTTGGTGGAAAATTTGTTTTCAAAGATTCTTTGGAGGTAATGATCACGAATCTGGTGTCCGTTTCACGATTTCCGAGGTTACGGTTACGATGTGTTATAAGAGGTAATTGATGACAAATCTGCCGTGACCTTGCTAAAATTTTCGAAATGAAAACAGTCTATTATATTGGTGATCAGCACTTCAGAGAACCCCTCAGGGTTAAGTTTCACCGAAATCTAAAGCATCGACCTAGTACCGTATACATCGCGCACAGAGTTCAACGCAGTGCGTGGAGCTCCTTCTTCTTCTTCTTCTGCAGCCACAGAGAGGGTCCTGTCATAGACTGAGGAACTGAGCCACAAGCGTCGGATTCGTCCACAGATCTACTGTTGTTAACGATGTCGGTCTCATCGGGCAGTTGAAAAGGTGCGCAGTAGTATGCCCTTTATTACCACAATCCGGGCACTCGTCAGGTCTGCTGCTATCGATCTTATGTAAATAAGACATAAGCATGGGGGAGTGCCCGCAGCGCAACGAGGCAAGGGTGCACCTGGCACGCCTACCGAGTTCCATCTCGGTTTCGCTGACCTCAGGCGGCACGACTCCGAGAATGGAGTTTACGGCGGTCTTGCATAAGTGATCCTTGACGAATTGGGTATGCTCAGCACGTAAGAGACGGAGGCGTTCTTGTTGTGCGTTAGTCCATCTCTGTATATTGATTTTCGTGGGAGCATCAGCAAACGGCTTTCTTATACCTCTCTCTCACGGGGTCTAATACTCTTCGCGACGGATGATTTGGCTGCTTCAGAATGTTTATGTACAGCTGTTGTGCGTGGAGTTGGCAGTGGTCCTTAACTGGCAGGATGCGAGCTTCGGCATGTAGGTGCTCTATTGGAGAGCTTTTAGAACAGCCTGTTGCGATTCGCAATGCTCCATTTTGGATGCGCTGCAGCTTGGACCAGGATGTGTCCGACACGATATGCTGCCAGACTGGTGCAGCATACTCCAGGGCGGGCTGTACGATGGCCTTGTACGTGGTCAGGATCGTTTCTTTACTGCATCCCCAGGACGTTCCGCCGAGAGCACGTAGGACGTTAAGTCTTGTTTTCACTGCAGCTTGCTTCTGCTCAGTGTTCTTATGAAACCTCAGCGAAGGGTCCAACACGAGTCCGAGCAGCTTAGGGAATCGGGCGGCCGGCAGGCGAGTTTCGTCCCATTTCACCATGGGATGAGCACTGTGCTCCGCAGGAACAGTGGAAAAGACTGTGACGGATGATTTAGCGGCAGAGACCGTAAGCATCTTGCTATCGAGAAAACATTTCAACTCGATCAAGTAGTCATTGATCTTACTGGCAGCTACATTTATGTCGCGATCCCGGCATAGTATAGTAATATCATCCGCATATGCAACGACCTTGATGTCTTGGGATGGAACGGGTAGATCTTCAATATACAGAGCAGGCGATAAAACTCCTCCTTGAGGTACGCCGGCGGCGATTGGGATGCTATTGGAGACGTGCCCTTGAAATAGCACATTTGCCCGACGTCCTTTGGTGAATGCGGTTATCCACCGCTTCTGCCAGGGCGGAATGGTAGACCTTAACAGGCTCTCCGACAAAATGCCCAAGTTTACAGTGTCAAAAGCCTTCGTTAGATCGAGGGCTACACCTACGGTTCGCTGAGGTTTCATGGCATTGAAGCCGTCCAAAACATAGCTCACAATTTCCAGTAGGGCCGTAGTGGTGGAATGTAGCTTACGGAAACCATGTTGATGCTTTTGTTTGCTATTGTGTTCGGAGAGCTCCTCCACAGCCAATTTTTCCGCAACTTTGGCAATAGGTGAGAGAAGACTGATTGGCCTGTAACCTTTTGCCGTGGATGGTGATTTACCCGGCTTAGGCAATGGGATGATGCGTGCTACTTTCCAATCTTGAGGTAATGTACAGGTCCAAAGGATGTATTAATGACGTCAGCGAGCAGGGGTAGTAGTTCACTTGGCAGTCTCTTTAGAACTGCTGGGCTCAAGCCATCTGGCCCTACTGCCTTCGAGTTACTCATTTCCTTGATAACCTTCTCGACCTGAGCGGGCGTGACTGCATCATCTTCAGCCATAAGTGGCAATTTACAGAGTTCCCGAACAGTTATTCTATTCTGCTTCTCTCTTTTTGTTTTAGTTATGAAAAAATGCTTCCCAAGAGCATTTGCGGCCTCTTTCCCTGACTTAAAGACTCCGCCGTCGAATTCAATAGTGGAATTGTTGGCGGAGGCGAACTTTCCGGAGATCCTTATCAAAGCCTTCCACGTTGCTGCAGCATCACTCCTGAGGTTCATCTTCTCAGTGAACTTTTCCCAAGATTCTTTCTTGTGCCTATCAAGGTCCATCCTGATCTCATTATCCAGCTCGGCAATGTCTGGGTCAAGATGATCAGCAGCTCTCTTTGCGTCCTTGTCCTTATCTTCTGCAGTGTCTCCCTGGTGACATTGGGAAAGAAGGTCTTGACACGACCTTCAGGGATCATGCGCTTTCATCGCCTTCGGATGGCATCAGAGAAGTGGCGCTCCTTCTGGTGTGCGTTGCCATTCCACGGATATTCGGCCGCTTGGCGGAGTGCAGCACTCCTGAACAGGCTCCAGTCTGCAAGGCCTAAATTGAGATAAGAACGATGACGAACACCTGTATAGAACAAGAGAGTTAGAGATCGATATTGACGAAGGCCGGAATGTGATCACTGGAAGAGTTGTGGATGTAAGACCAAAGCGACGTCAGAGAGATTAGAAGAGAGACAAGGGAGATGTCTGGGCTGGAAGATCGGCCGTAGGCAGGGAGACGAGTGGGCTGGTCATCGTTAAGGAGACTGTAACCAAGATCCCTCCTCCGCCCATTCTTCGACGTCATTTCCTCTAGCATCAGAGTCAAGCGATGGAGCAGAACGTGTGAGCATTGGAAGTCACCGCAAAGACAATTGAGGGAGATAGAGAGCAGTCATACAACTGCTTGAGTAGAGGGATAGGGTTGTGAAGGTTGGTGGACAGGATGTAGGAGGAGGAATGTATATATTGAAAAGAGAGAAAGTGGGTTTTAGAGGTAGATGGATGGGGATGTACTCGAGTGCCATCCCGCTGGAAAGTGTTGGAATGATGTGAGAGGGAAGAGACGACAGAACAAAAAGTAGAGACTCCGCCTCCTGAGATGACCTAGGAGTATGATAAGCAGTATAGCCAGGGATGTTTGGATGTCAGCAAAGAGGTAGCAGAGAGGAGAGAGAGTTTGGTTTCCTGAACCATGATAACATCCGGGTGATGAGTACGAGGCAGAGAGATAATTCAGAAAGCTTGGCGCGCGAAAGGCCGTTGAGAGATTGATATGTACAATAGAGAGGGCGGTTGGTAGATGAGGAATTTGAGTTACTGGAGGCGGAGCACACAATACAACGAAAGGAAGAATCGTGGTGCCTCACAGAGCTGAGACCAGAACAAAGAGGAAGTGCGCCCACCTTTCGCATCAAAACATTGGACGCTGGTTCCATACCAGTTGACATCTCTATCGCATGTGGCACATAAGATTGCCTTCTTCTTCGCAGGTCCTGGGTTCCTCTCGACGCCGGCTCTTTGCAGTAAGATCTTCAGGAGAGCTGCGGCCAGCCAGCACCTCTCCATGACAAAGCCCTCTCCGCGGAGGGATTGACGTCGGTTTGCACGGAGGTGGTCTTCTTTCCTCCACACTGCCACGGCACGGGGTGTGCGACATCTCGGCAGCTTAGAGACAGTAGAAAAGCGAGAATAATCGCTTGTGAACTTTGGAAATCGTAGAAGAAAAGGGCACTGCCTGGCGTAGCGACGTAAGGAAGGAAGTACGGAGGGGTTGTGAATTTGTGCCGATGATCGACCGACGATTTACCGCTATTCTTATGTTTTGCTTTAGCTGATCCCACATTTTGATAAATTTGCCTTCGATGGACCTATAGTTTTGAAACGGTCACAATTGTGTCTATCATTCTACGGAAACCTAATAAAAAATGGATGGGAGCAGGAGGATTTTATCAGGGTTTTAAAGGGAATTGAAGATTCCGATCTTTGAACGCCCACAGACCACCAAAATGTACGTGAGCCCGGAAATTCAGAAATTCTTAGGTAAAACCTATAGTTATGAAACGCAGTGTATATATATATATATTCAAAACGACAGCGAAATACGAATAGAACCTCGATAGGATGTTGGAAGCATAGAGACATGAAAAACATTCTGACATAACAGCTCGGAGACAGAAGAAAAAGCTTGCAATGCTGCGTGCAATCTTTTTCCCTAAAAAGAAAGGAATCACAAGGTATCCAGACAGTCAGGAAGGGCTACTTGGCACGATCTCTTCAGCTCCTCGAATTGCATTTTGAATTTTGACGGTTTCGTGGTTGGAAGAATGGAATGATTTCTACCAAGGTTCTCAAAAATGGGTATAGTTTCTGTTAAAAAGTGACGCCTGCGGTTGAGATTTGATGTGTAACGGTGAGGGCACGTTTGTTGGGGCTAGCTAGTGGTTGACTCTCTCGTTGTCACAAGGTCCTCCAGGTTTTAAGACCGAAATCTACATGCCAAACAGGATCTTGTGGAGAAGAAGTAAGCCATTCTCTACTCTTCTGGGGGGATAACGGTTTCACATACCCTGGGCAGAAGCACAGCTCATTTCTCTGCGGAATCGGGTATGACTGACCATATAAACCAAGCCAACCAAATCAATCAAACGATTTCCTTGTGGAAAGAGCTTTGGCCGTTCTCAGAAACAGTTGATGTCCTCCAGGGTTGGGATTGTAGGGATTAAACACCCGGCGTGCCATATTCCAAGGTGGCCTCACGTAGGTGGTGTAGGCTCTTATAAGCACCCAGGCGGATTACAGTATTGCTCAAAGGCTCTGAATATCTTATTCACTGCAACAGTAGCGGCTTCTGGGACGTGCTCTTCACAATGCGCACATCGAAGCTAAGACTCCTGGTGTAGTGACGAACCCAAGATCAGTTATCTGATCAGTCCGGTCTCCAATAAGTGAGTCCTTTCAATGTTCTATCTTGAAGTTATGATTGTTGTCCGACACCGAGGTGGAGGAATTTTGGTCTTTTTCGCTTAGACAGGGGCAAATCCCAATCAGGCGAGACCACATGCTGATAGAATTGACTGATTGATGTAGATTCACAGCCCCCCCAGGGGAAGTAACCTCATGATGATAAAGCTTTGATATCATCAGCAAAAGCACTGAACCCGGTGCTTCAGAAGTGAGTGATCAAATTCGCGATTTCGCATACGTGTAGATGTTGGGGAAAAGGATGGAAGCTTTACCCTCCTGTAGTGGGACTCCACCTGTGAACGGGTCGCGGACTCGAAAAGGTTGAGTTGGCGCGGACAGAAAACGTCCTATCAGTCAAAAATGACCCAGAAATCCATGAGACAGTTCGCGGATGGATACCAACAAGTGAAAGTTTTGCAACAATTTATCATGGGAACCTCATCGAATCAGCCTTGGTGAAAGTCCAAAATAAACAACGTCCCACATTTCCTTGATCGATGAGAAACTGTCCAAGTTGTTCAACGTTTCTATCATTGCCGTCTCAGGTGGACTTGCCCTTCTGAAACCCATGCTGAAGGGAGATAATGACATTTATCGTCGAGATGTGCAGCTATCCGTTTTGAGAATATACTTTTCAAAAGATGGAAATAAATGATAATACAATGATGGGTCACGAAGTTGGACGGAGTTAGTGAACGGGGGCTTTTTGGTATTTGGAGTAACTAATGAGAATTCTGCCCCATTTCAGAGGAGACTTCAGCGTGTAAAGCTTGAATTAAAAATGTGTTCTGAAGGACCAGAAATCTCGTGGCGACGCTTTTGATGAAACTGAGCGGGATGTCTTTCGGGGTTTGCGATCAGGAGTTGAGGCCATCGTGAAAGTTCATTCAAAATTTCATCCTATTGGAACAGCATGAGTGTTCACTTAACAGCAAATGCACAGGAACGGAAGTGTCTCAGATGCTATCCAGCTGTGCCTCATTCAGAGAAAGCCTCCTCAAAGCAACGCACCCAGTAACTCGGCTGTTTTTCATCATCCTTCCTCAGAATCACGCCATCGAGGGCTGATAAAGCCCTTTGCAACATGTTGGCTTTTGCTTGAAGTTTCCCGAGGTTGAAGGGGTATCCACCTGTAGAAAGAGTGTCGATCTTCCAGATTCACAGCTTTTTTCTGGATTTGATTGTTGATTTTTTCATTTTCCGCACAGAATCGCTCACTAATTGTCTTAAAAGTGTTTCACTTTTCACTACTATTGCTGAGTTTAGCTTCATACCGCATTTCCTCGATCTCAGACGCTCAACTCTAGCTAAGTAAGCAAAAGTTTTGGTTTCTTCCCCGAAAATCTTTGCTATGAGCGTCAAACATTTCAATACAGTGTTGCATGACTGCAATAAGAAGTTCATACTTTTCATTTAACACTACCCGCAGCGTTCAAGGAGCTAAACCAGTCTACATTTAGTAAATAGTCACGTACAGCATCAGAAATTGACTTTTTTTGAAATTCCTTTTATATAAAACTTGGGCCGATTGTTTTGAAGGTTGAGTGTAGATTAACTGCGGAGTGATCGCTTCTGACCCATAGAGGGAATGGTGTGACCGAGCTGATAAGGTCTTGGTCATTGCTTCTTCTTCTTTGCAGCCGCAGGAAGGTTTTTGTCAAAGGTTCATGAAAACGGGCGACTGAAACCGGGATCAATCTGACAAGATCCATTGTTGTCAAAGTGGTCAGCCTCTTTGGGCAATCAAATAGGTGCTCAGTTGTGTGGCCACGGCTACCGCAGTCGGAGCACTCGTCAGGCTTACTGCGATCGACCTTATGCAATATGAAAAGCATCAGCATAGGGGAATGACCGCAGCGCGTAACGAGCCTGCAAAAAGAGTACTTCTGGCCCGCCTACCGAGTTCCATCGGTGTTGCTGAACATGGCAAGTCCGCTGATATCAATATGGGATTGACGGTCATCTACGCTGTGATCCTAAACGAACGGAGAACGTCTTGCTCCGCACGCTAAAGCCGCGAACGATCCAGTTAGGAGTCCGTCCATCTTTGTATATTGAGCTTTCTCACGAGCATCCGCAAAGGCCTTCTGATATGTCTCGATCTCTCACGGGATTCATGATCCTTCTTAATGGGTGGTCAGGCTGCTTGGCAATCGTTAATGAAAACCGGTTCTTGCGCTTAAGGTTGGCAGTGCTCCTTAACCGGCAGAACTAGGGCCTCAGCATGAAGATGTTCCACTGGAGGTTGCTTTAGCACACCCGTAGCAATCCGAGAAGCTGCAGCATTTGGGCTGCTGCATCTTTGTCACGATAGTTTCCGGATATCATGTGCTGCCCATACCGGTGCAGCGTGCTCCAACGCCGGCCTAGCAATATTGCGCTTGACTTAAAAGGTTGTCTGGGAATATTGGGGCGCTGATCCTTGCTACGATTTTCGAAGTTTTCGACTGTATTCGTTCCATATTCCCATCGGGGAAAGCTCGTAGAGACAGACTTTTGACGATTTCAGAATGTGACCACAGATGTAGCCTGAAATCGTCTCTTCCAGTATTTGGTCTTGTGGAACCTCAACGATGTCGGGTTTATCCAATACTATTGAGCAGCGGAACAATGCGGCAGGCAGACGAGGCGTCTTCCCAATTCACAACGGGGTGAGCGCAGTGTTCCTTAGGGTCAGTGGATAAAACTGATACAGATGATTTGCTTGGCAGAGACAGTGAATGAAGTTCATCAGTGTCAGTATCGGCAATCTAATTTGATTCACTTCCTTGGGAAGTGCATTAAATGCGGAGCTAGTTTGAATACGAGGATACTGTCCCAATTTCGGTCCTGAATCGTTGACCGAGGCCTCACTTCTGGAGGAAGTGATGCACAGTCGGCACGGATCGAACTAATACTCTGCGTTCCTTGTTGCGCGTTGGCGTAAAATTGGTGCTTGCAGGCTATACCGTATGCTCACTGAGTTTGCGCTAACGCGCAACAAGGAGCACAAAGCGTCAGTGCGATCCGTGGCAAATGTAAAGCATAGCTTGCTCGGACGATTCCGTGAGGAGCAAGCATCGGAGCGGTCGCTCATGACAAAATATAACAGTGATAAGGAGATTTTGACATGAAAAGCCCGATAGGCCTTACTTCGACGGGCTCAAAATGAGGGAGCTAGGCTATACCTTGCAGCAAAATCACAAACTGACCTGATTTCATGTCTCTAATAGCCACACAAGTATATGTTATCAGTTAACCACGATGGAGGAATGTAGAAAAGATTCAGGTTGTATTATATGTTAGTCTTACCTGCTGTTAGTTGTTCTTGTTGTGTTGATTGTATTGTTACTACATATGTAGGAGTTCCTATGTATTTCATTTTGCCATGTAATGTCAGTGACCCCAGTGATCCTCAGTGTGTTCTATAGAAAACATACACTTCTTTCCGGAGTAAGATTTATAAGACTACGAAAGGGCGCTAGCGTCATTGACGCGCAGAAGTTATCCTTTCGAAAAAAAGTGGACAGAGTCCACAGCCGATCACTTGATTTTTACCCTGGAAAGGAATGCTTTAGTAAACGTATTTGGAACTGCAAAGAATGCTAAGGATGCTGATCTGTTGGACTTCAGAGATACCTGTCTATCGAAGTTTTTTTTCTGGCGAAAAAGGCTGACTGTGTTTGCAATTGAACTCATGCTCAGGCTTTCTGCTGGTCTTTCAACTGCTTGTTTTGATTTGGCTGGAGAGTGAGGTGTAGTCTATCCCTTTGGCGACTTATCATCCACCACCGCGAGCTGTGCGAGTTCATTTTTCGCTCATTTCCATTTCTTCTATCTACTCTAACAAAAGCCCACGTGAAGCCTCCCAACAACTGAGCTTCAGGTATATTTATTTTGTAGAGCGCTTGTCTCCTATTATGGGCCACAGTGTGGATATAAGGGGGTGGTTGCCGCGCGGACCCTGTCGACTTCCTAGTTTTGCCCCACAATCGCCCAAATAAATCCCTCTTCGTCCTCGCCAACGCCGTGCTCTTTCTTCATAGGATATATAGATATCTAGGTGATGTGGAGAGTAGGGCCTTCGTGGAGGAATGACGGGGTTCTCGGGGCGATTTCGAAGCGAAAATAGGATCCTGAGTGAGGCGGCGCGCCAATCGCCTCATGCATAATATCCATGTTTTGCCCCATAGTAGAACATGATCGCCTCACAACACAATCGCACTCGGAGCCCACTTGTTGGTGGGCACTACGCGGAGGCACTGCATTTTTATTCTGGCAGACACTCGTAGTTTTGTTCCTCACCGCCGTTGTTTTGGCTTGTCTCGAGGCAAACGCCACGTCTTTCGGGTGGAATAGAAGGTGTTTCGGAGAACACTAGGCGTTAAAGAAAGCGCCGAAGAGCGATGTATCGGGATAAGTGGCCGACGTTTCGGGTCAACGAATTCGGCCTTTGTACGGCAGCGGCCTGGCGGAACACAACTGTGAGTGGGTCTAGCTAGTGGGTCGTGCCGATTTTTCGCCTCTTTAAACTTTGCACAGTCGCAAGCCTGCCAAGCCGTAAGTGTAAATCAGTCTTTTCATACCCTTCAAACACGTCGGATGCTAAAGAGCTGAGGACTTCAATCGATATCTTCGAATTCCCCTTCTTTTTTGAACTAGCTTCTTACTGTCGGTATGGATCCTAGTGATACTTTGCGTTCCCCATTGAAGGCTGGCGCAAAGTCGGCGCACCTGTATTATAGCATATGGCACCGAGTTTGCACCAACCTTCAGTAGGGAACCCAAAGCATCACTAGGATCCATGCCGTTTGTATGGTTAGGTCAGTGGCTTGTTTCCTCAAGAAAAAAAAAACATTAAAATCTAAACCGCGGCTGGCGCGGGCGGTTTAAATCTCACCGGCGGCTGGCTGGTAAATATCAGCCAGCCGTCGGTGAGATTTAAACCGTCCGGCCTAACTTAGATTTAAATGTTTTTTCTAGAGGAAACAAGCCAAAGACCCCACTATATATTGCGTTTTCCGCTAAGTGATATTATGTATTATCTCTAAGATAAAGAGAAAATATTTAAAAACATTTTCTATCAATTTGTACTGTGGTGCAAATTCGTCGTTGCGGGTAGCTGATCAGAAAGGGTATGCGTCGGCAGAAGCCGTATTTGCGCAAAGAAAGCCTGATAGCCCCAGAGATAGTGCGGTCGGCCCTTCTATGGGTACACCAACGGAAGCTATAATGTTGGTGGAGACGGCTTCACCTAACAGGCGTTTTGGGACTAATTTCATTGGCCAAGTGCTCTTGATTTCTGTTCCTGGGTACAGGGTTGAGCAGACCGTTGTGGCGATTTTCGTGGCGGCTACGACCCCCCCTATTTTTCATTTTTTTTCCAAAATAATTCCCAAAATTTTACGACCCCCCCAGGCCCTGGGACCGAAATTTTTTTACCTTTATTTAGTGCCAGATTTTAGAGAGAAGCGAAGGTTTAGTTACCAAGTGGTTTGGGAAAATCCTATTTTCTTCGAAAATTTTACGACCCCCCCCAATTTTCATTTTTTCCCCAAAAATTTTACGACCCCATCGTTGTGGCGGGTCACAACCCTGCTCAACCCTGCCTGGGTAGTGTGCACCGGTTTTTTGTTTTGCGCTGAGCTCTAAGCTTATCCCGTTCGTTTCCTAAATCCATGTTAATTTTTGTGAAAATGTGAGATGAAGGTGGGGTCTGCCATTAGAGGTGTCTATCCTCTGTGCTTCATCGTTAGTAGCACGAATAGTACGAGATTAGCGAAGATGGCTGGTTCGCAACACGATTGCGGTGATGCCTATGACGAAGAGTTGATGAACATCTTGCGCAAACTCAGGCGATATATGGTTGGTTTTGGGAGCTTCCCTCTTTTTTTTCTCTCAAATAAGATTGAGTGAAAAAAATCAATTGCAGGATTTAGAGCAGTGCCGTAACCTTGCTGGAGAACTTATACGATGTCAGGCGGACAACTTCACGCTGTCACAGTGTGTTAGTGAAAAGGATCGTCTGATAGCTCGGCTGCGTGATGTACAAAAATGCAGTGATGAAGAGCGTTTAGCCGAGAGCAGCCGGTTCATGCGAGAGTATGATCTTTTCTTTTTTATTTGTAATTTGAATGCCAAGGCAGAGCCAGGATTTTCTCCCAAGGATTTGGTAACCTTCAATACTTCGAGCGAGAAGCGGGCGACTTTGTCTCCGATAAGGCTCGGATCATACTACTGTCGCGGCGATATGTGAGGAAGAGCAATATTGATCAATCGCTACGGCACTGCGCTTCTGAGGCAATCGATTTTTGCCGAGCAAAAGAGCCATCTCTTTGAGTGAAGTGGTATGATGTAAACATTCGAGACCGGTTGAAATCTACGTTTTCAAGCACACCTCTGAAATATTGAGCAAATATGCACATCACCGCGATGGCATCCGCGCCGCTCTCCATTGGGCAACTTTGTGATAAAATCGCGGCGCTATGCGTATATGCTGAAAATTTTGGTAATGTGATTGAAACCAGAGGTGTCGGCCATTCTCGGAGGAGTTTCTCCCATTTAACTCTACGTTTGCGTCTATAAAAACAATCGATTCCCACCGAAGCGCAATATCGCTGCGATTGATCGGTACTGCTTCTTCTCACGCCTTGCCGCGATGAAAGTATGATCCCGGTCTAAGGAAACGGGTAGACGTAGATGACTTCGCTGGCAGCAGGATTGTTTTTCGCGCAGCATCGCTATCGAGGCATTTATGCTACTCTGTCTTTCTCGGTTTCAGTAGCGCGAGTGGACGGGAAGTGTGCGCGTTGCAATTCAAGAAGATATTGATCAGTTTCAGAAACGTCACATTACAGCGTCAATCCGTAGCGAGGGCGCACGCTCTCGCTGTTGTCCGCTTCTAGACGCTGCCGAGCGCTCGTTAACGCTTGTACACATGTTCACTCGTCTTCTCACTCTCAGTACGTGGGTTCGGCCCTTCTCTTTTTCGCTGGGGGCAGAGCGGAGACGCAGAGTCGTTGGGGATCAGAGAGCCGTCAGTCAACCCCGCTGCCAGCCGAATTTAGGGGAAAACGGCTGAAAATTTCCAGACGGTCGAGAATTAGAGTTTTTGTTTGCGCTGGCGGAGTGTCCATAATTTTGGCGCACCCTGTATGGCTGTCTGCCGTGTACCCTGAGAGCCATTTCAATGGGAACTCGTACTACCTTGGATTTTCCGGAGACTTTCCAGAGATTCGAGAATGCGGCCACAGGATTAGGCTGTGGTGTATGGTGCTGAACAATTCTGCCCTCACCCGCCATGACATCGACCCGGTGACATTTTCGAATTTCGCTATGACCTCTCCCCTCCTAAAACCTCTGGGCGGTGTTATTTTTTTCTGTGGCGGGGTCGATTGGTGACTGTCCTTCGGGACAATGAGGGGGACATGAGAACCTTCAAGAAATTGGAAAATTCCGGAATGCATAAAGAAGTTGCATCAAAATGAAAAATTTGTTTGGAGTTAGTTTTCAATAGAATTTGAACTGACACTTCCTAAAGCTTGTGGGTAGGGTAAAGAGTGTAGTGTTGGTAACCGAAAAGGCACAAATAAAATACAATAAGAATTGCAGAAATTCAATTTTCTTCGTTTAAAATGTCCCAAAATTCTCAAAAAAAAATCCATTCCTGTCGGGGGGGGGGCATACTGAATCCACCATATTCGAAAAATTTGGTCATCAACAGGGGCAGATTCCGTTATAGGCAGCATACACTCTCGTAAACGTAATTGAGGTATACTACGGAAGTAGAAGAGGTGTGGCTCAGAGCACAACACCTACGCATTTTGAAGCGTCAAAAACGAAACACAATGACGCTACACGAGTAAGAAGTTGGCCCCGCCTCTGTAATTGCGCCCTTCTCCAAAACTGGGGTTTGGGCCATTTCCACCGTCGGCGATGTATGTGGTTTACTTATTGTACTCATTGTACCACCTACAAACGTCGCTGATGGTGGGAATGCCCCAGAACCCCTGTTTCGGAGGACGCAAACACAGGGGGCGTGGCCTACTTCCTACCCATGTAGCATCATTGTGGGTCGTTTTTGACGCTTCAAAATGCGTAGGCGTTGTGTTATGTGCCATACCATTCCATTCTCTTCTTCTTCTTCTTCTTTGCAGCCACATAGAGGATTTTGTCATAGGCGGAGGAACTGGGCGACCAGTAGTGAATTCGTCCATAGGTCCATTGGTGTCAGCGTGGTAGGTCTCTCCGGACAGTTGAATAAATGTGCGGTATCATGGCCGACGGTACCGCAGTCCGGGCACACATCAGATTTGCTGCTGTCAATCTTGCTGACATAAGACATTAGCATTGTAGAGTGACCACAGCGTAATGATGCGAGCGTGCATCTCGCCCTTCCGAGTTGAGACTCTGAAGCCAAGTTTTGACTGCATCGCTGCTGTTTTTCATCGCAGCGATTTTGCACCCGCTGCTGCAGCGATGTAGCAGCGGCAGTGATTCTGTTCATAGTGCATAGCCCCACGGATAATCGAAGAAATCCGATCAATCAGTGAAATTAATGGCTAGTAGTCATCAATAACACGTTTCGACTCGTTAACACTGATCTTGTCATTTGTAAGGCTCAACGTTCACTAGACGAAACGTGTAATTTGCTAGCAATCGTTCCATCGCTGCCATTTTGGCCTCGATGGAGCGATGGTCAGCGACCATTGAGAATCGCTCTTCAAGCAGCGATGCAGTAAAACATAGGATTTCGTCGCCGCGACCCAGCGACGTAGGACGTATGCCACGAAGCGATCACAATTGGAGCGGCTTTCCATTACGCGCGATGAAAAAGGAACAGTTGTCCCTCGCATGGCCGCAGCGACCACCTGCAGGCAAAACTAGGCTTGAGGTGCAGATGGGGGGCGGTATATCTCCTAGCATAGGATTTATGGCCGCCTTCATAAGATGACACCGTGCGAACTTGGTGTGCTCCTCGCGCAAAAGACGGAGTCGTTCTTGCTGTGAGTCGTGCCATCTTTGCAAATTGACTTTGTTTGGAGCATCGGCGAATGGCTTCCTCATACTTCTCTCTCTCACGGGGCTTATCACTCTCCACGACGGGTGATTTGGTTGCTTTATAATGTTAATGCGGAATTGCTGGGCCTGGAGCTGACAGTGCTCCTTCACTGGTAATAGACGGGTCTCAGCATGCAGGTGCTCGATTGGGGAACTCCGTGCACATCCGGTGGCGATACGGAGAGCAGCATTTTGTACTCGTTGCATCTTTGCCCAGGAGGATTCTGATACGAGATGCTGCCAAACCGGTGCGGCGTACTCCAGGGCGGGCTGAAGAATTGCCTTATACGTTGTGAGTATAGTCTCTTTGCTGCTACCCCACGAAGTGCCGCCCGGGGCCCTGAGAACGTTGAGCTTAGCTTTAACAACTGCCTGCTTCTGCTCGGTATTCTTATGAAACTTGAGCGACGGATCGAGCACAGGACCGAGCAGCTTTGGAAAGCGAGCAGCAGGCAATCGGTCTCCTTCCCACACGACATCCGGATGAGCGCTGTGCTCGGATGGGTCCGTCGTGAGAACGGACACTGACGACTTGGCTGCAGAGATCCTTAGCATCTTGCGGTCGAAAAAGCTCTTCGGTGTGATCAGTTACTCGTTGATCTTATTGGCGGCCACCTGTAAGTCCCGATCTCGACACATGATTGTTATGTCATCAGCATGCGCGACGACCTTGATGTCCTGTGGAGGCTCAGGCATTTCTGCAAGGTACAGACTGAAGAGGGCTGGCGATAGAACCCCGCCCATAGGGACTCCAGCTGCCATAGGAATACTGTTGGAGACATGGTTCTGAAACATGACTCTTGCCCGCCGACCTTTAATAAAGGCCGATATCCAGCGCTTCTGCCAAGATGGTATAGACGACTCCAGTATGTTGCTTGACAGGACTCCAAGGTTAACCGTATCAAATGCCTTGGTGAGACCCAACGCAACAGCTACAGTTCTCAATGGCTTGTTAAAGTTGAACCCGTCGATAGCATAGTTGGTAAATTCTAGCAACGCCGTAGTTGTGGAATGTAGCCTCCTGAACCCATGTTGAAACAATTGCTTCTCGTTGTGCTCCGCTAGATCCTTGACGATGAGCTTTTCGGCCACCTTGGCGAAAGGTGACATCAAGCTAATGGGACGATATCCCTTTACTGATGACTGAGATTTGCCAGGCTTGGGCAACGGGATGACGTTGGCTGTCTTCCAGTTTTGCGGATTAGTGCAAGAGCTGAACGAAGTATTAATCATATCAACGATGAGCGGAAGGATCTCAGTTGGGAGTTTCTTGAGTACAGCAGGACAAATGCCGTCCGGACCGACAGCTTTGGAGTTCCGCATGTCCTTTATAATCTTCTCTACTTGCGCCACAGTGTACGCTTCGGCCGTGCTCAGGAGCCGGAGCTCTCTTACTGTCACTCTATTTTGCGGACCTCTCCTTGTACTCGTGACAAAGAAACTTTTACCGAGAGAGTAGGCGGCTTCCTTTCCTGACTTGAAAACGTTATTACCGACTTCAATAGTGGAGATGGTGGCTGGCAAGCTCTTTCCCGATAGTTTCCGAAGCACCTTCCAAGTAGCTCCACTGTCCGTCTTGAAATTCAACTGTTCTGTGAATTTTTCCCACTGTTCTTTCTTGTGCTGGTCGAGATCTTTTCTGATCTCACCATCCAGCTGAGTGACGACAGGGTCTAGATGGTCAACTGCTCTTCTGGCATCTCTAGTCCTGATTTTCTGAAGAATTTCTCTGGTGACGTTTGGATAGAACGTCTTAACTCGGCCAACAGGGATAGCCGCCTTCATGGCCCTGCGAATTGCATCAGATAAGTGATGCTCCTTCTGGTGCACATTGCCATTCCACGGGTAATCAGCCGCTAGGCGTAGCGCAACCTCACTGAACAGGCACCAGTCTGCTTGGCCTGAATTGAAATAAGAACGTTGACGAACACCAGAATAAGGGGCAAGAGAATTTGAGAGATCGATGTGCACTAAGACGGGAACATGATCACTAGGCAATGTTGTTGAGGTAGACCATGAGCAAGCGCTGGAAAGGTTGGAAGAGACTAGAGTTATGTCTGGGCTAGAAGATCGGCCGTTGGCAGGGAGACTAGTGGGCTGATCATCGTTTAAGATGACGAGATCGCACTCCTCAGCCCATTTTTCGACTTCTTCTCCTCTAGCATCAGAACCAAGGGACGAGCAGAAGGTGTGGGCATTAAAGTCGCCCGCGAAAACAACTGATGATGAGAGGGAATAATCGTTGAGTTGTTTGAAAAGAGGAATGGGATTGTAGGAGGAGGTGCATGAGGTGGTAGGGGGAATATAGATGTTGAACAGAGAAAGGGGAGTTTTAAGGGGGAGATGGATTGAAAGGTACTCGAGAGTACCATTCGTGGGGGTGTTTGGTATGAGGTGGGAGGGGAGAGAGGATAAAACAAAGGTTGAAACTCCTCCGCCAAGAGCTGACCTTGGAGCATGGAAGGCGGTGTAGCCCGGGATATTAGGATGAGGATAGGTAGGGGATGGAGAGAGCTTGGTTTCTTGAACCATGATCACGTCTGGATGGTAAGTACGTGCGAAGAGAGAGAGCTCAGAAAGTTTGGCACGAAGGCCGTTGAGATTGATATGTACAATGGAAAGGGGGCGATTTGAGGAAGAGGAATCAGAGTTGGTAGGTGAAGAGCATAAAATACAGCGAAAAGCAGAGTTATGATGCTTCACAGAGCTGAGACCCGAACAGGAGAGATGCGCCCACCTTTGGCATCCGAAGCACGGGACGCTGGTATGTCTCCAGTTAACATCATTGCCGCACGTGGCGCATAGATACTTCTGAGCGGGTCCAGGATTCCTCTTCACGCCGGCTCTTAGCAGGAGAATCCGAAGGAGAGACGCGGCCGGCCAGCACCTCTCCCATGACAAAAACCCTCTTCGCGGAGGGGGTGACGTCGGTCTGCTTAGAGGTGATCTTCTTTCCTCCACACTGCCACGGCGTGAACGTACGACATCTCGGCAGCACCGTTTTCTTAGTTGTCTTAACCATGTTTACGAGCGTGTATGCTGCCTTTAAGGCACGGAAAAACGGTAAGCCTGACCCTGGCTCACGCCACCACCACCCCCGTCGAAGTTTGAAATAGGTGGTATTATCCATGACTTGCTCAGGCCCCTGAGGTAATACATCACACCTCGTGCTGAATACTGCCTGCGATCCCCTTAGATTGATTTATGTAGCCACTTCACTTGGTTCAAAACTGTTTCAGAAACACAACACTTAGAGCTGAGGTGAAACGTCTGGAATTGGAGCTGAGCTTTTCCGAGGAGTCCGTGCTTGATTTCAAGCAGAAATTGGATTCGGCCAAGGCGAAGAATTCATCTTATGCTGATGAGGTTACCATTCTCCTTTGCTCCCGGTTCCCCACCTGGAATTATGTATGCTGTCAGGTTGCACGTCTGCGCGTAGAGCTGGAAATGGCATACTCGGAAAATCTGAGCCTCCTTGAAGAAATCAATCGTGAGTGTCACATTATTGATTTTAATTTGCAGATCTCTGTTGAATGGGATGACTTTTTCAAGGCTGGGAAATCGAATTGACACAGCTCAAGACTGAAAATGAGCGCATCAAAGAGAACATGGACACGTATTGTTCCAACTTGGTCAGTATTCAGGAAAAGAATGTAGTTTTATTGCGTCACTTCATTCTTTGCGGTTTATCGATTTTAGGGATCGGCTCTGGTCCAGCGTGTGCGTGAATTGGCGTCTTCTTTCGACAGTTATTCCAAGCTCAAAGCTAAGTATGATGCGGCGGATATGCAACGCAATGTGCTTTTGGTACGTTCGATATACTTGATCCGGCAGCAGAGAAGTGTATGAGCCCTACAAATTCCAGAGTGTACGTGTTAAAATCAGATACGTATCCTCCAATTCGGAGCCAAATTTTCTTTGTTCTTTTGCGTGCGTTTGCGGAGCGAAGAGAGATACAGCGAGAAAGTGTGATGGAGAAGCAGACTCAGCATACGCCCGTCCACGCACGCGATTAACTGAAATAAATTTCACTCCGAAATGCAGGATAATGACGTCTCTCATTTCCGGAATCCCCCCCCTGGCACACAGTTGGCGATACTGCAAGGAAGTGTGCTCAGGTCACATCGTGGCGTTTTGCAACGAAGTTTTTCTCATTTCAAGCATCTTACCCGCATCGTCGCAGAGAGCAGTGTTTTCTCAGAATCGGGCCCTGTAGGATAGATCGTTGACCTTTTTTTCTGGATGGGAGGGGGTCGTGGAATTTTTTGGAGATTAACGAAAGAACTTTTGGTAGTGTGCCCACCTTTTTCTGGCGAAGAAGCTTCATGAGTAGTTAGTTTTTCCATAAATAAATGCGGGGAAGTGTAGAAAACGCCGCTTAGTCCAATACCTTTGCCCCGAAACCAGTAATTGGTAACCTATTTCTTAATCGAAAAATTTTCCGAATTAAAAATAATGACAAAGACTGTCAGAAAGATGAAAAATTTGATCATCAAACTTTGCTCGTGGGAAAGAACTGCAAAAAAATTGCCATTTCAAGGAGATGGAGAAACTTTCTGAAATTCCTGAACAGAAGGGGATCGTGACTTCTCCGAGACTCTTGCCAACGGACGGCTGAGCACTGTTTTTTTTGTAATAAGTGTAATCGAGCGAAAGCCTTTTGTGACGATGCTCACGTCCTTGACCTTCAGCTCCCATTCTCATTTGAAAAACCTTGGTTCCTTTTCTTTGAACTTCACATCTTTTAAAATAAATTGCTCCTCTTCTTTATTTTTTTAAAGACAAAAAAACGACCAAATAACGCTCTTAGGAAGGGTCCCGAGAAAATCGCCACGAATTTGACCTATTAACGCTGGGAGGGGGGGGCAGAGAAAAGCTTTAAAATTAATCGTGATAAGGGAATTTCGACATGATAAGGCCGACAAGTCTTACTTTGCCCGGGTAGAAATCAGGGGAAAGCAGGGTTGAGCAGGACGTTGCGCCAACCTTCAGCGCAGCTACGACCCTCCCCCTGTTGACTAAAATTTTCGACAATTTTTGAAAATTTTCCACGACCCCCCCCACCCGTGAGATGAGAAAAAATGCTTTAGCCTTTTCAGCTTTCCTCATTTTAGCTTGCCAAGTATACTTGTTCCAAATGAAATTCATTTCGAATATCCGACTTTTCGACTATAGTCGGATATCGCCCTTTTTCGAATATTCGACTTTTCGACTATAGTCGGATATCGTACTTTTTCGAATATTCGACTTTTCGACTGTAGTCGGATATCGCCCTTTTTCGAATATTCGACTTTTCGACTATAGTCGGATATCGCACTTTTTCGAATATTCGAATTTTCGACTGTAGTCGGATATCGCACTTTTTCGAATATTCGACTTTTCGACTGTAGTCGGATATCGCACTTTTTCGAATATTCGACTTTTCGACTATAGTCGGATATCGCACTTTTTCGAATATTCGACTTTTCGACTGTAGTCGGATATGAGACTTTTTCGAATATTCGACTTTTCGAATAAAATGTCGACTTTTTTATCCGACTGAAACAGTCGGATACTCATCCGATGATTCGATTCGGAACAAGTATATTGCCAAGTGATTTGAAGCAAAGTCCTTTTTCTCTCCGAAAATTTTACGAGCCCTCCCCCCTCAATTTTCATTTTTTTTCAAAAGCTTATCGAATTTTTGAGGCCCCCTCGTTGCGCTGGGTCGCAACCCTGCTTAGCCCTGCCAGAATCCTTCGAAAATTTCGAATTTTTTTACAATCTCCTCCCGAGGTTTAAAAAAAATCCTTCAGCTTTTTGAAGCGAGAAAGTTGGAAAAAATCAAATTTGCGGTAAAATTCGGCCAAATCGTACGAGCCCCCCCTGATTTTCTTTTGAAAAATTTCCTATTGTTCTACGACCCCCTGTTGCGTCGAGTCGCAACTCTGCTCGGCCCTGGGGGAAAGCCCATACCTGTAACTTGATTAACAGAAGTCTAAGGAGAATAGGTATGAATATTATCCCAGTCATTTGCTTACAGTAGTTTGAAATCTTGTCCAAAAAATGTCTTTGTGACGGCCGCTCGGCACGCAAGCCAATGGCTTGGGCAGACTTAAATTAGTGACCCCTCATCCTCTACATAAATCTCAGAGGCAGAATTCTTCGTGACAGCTGCCTTCAAGTGCTTGAATGTTGAGAATGTTTCAGCTTGCTGAACATTGAATGAGTAGAGACTCCTTTTGAGACACCCTGTATTATAGAATGACGCTGCTGAAGTTCATGAAAAGAATTCGCGGCTTGAAAATGAACTAGAGAACGTCCGAAGCGTTCTAGAATACTTCAAGGCAGCTAGCCTCAGAGAAGAAGAGGTAAGTGCCTTTTTTTAGGTGTTCTTATACAATAGAGTACTAAGCCCTGTGTGAGCTTAATGCTTTGCTTTGAATCCAGCCTGTGAAATTATTCTTGTTTAACTTCATCAGGTGGGCGCTACATAATTTATTTCTATTGTTTTGTAGGCAGCGCCGTCTCCACCACAGTCAATCAAACGTGAAGCTGAAGACTCTGATACATCTAGTAGTGGCGATGGTACACCTGCATCTGAAATTGACGATACTCTTACTGAGAATGAGAATTTTCCTATGGGATTCTCATACCCATATGAACACCCAGGAATGAGGATGTTCATGTCTGGAGACTATAAGCAGTTATCATATCGTCGTAGGCATAGAGCAGAACGCCCTTCAAATTCAAGGCATGGAAGAAGGGAGAACCATGGACGAGAGCGATATAGAGGCGATGAGGTTTTCAGAGGGTATAATGACGATCGTCGTCTGTACCACGAAACATATTTTTGCGCCAGGTTTGTTCCACGTTTGCCCGGAAGAATGATTCATGATTAGAAGTCACCGAGATTTTTGTTGTCTAATTGGAGGACAGGGGATTTATACATCGCGCGCGCTGAAAATCGCACTCGATTTCTTGTTTGGTAGCGGCAGTTGGACCTGGCTGGGATCAATAACAAATTTTATGGTTCCAAACTGTTTCTGCAAATTTATAGTCGTTTGGAAATGGTTTACGGCATGTGAAAAGGCGGGGCACTGGTTCGATTATACAACACTTCGGAGTAGAATGTACAGTTTAAGTTGACGGGAAAACGCGTTTGTGCGGTTGCGCATTTCCGCTAATAATACTGTTGGTTGCGCCATAATGGTTGACAAAGTTGTAATTTTTCCTGAATTTTGAAGCAAAAAACACCGGAATCGTTGGAACACGGCAAGTTCACCCCCTGACCACACATCAATACCCCTAAGGTCTTTGTCACAAATACACGCAGGAATACCGAGGAAAAATGGAAACAAGAGAGAAAAATTAATTTTTTCTTGTTATTCCTGCGTGTATCCATGGCAAAAACTTTAGGTATATTGATGATGATGTGTGTGGGGGAAAATTTACCGTTTTCAAACGTTTCCGATTTTTTTTCTTCGAAATTCAGAAAAAATACAACATTGTCGCCGGTTATGGCGCAACCTACAGTATGCTTAGTGGCAATACACAACCACAAAATCGCCTTTTTCCGTTGCCGTAGCCTGTGAAGCGAAATTGTTCATGGCGCGAATGTGAAATAACCTTATTGGGTGTTTTGAACGTGTATCTTTTCAACAAGGCTTCTGTAGTGCCATTTCGCTTTTTTTGTTTCCCCGGAGAGGCTTAGCTACATGGTCAAGCGGTGACTGTCCCGCGGCACAACGAGAGGGACGTAAAAATTCTCAGGCTTCAGAAGTTCATGGAGTGGGAGGGAGCGTAGAAATTCTGGGCAAAATTTGAAAAATTCGGATGTTTCTTGCAATAATCTGAACCCCAGGCTCGCCGGCAAGGTAAGTAGTGGAGTGTTAATTACACGAATCACGAAACGGATAAAAGTAACTCTTTTGAAAATTTCCAATTCCGTTATTGCTGACTAGGGAATCTTGCATTGCCAACCCTTTTTTTTGCAGCGTTTTTGAAGCTTCGTGAAATGATAAGGGTACCCATTAATTAATTTTTAGGGTGTTTGAAAAAATCAAAACTTTTATTTGGGGGTTATTCAGGGCGCTGAACGCTAATCTGGGGTCTGTTTGTCGCTAGACTTATGGTTACTGTAGGTTACGGTAGTCATAATGCCTTTTAACTGGCTTAACCTACTTTGAAATTTTGAAAATCAAAAAATGGACCTCATATTCCTGTTCGGCGTCCCAAATAACACCCACAGAGAAATTTTGAGCCAAATCTGAGACTGACCAGGCTATCGTACACCCGCCGTACCCTACCGTAATCTATTGAAAAACGATATGTCGGTTGATGTGGTTGGCTGGGTAGCCTCTAGTATGGGGGTTGTAGAAGACATACCGTCTTGTGCTTCCATTAGCCTCAAATCCGTTAGTCCTCCTACGATCGCTACCAACACACTAGGTCGTTACCACAGCCTATAAGTATAGTTGATGCCCAGTTACGAGCGACAACAACAACTGCAATGCAATATCACGAGGTACAGCTGGCCTAAACCAGGTTGACGCAACGGGTAGACAAGCTGGATTAAGCGTTTTATCCGCAACGTATCGACAAGTTAAAACAGTGTTAGGAATGAGATTCACTTGATCGGAGGAGAGAGTTCGCAGCTTACGAAGTTTTTGGTCGACTGTCCAGCCGACACACACGGACGAGCGGTTAGGGCCAGGTGATGGCTCTCCTCGACGTCGATAGCAATGCTCGGGTCCTAGATAGCAAGGCCGTATAACAGGCACCCGCCTCGTCGTAGAATCCCGATCGATGTCGATCAGCCCGTCCTCCTCTGCTATGTCCCCCCAACAACACACCACCGCGTGTTTCTTGAACCCACGTGTGCGCAAGTCCTTGAGTGCCACTAGTCCTCGCCGAATATGGCCACTGCCAAGTAGTCCTTGATGCTCGTCCACCAGCACCGTGGTGATGACGGGCGCAGCACCGGAACCTACCTGACAACTTACCACAGTCACTCTATTGAGTGACTCCAATCGCGCGCGACGACACGGCAGACGCTTGACTGATGAGCCACTTCACTGACAGACAGTGAATGGCTGGATGAATGACGACTGGACTAGCCAGCACCGCCAGCGCTGGTATATATAGGCAGTCCCGCCCACCGACGGTCCACCTATCAGCTATCACCTCGCCCTGCTCGTCTGCGTGTCTGTGTCTCCTGGGGCCGCGAACTCTCTCCCCCACTCGACAATCGAGTGATTGATTTCCCCATGCACAAGAGTGCACGAGACAATGCCCAGCCACCGGCTGGCAATAAGAACTACTACTAAGAAAAAGGATTATGTACCATGAAACATGAACAAAACTATCAAACAAATGATAGTAACATAACATGACAATATAGAACAACAACATGGAGACTATATCACTGACCAAGGACGATATCTATACATGACATCTCCCCGGCCTCCAATAGGTTGCTCCACTCAGCCGATTCTTCACACACCATACCATTAACGACGACCACCATATAAACCTTCAGCATAGGAACCACGACGTTGGTCACGTTGATCATCCCTGCTGTCGTACCGACTGGGTGAGCGTGAACGTGATTCAAACCAAACCGTAGGCCTTTTAAGGCGACTGTCGTGGTGATCTCGCGCCTCTCTGCGATCCTCGACGCGTCCATACCGGACAGGAGTTAGTTCTTGGTCGCGCCGACCAGAATATTCCCGCTGCAGATGTTCCCGCCGAACTGAAGCTTCCTGCTGGTGGTTATACCGACCTGACGATCCTCTACGGTTACGCCGAACTGGGGACGCTCGTCGATGATCACGCCGAACTGGTTCACTCTCATGTCCAGCCCGAACTGTCGACTCTTGGCGCTGAAACAGTGCCGTAGACCCTGGACGCTCAATACGAGCCGCTGATCCTTTGCACTCCCGCCGAGCGGTCGACCCTTGACGCTTAGGCCGAGCCGTAGATCCTTGACGCTCAGGCCGGGCCGTCGATCCTTGACGCTCAGACCGAGCCGTCGATCCCTGGCGCTCAGGCCGAGCCGTCAATCCTTGACGCTCAGGCCGAGCCGCCGAACCGCAGTTCCCGCTTCGAAAAGTCGACCTGATACTCTCGACCAGAGGCGGTGATCTACCGTGCTCAATCGAAGCAGTGAACATTGGTTGCTCGTCTAGCCAACTGGCTCGTTGAATAATGCGCACCACCCGCTCACCTCCTTTGCGACGCAGTGGAATAACGTTTCGTGTCGTTGTCCGTCCCACTTTCCTTGTGTTACGCTTGGCACGAAAAATGGCAGCCTGCCTTGTCGCCGTGCTGCTGTCTTCCACGGGTGCTGAATTGAGTTTGATCTCTATGCCTAATGCCGATAATGCATTAGTTCCAAGAAGAATTGTATCGTCGTCGGAGTGCATCACATGAAGTTGGGCTCTGGCCTCGCGGGCGCCTTTAACCCTGATATTGACGCCAATCCGCATTAGAAACTTCATGGTATTCCCTGACGCGTCGTATATCTCCTCACCTTCCGGTTCTCCTAGCATCGTTACGAACCGATCTAGGTCTGCTCCTTGCTCTTGGGCTTGTTGTAGCACCGAAACCGGTATGATGGAGATAACTGATCCTGTGTCGATCAACGCCTGGCTAGGCGCGCCAAACACTTCCACGTCGCAATAGCATGGTTTCCCATACGCTTTCGTAACCACAGTGCGCTTCCTGTTGACATTATTGCACCACGACCGTAGATGCGTTGAGAACGATGTCCGTTCATGACAATGCCTTTGTCCTGAACCACTGCTGGTTAGTATCGTTCCTCTCCTGCTTCACATGTGACTTCTTCGGGCAAACGTTCTGCAGGTGACCTTCCTCACCGCACTGGAAACATGTCCTTGGATTGTCCTTCGGATTAGGTGCGGTCCTATCCTTCCGGAACCCACCACTCTTATCGGTTCTTGCCCTGCGTTCACTCCATGTTGCCTTGCGATTGACCTCTGTGTGTGCATTAGTGCGCTCTAACCGTAGAGCCACCTTCCGCACTTCATCGAACACGGACCCTTCTGGGGCATCGAGAGCTGCCAACATGTAATACGAATCCGGCCACTCGCGTAGACATTCGTACAACTTGCTTCCCAACTGGAAATCCAGGCAACCCTCCGGTGCCATCCGTTTTGCTATCCGTTTGAGCCTACAGCAGAAGTCGAAAATTGATTCATCAGTGTTCTTCCGTAAATTTCGCCAATCCTCTTCAGCTTTCAATCGCTCCCCAGGCGTATGCTTCGCCTTTCGTAGCTCCTTCACAATATCCTCGAACGACTTTCTTCTTCCATCCTCTGGTAAGTTTCGAATGTGAGATAGTGCCGAGCCGGCTAGATGATTCAATAGTATATCCCTCCTATCGGTCTCAGTCCATACTGAGCTAGGATACTTCACATCTAAAGCCCGTAAAAACTCACTTAGGGAACCCTTACCGTCGTATTTCCGTACCTCGGTGAGTGACTGAGCTTTCAGGACCTCCTTAAGCGTCAGTAATACCTCATCCGATGCGCCGCGTCCCCCTACCGAGGGTTGTCTGCACCCATCCAACGAGCCGCTAATGGTAGTTGATAGGTCAGACTCACCTTGTCGGGACCGGCAAGACGTATTCGAGGATTTCCGTGACCATACCTCGCACCTCCCTTGAGGGTGCCTTTCCGTCCCATCGATCTGTACCGCCTGTTCGCTCACTCTGCTGTGCTGAACGAAAGAGTGTACTGGCATGCCGCCTACCACCTGATGCATCTGTGCTTGCAGACCATCCCAGTCCCTACCTGGACCTGCTGGCATGCCTACATCCTCCGGTCGGTTCACCGATTGTACTGTCGTCAGCCTTCCCTGTAAAGATTGCACTTTTGCCTCCAGTTGCTGAATTTTCCTATCCCTCTCGGCTATCAATGACAAAACCTGTCCGCTGTCACAACCTAGCGCCGCTGTTAACTTAACCATTGCCGCAGCATGGCCCAACACAATCGGTAGGTCCTGAACCAGGACATCAATAGGTCTGTCTAGATTCCGAGCAAGTTCCTCCACCCGCTCTACGTTTTGCATCATCGAGCAGATGGCTGCCATAGCTAAGTCAACAGCCGCCTGGGCTTTGGCACGGATCGCCAACCGCTTTTTGTCTGCAGTCCCCCTTATCTGGTCTCGCACCGCGAGGTCCACCTTTTCAGGGATTCCTTGCAATGCTGACTTCCATAAACTAACCGATGTTTGACTGCGCGACCCTCTCGCTTCGCCACAATCCTCTCCTACGCTTGAGAATTCCATTCGTTCCTGTATTATCCCGCGATCTGCAACAGTATGTTGTTGAAGTGGCTTGGCCCCCATGTCGGTTGATGTGGTTGGCTGGGTAGCCTCTAGTATGGGGGTTGTAGAAGACATACCGTCTTGTGCTTCCATTAGCCTCAAATCCGTTAGTCCTCCTACGATCGCTACCAACACACTAGGTCGTTACCACAGCCTATAAGTATAGTTGATGCCCAGTTACGAGCGACAACAACAACTGCAATGCAATATCACGAGGTACAGCTGGCCTAAACCAGGTTGACGCAACGGGTAGACAAGCTGGATTAAGCGTTTTATCCGCAACGTATCGACAAGTTAAAACAGTGTTAGGAATGAGATTCACTTGACTCGAGGAGAGAGTTCGCAGCCTACGAAGTTTTTGGTCGACTGTCCAGCCGACACACACGGACGAGCGGTTAGGGCCAGGTGATGGCTCTCCTCGACGTCGATAGCAATGCTCGGGTCCTAGATAGCAAGGCCGTATAACAGGCACCCGCCTCGTCGTAGAATCCCGATCGATGTCGATCAGCCCGTCCTCCTCTGCTATGTCCCCCCAACAACACACCACCGCGTGTTTCTTGAACCCACGTGTGCGCAAGTCCTTGAGTGCCACTAGTCCTCGCCGAATATGGCCACTGCCAAGTAGTCCTTGATGCTCGTCCACCAGCACCGTGGTGATGACGGGCGCAGCACCGGAACCTACCTGACAACTTACCACAGTCACTCTATTGAGTGACTCCAATCGCGCGCGACGACACGGCAGACGCTTGACTGATGAGCCACTTCACTGACAGACAGTGAATGGCTGGATGAATGACGACTGGACTAGCCAGCACCGCCAGCGCTGGTATATATAGGCAGTCCCGCCCACCGACGGTCCACCTATCAGCTATCACCTCGCCCTGCTCGTCTGCGTGTCTGTGTATCCTGGGGCCGCGAACTCTCTCCCCCACTCGACAATCGAGTGATTGATTTCCCCATGCACAAGAGTGCACGAGACAATGCCCAGCCACCGGCTGGCAATAAGAACTACTACTAAGAAAAAGGATTATGTACCATGAAACATGAACAAAACTATCAAACAAATGATAGTAACATAACATGACAATATAGAACAACAACATGGAGACTATATCACTGACCAAGGACGATATCTATACATGACAGATAAACGGGTTGCAGATTCGTGTTCAACATCCAGAAAACCCCAAACATTTTGGGCCTCATCTATCGAACCGTTCCGGAAATTGTCGAATATCGCGTTTTGCCCTCAAAAATTCCGCTCGATGGGAAGCTTTGAACGAATCGGAGTCGAAAAGCTCGGAAAATCGTCAAATAAACCCCAGATTCGTGATCAGCGCTCCAAATAGCCCACCTGGAAGGATTTTGAGTGAAATCTGCAACATTTTTTAAACGCTTTCAGAGGTATAAATAAGCGGCCAACCAAAAATCCGCACAAGTCCAAAACGCTTTCAGTCTGTGCAAGGTTTGGAAAATGTGCCTTCACCCGAAATTTGCTCAGTGAAGTAGTTTTGGGCGCTGAACACAAGCATGATGTCCGTTTCCGGATTTCGCAAACACTAATGCACGTTTTTGATAGAATAAGGTCTGGAAAGACGAACTTTGACGGGTTATACCTTTTTTCGCAGATGTCCATAGTGAAATCCGAGTTAAGATTCGACGAGGGCGTGCCGGAGTTTGACTAGAAAACATCAGCTTTCTGATCCGGGGGTACACCTTGCGAGGTTCCCTAGTGAGAAACCTCACCTGGAGGGGAGCGGGGGGGGGTGCTTGAAAAATTTCGACATTTCACGAAAAGTTTAGACTGCAAGGTTCAGGGGACGTATGGTTAGGCCCGTGGTTGGTAATTATCAGCCACTGGTGAGATTTAAACCGCCGCGCCAGCCGCTGTTTAAATTTAATTGTTTTTTCTTGAGGAAGCAAATCAGGGACCTATCTATAGCTCCGTCGATGCGCGAGACAACGGTCTGCTTGATCCTGCTTATCTAAACAAGAATACGAAAAATAGTAAATGTAATAGAACATGGAACAAATTTGAGACTCTAGTTTCTTTGTTCGTAGCTGTGAAAAGGAATCCGGTGTGTTTAAAGGCAGTGTTCACGATAATCTTCGATTCCGAGATTAATCGTTAAATCGATTGTTTGGCTTCCGAGTAGAACTAAAATGACGAAGAGATCGAGAAAAGCGCCCAAGAAGGGCACCAAATCTCTCTCACCTCATCTTTTTACTCTTAATGGAACTGTTTGTTGTGACGATGAAATCTTTTGTGGACCCGTCTTTTGCAATTCTCTACTTTCTGTTGCTTCGCTCTTTCTTTCGAACCCTAACTAATACTGTTATGCCTAAGAATTGTTCCCATTTTTGATTAGCCCCATTCTTCACCGGTGACAACCACCGGTATTATGTTCATCCAATCGGACAACTAGTCCAAGCCAGTGAATGATGTCACTGAAATAAGACTTTTTAGTGCGTTTCTCGCCGTTTCTTCGTATTTTTGGTAACACTTGGTGGCCAACGCATTGTTTTGAGTGGAAAACTTTTGAACGAAAATCATCGTGAACACTGCCTTTAAGGAGACAACACTAAGTCACACTTACAGCAAGTAGTTATTGAGAAAAATGTACGCCAGATTCCTCATTTTCAGGTCGAACAGACGCCACCGTGATCGTGATGCGGCTGAATTTGGTGTTGTTTTCCTGTTGTTTTCTTAATTTGGAATCCAGAGCTCTCAAAATTCGTGTCCGGTAATGAATCAGTAGGAATCGATATATTGTTTAGGTAAAGACGGTTACCGACGATTGTCCAGTTATACTGATTGTCGACGGCCTTCTTATTACCGGCCTTCAGGGAGAGATTATAGGTGCGTATTATAAAAGTTTTTCAGAATTTTGTTTACTGAGGAATACATCACTTTTCTGGATCAGTGGCTTCAAAATCTCTGATTAATATGCTGTTGTTCTCAAGGCCAAACTCTAGTCCGCCATTGCGGCCTACGGTTGTTGTATCACGCGACACCTGATAATCGTGCCGGGACTAACTGGTCCCAGCACGACTATCAGCCTTTTGAGTTATGCAAAAGCCGTTGTCCGCAAATGCAGACTGGAAATGGGTTTCGAGAACGACAGTAGTTAGAATCAAGTCCATTATTCAAACTCCGTATCGAATTAGTGAGGCGTCGTATGGAACCTTACTGTCACGGGAACGGACCATTACAATAGTTCACCTACCGAAGAGGGGTATTCTCGATAATCTGAATAGCGAACTAGCCCATAAAAAGGGAATCCACGATTCCTTTAAAGGAACACCGTGTGTACTATTTTTTTTGAAGAAAGGGTGCTCAATTCGACGGGGGTGTGCAAATAGATTGGATTGGGGGGGGGCGGGTAAAGGAATTTGGAAAAAAAGAGAGAATTTCGTGGAAACTGGTCATCTTTTTGAAATGATCCGAGGATTTTCGGCACCGTGAACCTGCTGGGATTCTGTGATGAACCTTTCAGTATTGGATATGCGGCTCCGAGAACAGGACTCGTGCTTGGCTCGCGGAGCCGTAAACCTGGCTTGAACTTACCGGGATGATGCCTTCAACCTGCTGGGTCGAAGCCTGATAGGCTACTACTAGGCAGTTTTGCGGGGACTCTCGGGATATTCTATCAGAAAGGAAAGCATAGAAAGTAAAGCTGCGTAGTTGAAAAAGGTGATTGGTCTCCCTCCCCCCCCGGGCGATACTGTAGAAGTATCTTAACCTCATGATTTTTAGGCACGATGCCTTTGATCCCAGTTTCCGTCGTTTCCACAGCAGAGAGATGCGCGAAAGTGATTTTGATAGAAACTTGCCATGGAACGCTTAATATTTGCCGTGATCGGCATTCAGTTTTCGATGCATGCTTCATTTATTGTTAGCTTTTTCACTTTGTATATATTCAGAATATATTAGATTACGTATCAGGCTGTTCGCATAGGAATTTGGGTACCAGTGGAACGGAAAGGGTCTAGCAGATGAATTTATTAGCCCAATCGGTAAAGCGTGGTCAAAAACCCCTTTGGCGCGAATTTTCAGGCGTTCTGTATTGTACGCTGGCCTGCTGCGCTCCGCGGTAAAGAGCGCCACGGAAGCCTTTATGAAATCATATTTTGCTGAAATAAACGTATTTCAATGACAACGTGTTGTACCGGGGGTGCGGACTCCGAATCTGAAGGCTGGTGGTCGTATTGTTTCCCAATCGCATAAGAGGCGGGAAACGGGGTAGGAGCGAAGTGCGTGTTTGGATGAAACATGGCTAGCGTACAATCGCGCACCTCGTCCCCCCTCATTTCCTCGGAATCTTTAGCTGCTGGGAACCATTACGACCACCACCCGAATCTGAACTCGGTTTAGTGAAATTTAACCGTTGTCACCGAGTTAGCACTTACATTCGTAAGTGTAAGGGTGTGTCCTCATATCCTGCATTTAGCGAAGGTGACAGATCGATTCAGCGTGTCGATTACCCCATACACCACTAAAAACAAAAAAAATGCGCCCGCTAATTTACATTATGCAGCGTCAAAGCTCAACTCCAAGAAAAACTCCCTAGCAACTTCTTGAAAAACTTCTTAGAAATACTTCGACTGATAGCGCTATCTTTTTCTGTACTTTTTGTACCCCAGCGCCGCTCTCACTCAACTGCTCGGTAAATCTTCACCGAAACAATTATGCGGATTTATCGAGCAGTTGAGTGAGAGCGGCGCTGGGGCTTCGGTGGTGCAGTGCGATAAGGCGCTCCCCCGGAAAGGGAATATGCTGGTGCAATCTCGCCCGGAGCCAAGCGTTTTGCGATCAACTCAGCACCTTCTGTAAACATACCATGACGTGCACTGCGACGCTAAACTGCAGTTACGGCAAAAAACATTCAAAAATTGAATGTTAGGTTTTCTTGTTCCGCCGACTACCCGTCTCATTTGAATTCTTGCGCGAATGGCCTCGTGTATAGTTACCGGTTAGATTTTTTTTTTTGCATTTTGATGAAGTCCGTTGTAGTACACTTGACACATCATTTATTGTTAACGTTTTACGGTTAGAAAGGACAACGGTTTTCTAACGTTTGAATTTCCTATCATTATTGAGACCCAGCTGTTATCATGTTCTACCTTTTGAAAACTCAATGTGGTACTGCCTTAGTAATTTCCTAGTGTGTAATTCATATTGGTTCACTTTGCTGTACTTTTTACGTACATTCCTTCAATAATTGCGAATATTATTATTACTTATTGATAAAATTACGATGTGTCATCAGTGGTTTTGACTGTTTACAAGAAACGTGAGGCAGCCGTATATGATGAGGTGGTGAAGGCTGCCGCCCTCAGATTTATATCCATGGATTAGACCCTGAATTTTGTGAAATTGGGCTTGGGTGTGGAACGTTCCCTAATTTTTCGAACGGGTTGCAAGCCTTGGGTGAATTTATGACGTACAGTCGGCACGGATCGCACTGATTCTTTGTGTTCTTCATTGAGCGTTGGCGCAAACTTGGTGTGCGTATGTCATAACATATGCGCACCGAGTCTGCACAAACTCACAATAAGGAGCGCAAAGTATCGGGTGCGATCCATGCCGGCTAAATGTACAAAATCGGAACTAGTTTCATAGAGAGCTCCATCCCTTGAGCTCTAACTAGAGATTCATGCTGGTTCACTTTCTATGAGTCTAAAATCAGAGTTCGCTGAAGACCCCTCTGACAAGGTAAGTATACAAAGCGTTCGTCGGATCTGCCAAAACGACCAGTGTCGTTAGTATCTCTTGTGGCTCGATAGTAAAACTGCGCAGTATCCAGCCCCGAGCTGCAGATTCCAAAAAGTTACAAGCTTAAGGAGGTCATTTTTTGTTGTTTTTTCACCTTCATGTCGGCAGGAAGTTTAGCAGTCGTTCTCCATTCTTATTTCGAAAAGCAGCTCCTTGCGATCCTTATCTCCAATCGCCGTCTTTGTTTTTCGTACCGACGACAGCTTTGAAGTCACCAACAACTAGCCTATAGTAACTTCTCTCATGTACAGTCCTTTCCAGAAGCTCATAAAACTTCGCGTTTTTCTTGCGCAGCAGTAGAGGTTGGGGCGTCTTCATTGATAATAGACAATTCCTTGCTCTTCGGTTCTCAAACGCAGAAATACAATGGTAGCCGCCCGTACACAGAAGCTGCACACTGCGTGACCGGTTTGCACCGTTGGCCACCAAAAAGTGGTGTTCACCCTATCACCGCGATGAGGTAATGCATGAAAGGGATCTCGAAATTATGACTGAAAATTGGAGGACGGCACAGATTAAAATCCAATCATCGGATATAGTTCCCGTCAGTGCGCAGTTGTGGCCCTTATCTGCTCTGATAGTGCCCTCCGTGAAAAATTCCGAAAGAGCCGGCAAGTGTCGAAAAATGTCCAGTGAGCCTACCATATAGTCGCGCGGCAGACACGCTGTCTCATAAATGCTGCGCCTAGCCTTGCGCAACGTTCGGTGGGGGTCATAATGTGGGGGTTCCAGAACTGCGAAGGAATGTCAGCAGAAATAATCAATACCGAAGGCTATGGTTATTTTGTACCATCCACCTCGGACAAGCAACAGGGAACTATGTATCATTCCTGATTCAATCTTTGGGTTGGAGCGTGATGTGAATGACTATTGATTTTCTAGCGAATTCGGGAATAGCTTGCGAAAATATTTTTCATTTCGTTATTCGTTAGACGTAAAACACAAAAAGCCCGTTAGTCGTTAAATTAATTACGCACATCCCTGATGCCCGACCTCGATTGTTCTTTTTGTTTATTTTGCTTTTTGCCACTAACATACATATTGATCACGTTCTGAAACGCAAGATTGACGTAGCAGGCAGCCGCAAATTTCACGTCTACCCGCCAGGTGACTAGAAACCCTCCTATCTACCCGCCAGGTAGGCTGGGAGCCTTCATGTCTACCTGTCAAGTACCCAGGAAGGTGCAACATTGGAATCTCGTCCAACAGCGGGTGGACTTTGGATCTTCCCGGAAGGCTCCCAGGGTTTTTGAATACGGCCACAGATGTTCGGGATATTACGGCGCGTTTTGAAAGGAGCAACAGTTGCCCTGACGACTCAGGACTTCTTGGAACCAGCAGGCCATTTCGGGCTAATACGCAGTGTTACTAGGACTGAGAATCGCTAACAATATCACTCATTTACGCAGAGCGGTTTCACGCTCTGGACACTTACTTTTTTATGTATGGCTGCTATTTATTCAAGTCCTTCGTACTCTATGAGAAACTCGGAGAGGAAGTTTATCGTGAGCTCTTGGCCTATCGTTCATTGAATCATCTTTCATCGATCTCCTTTTTTACGTAATTGAATACCTCACGTATTGCTCATTGAACTTATCTGTGTTATGTTTGTTATGCCTTCACGAGTCGAATGCCTTGCACGAACTATGTTGCTTCACCCCATGTATTCCCACTGTATTGCTCACATGGGCAAAATATGTATATACTTCGTTACAGTTAACGATCTAACTGATATCCTAAAGGCAGGTAGAAATAGAATTTAACTTCCGAGATTTTTCGCTATATCGGAGCGCAGGTCACAGGTTATCCCAGGAAACGTGCACGTGCGAAAACTGCAGGAGGAACGGTCTTCTCCAAATTATTTCGGCCGCGAATAGCTGAATAACTAAATGTTCCTGTCGTCCACCTCTAAATCCATTCTCCGCGCTTTCTATACCGTGTGCGGTGGAAATCGTCTCCCAGCAGCGCTGTGAGTGCCGCCAGTGCGGTGAACCCGCCGCGTCTCAGGAATTTCTGATGAAGCCACATGCGAGTTAAAGGCAGTGTTCACGATGACTTTCGTTCCTGAGTTTTCCACTCAAAACAATGGTTTGGCCACCAAGGATTACCAAAATTACGAAGAAACGGCGAGAAACGCACCAAAAAGCCTTATTTCAGTTAGATTATTTCCTGGTCTGGACTAGTTGTCCGGTTGCCTGATCATGTTATCGGTGGTTGTCACCGGTGAAAAATGGGGTTAATCGGAAATGAAAGAATATTTTCTTGCAAAGCAGTATTAGTTAGGGTTCGAAGCAAAGAACTGAACAACAGTAAGTGCAGATTTTCAGCGCACGGATCCACAAAAGATTTCATTGCCACCACAAACAGTTCCAGTGAGAGCAAAAAGGCGCTGTGAGAGTAGAGGATTTCGTGCCCTTCTGATGCCTTTTTCTCGATTTCTTTGTCATTTCAGTTCTACCCGGGGGCCAACCAGAGCTGTGCGTAACTGAATTTTGTAATTTCGTAAATCGTAATTTTTGGAATTCCTCGTAACTCGTAAATCGTAACTGATAATGAGTAATAAGCCCACGCATGACCCGAACCTCATTCGATGTGAAAACACCGTAGCATTTCAGTGATAAGGTGTTTCCATTTCGAAGGAGGCTGGAGGTTGGGTTTCAAAGTGAAATTTTTAGAACAGCACTTGAATAAATATTCAGTACACATACGTGGGATAGGAACGACTTTAATTATACAAAATGGAAACTCTAAGTTCATTTAAGTGCCACACCTGTGCCAGGTTTCGCCCACCTTTTGACTACGAAAGCAGGGAAATAGGGAATCACCGCTTTGCCAAACACAGTTCAGTTAAAGCCAAGGAGAGCAACACTGTGATGAGAAAAAATTTACGTTCGGATAGTTTTAGCCTAAACCTTTTGAGAAAGGATGCTTGGATAAGGTGGCCATCCCAAAGGGGATATGTTCATTTACCGAACCACTTCTTCACGCAGAAAACGAGTATGCTCTATAATTGTAAAGCGTTGCTCTGAACGGAGTTATAAGCGTTCCTCCACATAAGCGTAAGTTTGTTGGGTTGGAGACGGTGGTCTGAGCGGTGAAGGTTGATTAGGATTTTGAAATGCAAAATGGTGAGGGCTTCCTCAAAATCTGCTTTCAAGAATTAGGTTCTTCATCTTCTTTACTTTTGCGTTCAGAATTTGCTCCTCATTATTAAAACATTTGAAAACTTCTTTGAAAAAGTAGGAGACTCTGCAGCCATAATTTCTTAGGAATGTTTCAAACCAAATTCTGAAATTACTCCCTCTCCTCTCGTAGCCTCTGGAGATAGACATCAAAGGTTATTTTGGGAGTCCCCGTGAACATCTTCGTCGAAGAATGTTCTCAGGTTAGAAAAATAATTTCCCGATTCTCCGGCAGATTTGAATTCACGAAATTCCACTTTTTTGCTTGTATCTTTTTACCCGCTAAAGATGGATGCGTGGGGAAGGTTGTTTTTGATATCTCCACAAAATTCTGCAATGAAGTGTATAATGGGTTCCAACCTTTATTTGCTCCATGAGCCAGCCAGGTCCTCAGAGCCGAGCCCCATCTTTACTGTCTATTTATATCGGAATGAAATTGCTGTCCGCAGTTGCAGATGATCGTTTTAGAAGTTTACAGAGAGCTAGAAGATAGTGGCGCTGGGACGAATATCAATCATGTCAGGACCTCGCGGTCACAGCAGGATTATGTTTCCAGTACGTGTTGCAACAGCGGTTATCTGCAACTGCGGACCAAAATTTTGGTCCGATAGAGACTGCAGCTCCATCAAAGGTCTGCGTCTCTGGTGTTCATCATATGACAAGGGCATTCCATGGAAGCAAATAGCTGTGGTCTACCTACCTGGTTCTGCTTGGGGCAAGAAAAGGTTGGAACCAAATAATAAGTTTGAGTCCGTCAGAGTGAGAAGGGGAGCGATTGGTTTTACCTAAAGGTCGTTATCAACATTCATAGCTCTCCATGACTGACCTACTGCTGACTTAGACCGGCCGGGAATGCACGGGTACGGGTTCACCGGAAATTGAAATTTTGAAGAGTAATCAAATATTAGGAGTGTGTTAAATTTTTTATAAGTGTTGAAGTTGTGTTGTATTGAGAGTGTTTAATTTATATCTGTACTAGACCGCAGATTTGCATTGCTCATTTATCCGCGTTTTATTACGATTTTTTACTATTTGTTACGATTTTGGTCCCAAATTTCGTAAATCGTAAATCGTAAAAAATTTGCCAAAAACGCCCGTAATTCGTAAATCGTAAACCGTAATTCGTAATTACGCACAGCCCTGGGGCCAACCAATCGATTTACCCATTAATCTCAAAATTGAAGATTATCGTGAACACTGTCTTTGAGGAGTCTAAACATGTTACGTGCGGCTTATCTTCCTAGTTTTCAGTTGCATGTGACTTTCAGCAACGTTTGTTGCACGGTGCGAGTGCACTTACAAGTGACATAAAGTACTGACATGTAACAAATGTGATATTTTATCGCACATGTAACTTGAAAAGGGCGAACTCTATTATAGGGAGGTGTACGACGCACTATCGAGGTAGGACTCGGTTGTCGATAACGTCGTCGGTTCAAGTACCCAAAAGAGAAAAGAAGAAGGATGTAGAGGAGTAAGAAGTTGATAAAGTCCGTTTCGCCTCTGCCCGCAGTCGAACCTTACCAAACAATTCTGCCGAGGCTCCTCAGTGAGGAACAGAATTGTCGATGAGAAATAAATGAGAAAGCTGAGCCACAAGCGGAAATTGTTAGCAAGAATAATGAAAGGAATTTGAGTGAGAAAGAAGAGGCGCGGAAAAGTGGTAGAACAATGAAAGTCCAAAATGGGGAAAGGTCAGGTCCAAAATCAATGTGGAATCAATGAAGTCGTATGATGTAGGTCGTCAAACAATAGCAATAGCTGGGATAGAACAGGAATCAAGACTATAGTGTAGCGGATTTTCTAGTATATAGCGTAGCAACGACAATTTTCTAACACGATTGTAATCCTCTGGCTAAAGGAACTTGTATGAAATTTTCTTGTTGTCCTAGATGCATTTCACTACATATGATCACGACCATATATTCTGAGGAGTATCCATTGTTTAATAGTGAGTTTTCAATTCTTTCAATTTATCTATAAAAAACTTCACCTCAGAGCAGACATTGGCTATCCTCAAAGCCTCTGTGTAAATTGTTGAGGCCTTGATGATAACAGATACTGCAGAATCTGATTGTGGGAACTTCTCCACTATGAAATCAAAGTCATCTGTTTTATTGTATAAATTGGTCAAAATTGCATTATTATCTATTCTTATATTGATATCTAAGTAATTAGTATGAAATTCATTCATGTGAGTTCTTTTATTCTCTAATACATTATTAAAAACAGCTGCTAACAAATCTTCAACATATTGATCATTTTTGTTGTGAATAACCAATAAGTCGTCCGTATATCTAAATGGCTCCAATAGAACATTCTGATTAAGAGAAAAAGTTTTGGAAAATTGAAACTCCATCACAGATAAGACCAGGTCTGCTAAAATTGGACTAAAATTACCGCCTTGTGGAACCCCTTGTTTCTGTTTGGAAACGATGCCTCCGAATAAACAGTAACTGTTGTTGAGAAGGTAATCAATGCTGTAGATTAAATCTTGCTTAGTATAATATCTATAACTATTACTTCTCAAATGACTATCCGTATAGAAGGATTTGAAACCATCACTTGCAATGAATTTCTTGTTTGAGTTTTGTAGCACACGTTGACCAAGTAACTCATACAGCTAATAATAGTGGTATGAGGTAGGTTGGTAAACATATCCGTGAAATCTGCAGAATACAACTTCGCATTTGTATTTTTAAATGCGTTCAATTGCTCTCCAATATTTGTGTTTGTTATTGCCCAGTATGTTTTGATTGTTTTATAACGAGAACGCACTATATTAGTGTAATTTACAAAATGTTTCTTGAGCGTCGTGAATATCACGCACAATTCTTGGGACAGTGGTTTCAAACTGCTATTATGCGCATCAGTAATACATCTGAATTTAATAGGAGTTTTATGCAATTTCGGTATGGCATAAATCAATGGAAGTGTGCAATCCACTTCGAACTTCAAATTGTTTTTCAAGTTAAAAAACTTATGTTTTAGGATTATCGAAATTTCATTTGCATTTGGTACAGCTTCATAAACTTGGTTATAATCTTCATATATTATTGTATTGTTAATTTCATCAAAACCAATTCCCATTTCTTTCATGAGAAACATGAGGTAATACTTCTTGCAAATTACTCCGTAGTTACTACTAGCCTTATCCAATGGACAAAATATGAAAGTCTTTTGCAACTTTTTCACAACTACATAAGGAAACCTTACAGTATTTTCTACAAGTAGCAGACTATGAAGAAGTGGCTTGATTCTTTTCCTGTATTGTGTTTTTAGAAAAGATATTATACAGTTAATCTTTTCAGCGTTTAGTCCAAACTTATTGATCAGAAAATTGATAGCCTCAAGTGTGGTTTGATAGAAAATGTTTCTTATATCAAGTCTATTTGATATGTCATTAATCCTGAACTTAAGCCCCTTTCATAGTTTGCCGGCCGACGTCGGACGACTCGTTATCAATTTTGATAAGTTAAGATAGATAAGATGGGCACGAAAGGGTGAATAGATATTACACATTCGATAACGAGTCGTCCGACGTCGGTCGGGCAAGTGTGAAAGAGGCTTTAGTGCCTTTATTAGGGATGTCTCTGAAACCGATATCGTCAATTAATTCCAAATTCCCTGTGATTATATGCCTACTGTGAGGGCAAATATAATCACGATATTTATGACTATCTATTTCACAAACGCATGTTGAACTCAATATATATTGAATTTCAGTGGTTCTAAGAGTTCTCAAAAATTTGTTATAATTATAGATTCTGGAAGAAATAGGGTTGTTATAAGTGTATATAGGTCTGAAAATTTTTGTATTGTTTTCTATGTTACCAATTGTGTTTTTGATGGCAGGGGAGTTAAGAATTCTGTTAAAATTTACTTTATCAAAAATTTTATTGGCAAAGGGAATTTTAATAAGGTGGCCTTCCAATTTACGACCCTTGGACTTACATGTAACGATGTTATAGTGCAAGCTGGTTAGCAAACATAAGACAAGAAATTTATACTTATGCTGAACATTTTTCAAAAATTCTGTTGATAATGACGCGTTCAGAAGATTTTTCATGTTTTTCTTGTCCATGGATTTGAGCAGTCTATAAACTTCTATTGGTCTACCAAGATCATTTTCATGATTGGTCAGATAGTCAAGAATGTCCTTATATCTTTCTTTATTTATAGACCTCTTAGGTTTCTTTTTCCCTCTGTTTTTTCTTTCTTTAGTGATATGAAGTGAGAAAAAGGGATGACTGTTCTTGTATGAACGCGGATTTGCAACGTCCGTAATATTGCCATAGCCCTTAATATTATCATTAAGTCCAAATGGATGAGCAGTCATTAAAAGCTTGATCCAAAACAATTCCTTTTCTAGCAAAACGCTCAGGTCTTCATTTGACTTAAAAGCATCAAGGACATACACAGAAAATCCTGAACGGCATTGTTGAAAATGCTCATATAAAATTAAGTGTTTTTTGAAGGTTTTCGAATTATTCAGATGTTCTCTAATTCTGATTTTCAGACTTCGTTGGGTAATTCCAACATATTGTTTACTGCAACAATTGCACTGCAAGCAATAGACCACTCCCTTAGTATTACAATTGGTGGACGAAGTGTGATAAGTATTAATTAAAAAATTTGTAGTATTAGAAGAAATCTGATTCTTAAATCTGATAATACTGCGAATGCTACAATTATTTTTACACTTTTCACCCACGGTATGGCCTCCCAAGTCCCTAACTGTATACTGCCCATTACTTACCTTGTACTTCGTGAAACTAGATACCTGAAAGTGATTGCTCTGACTGACTTGCATGGAGTTTTTTGACTGTTAAATCCACATCACCTAGGAAGCCAAGCCTAAGTGAAGGGGGGATCCACCTTAAGGTTGGTGTACCGAAAGGCTTCGGTGGGGCTGCCACCAAGGGAATGACGGGCCCTTTTTTTGTTCCAAAGAACCAGTGTTACCGGAAGCGTGCAGAGCAGATCCCAACCACGCTACTCTACACCCCACATCAGCAACAACGCCTATTTTTGGGAGGAGGTATGGCCCTCCTTGAGTGGTTGAATGTAGTGTTACTGAGTTATGTCTAAACCCACATACATGCAAGACAAAGAACAAAAAAAAAGGATGAAAATAAAAGGGAGGTATGTATTAGCTTAGGAAGCGAAGCTCATACACGAAGGCTAATAAGATGTAAAAATAATATGTTCTACCACTGAAACGAAAATTGTGCATGTTTTCACTGAGAGCTTATCATAAATCTTTCTAGTATCTATCCATTGAAATGAATTTCTCACATGTCCAAAATTAACATATTAATATATTTGTAGTATAATGGAATTTTAGATGACGCAACTATCCCAGTAGAGAAGAGAAGCTAAACATTAAAGATCGGACTGCTAGAAGAAGTATTGAGAGTTCAGGAGACCAGCCGGTCCGGAAATTCACCAGTCGGTGCTGAGGCATGTTTCCTCAAAGAGAGAATCTGTCATAAAATTGTGTTCATTACCCGATAAACGGTGCTGCTCTGCGCACACACACGGGTTTCCCTCTGTGTTGTGCATGCAAAACAGTGCAACCAAAAGCGAAAAGAAGAAGGATGTAAGGAGTAAGAAGTTGATAAAGTCCGTTTCGCCTCTGCCCGCAGACGAACCTTACCAAACAATTCTGCCAAGGCTTCTCAGTGAGGAACAGAATTGTCGATGAGAAGTAAATGAGAAAGCTGAGCCACAAGCGGAAATTGTTAGCAAGAATAATGAAAGGAAATTGAGTGAGAAAGAAGAGGCGCGGAAAAGTGGTAGAACAATGAAAGTCCAAAATGGGGAAAGGTTAGGTCCAAAATCAATGTGGAATCAATAAAGTCGTATGGTGTAGGTCGTTCAACAATAGCAGTAGCTGGAACAGAACAGGATTCGAGACTTTAGTGTAGCTAATATTCGAATTTATAGAATAGCAACGACAAGTTATTTCACATGATTGTAATCATCTGGCAAAAGGAACTTATATGAAATTTTTTGTTGCGATAGATGCATTTGACTATGTTAACGACAATAAATTCTGAAGAGTATCCATTGTTTAATAGTGAGTTTTTCAATTCTTTCAATTTATCTATGAAAAACTTCACCTCAGAGCAGACATTGGCTATCCTCTGGACAGTCTGAGATACTTTGCCCCGCACACCGGCAGGTAGCCCCGCCTAGCCGCTGGCGGTCCCCGGCATATGCTCCGTGGGAAGCAGGGGTGTGCATTTTCCGTTTACCGATTTACCGATTTTCCGGATTTACCGGGGTTTTTCGGTAAATTTTGATTTACCGATTTACCGATTTTTTCTCAAAATTTACCGAAATTTTTACCGAAAAAAAAATTCGGGTGTTTCTAGCTCAATCGGCCTAGTTCTTTTTCGTATTTTACGGGTTCGCTACTGTTATGGCATGCCTTTGGCGCGATATCCTTCTTCATACTTCTTTTTGTTACTCTTTCTAACCCCTTTGGCTTACTTTCTGAATAATACAACGATCTTTTCACCTTTTATGTCACGTGCCTCCTCTTATTCAAATACTACTCCGAGAAATACATATCAGCAGAGTTCCAAAGCAGATATTTCAGTAACTGGAATCTTTTTCAATTAGCAGAGTCCTGAAGCAGATTATTCAGGAACTGAAAAATTTGGAGAACCCCGGACACAAAACTGAATCCACGGTAGTTCTGGAACGACTCCGTTGTGAAATCGTCGTACCAGCACCTTTCCCCACCGACCAATAAGTAGTTTTGCGCGCCTCCTGCCACAGCTGAGGCGGAGTGGATGTTTTCCTCAGCTGCCCTGATTTTGAGTAACTACAGAAAGACTTTGACGACAGAAAATTTTGAAATGTTACTTTTTCTCAAAATCTCGCTGATCAGCTTCACCCGTTGAGCTCAGTTTAAAATGTAAAACTCACTTATTATTTGCACTATCATCATGCACTATTGAAAATGATACATAAATAGTATTGGTCATTTGTGCTACCGTATCATTACATATAACAATGGAATATATATCAAAGTCGAAGTCAGAATTTTTACCGAATTTTCCGTTTTTACCGTATTTACCGAAAAAAAAGTTTGGGAAAAAGTTTCGGTAAAAAATTTACCGAAAAGAATTTTCCGCACACCCCTGGTGGGAAGCCGCATATCGGTGTGCTGACCGCGCCGCGTATTGATGTCGGCCGCGTCGCGTGTTGGTGTCAGGTAACATGCAGCGATGGTTCAAGTCACTCGAAATATTGTGTATTATTAGCGCAACTAACATGATGCTTTAATCAGAAATCTGGCCAAGCTACACCTAACATCGCTTTAAGTTACTTGTGAACTTTAAGTAAGTTGCGTGAAGCCATCATGCAACATGCGTTAAAGTCTCAGTTAACTTGTTCAAAAACTCTTAAGGTGGGGTCAAGACGACCCGCATGCTGTAGAAACACCGATATTCTGAGATAGAAACGTCTCATAGCCTACAAAACTTTGGGGGTGTTCGTATAGTCCGGGTCAATTTATCTAGTCCAAATTTATTTGAGGTCAAAACGTGATCGAACCTAGTACAATACCGCTCGTAGGATTTGGTCAGAAAGCGAGCGAGGTCGGGTTTTCACGTCTTTTTCGTCTTTTTTACATAACTCTCTTTAAAGTCAACCTTGAGCGAAACTAGGGAGATATTCATGATCCTGGCGTTGAGGGCTATCCGAAGGTATGACCACTGTCGGGATTTCGTGGAGAACCATGAAAATTTCGAAATCAACTAGCTGTCTAGATACGGTAGACACATGCAACTGCAGACGGAGACGGTAGAGCCCCATCCGTGATGGTGCCGTAATCACAAATCTGACTTACAGGGAAACTTTTTTAGCTCTCAATAAAACCACCACAAAGGTTGAACTAATGGGTAGCCCTCGCCGCCAGGATCATGTATATCTTCCTAGTTTCTCGCAAAGTTGAGTTTGGAGCGAGTTGTAGAAAGAGACGAAAAGACGCGAAAACCCGACCTCGCTCGCTTTCTGACCAAATCCTATGAGCGGTATTGTATTTGAATGCATCGCAAGCGCTGAAATCCATTAGTCCTTTCCTCTGCTCATTGCCGTAGTTGGACCCGCCTGAAATGGTTGACAATGTTTGGTGGGTCAAAAATGCTTCACTCAGAAGATATGGAGAGCTCGAATGCATAGTGCGCGTTGTAATTCAATCTGAAAATTATTGTACAATCAAACCATTTGTACTAGCTGACATCACCCACGAGACTTGAGGCTCAGAAAATGCGCACCTTAAAAATTATGGCCAGCCGAAAGCTGCTGTGGGGTCGGTCATCTAACACTTCTGGGTCGATATTGACGTGATCGTCAAACAACATGGAAAACGTTTATGGTACAATTTCCACACGCAGGCAAATTTGAAAAATGTCAGTGACGAGGTCTACAAATGCAAAAAAAACTTCACAAACGATTTTGCCGCGAAAATCAAGTTAGTCTCAACAGTGTATTCAAACTTGTTCTTTTTTTGCAAATGAAGGTTTTCGAGGGGCTCTTTGAACATTTTCGTTCACTAAAGAGACCATGCTTGAGAGAAACATGAAAATTAGTTGATGGTTTTCAGTGCGTACGATGCCTTTAATATTAATACAGTGCGTTGCAAAATTATACGACGTACCCCAATTTTCGCGATTCCAAACTTCGCGTGATTTGAGGAGACAGACGGTAAACGCCAATCGATGCCGCCGCACCCTCGAAAACCCCTGGGTACGAATCTTCATGAAATTGAAGCAACTGGCAGGATATGGCAACAAACATTGTCAAAAATGACCGTTGCAAAACTATACGACATACTCTGAGAGAATCCCCCGCGATCGTTGACGGATAGAATCCTCTCGGTTTTTGGTAGGGGCCGAGAGGATACTAGCATGGAGCTATTGCGGAACGATAGCGAGATTCCGCCAGTCTCGAACCGAGGGCGTACCGCGTTCGTTCATCGATGCTCCCGCCTTGCTCCATCGCGGAACCGCGAGGAGTCGAGCCTGGAGCTATCACGGAACTACCGCGAGATTCTACCAATTTCAATCTAAGGGCGATTCGCGGCTATACATTGATGTATTCGGGGTGTTACATCGTGGAACATCGATGATCCGAGCCCGGAACTATCGCAGAACGATCCCGAGATTCTGCCAGCCCCACCCCTGATCGTACTGCATCCATGCCCTCTTGGTGTTTCACCCGAACGAATGTTGCATATCAGATCAAAGCGAAGCTAAAAGGTATTGCCCGTGCCGTATTTCGCGCCGCTTTACAAATCTGCACAGCATGAGAGCGCGGGACCGGGGAGATACGGTCGCGTTACCATCGCGGATCGCGGGTGCACCTTGGTACTAGCGCGGTAAACTTGGTAGCGTTCGCGGTACCATCACGGTACGAGCACGAGAAAGTCAACGGATAGGTCGATTGGGTAACTATCGCGGAACGGACGCGGATCGCTGGACGAGGGGGAGACGAACAAGGTATCTTTACGGCACTAGCGCGGAAGATTCTCTCAGAGTAGCTGACGTTCTCGCAGAAATTTCGATTCTAGACCCTCTGTATCAGTTCGTTCATGGTGAAAACCATTATAAACATTAGGTTAATAGTCTTCAGAATTGCCTTGATGCCCAACCACTTCGAAAACTCTCTTTGGTATGTTTAAACCCAGCTTTCTGTTAACGCCCCTTCCGCCTTTAACGCGCAGAGAACCATATATTATTTTTCACTCTTTTCGTATAGCTTGGCCTCTCTAATAAACGAAAACGCCGAGAAGACTTCTTGAGCTTTTTGTTTCTAAAGGAAAACGAATCTGAATACACCGTACAGAAATGTAAATTTAAAGTCCGAAACAAACTCGTTTTCTAAGTTTCTCTGCATTTGGAGACCCGTGGCCGTATTAGTGAAAGTACGCGACCCTTCCGGGAAGGTTTTCAGAACCACCTGATGAATGCGAAGAGCGGACTTCGAACCCTTATGGAGGCTGCCGTAGTTTCATGAATACGATCTCTGGCCACCGCCATTTCCCAAGTTTTCCTGAATTTGAAGTTTTTGTCATAATTGTTTTCAATGTTGTATGACGGTCGTATCGACATTATGTGAAAAAGTGCTAGATGATCGACCCTACAGCCCGCCGTTTTCAGGTTTCAGTAACTTTTACCGGGCGCGTTTTCAGGGCTTCAGGTTTCGTGGGTGATGCCAGCTAGCCCAATTTGTTTGATTGTACACAAAAAAATTGAAAGTGATTTTCAGCGCGTACGTTGCCTTTTAACATTACGAAGCACGAGCCCTGCGACATGGTGTCTTTCACTCATGCTCTGACAAAATTCTCCGCGTCAGTGCCAGGAAAGTACCGCGACCCTCGTCTATGCCACGATAGTACTGCAGCGGCTCCGCGTTTGAACCGCGCCGGCTCCGCGAGAATGCAGCAGCGAACCCGCGTGGAGTACGATGTTTGGTCAAACGAAATTGCCGACGGTTCAATTACCCAGTTTTGAGGTACATTCCGTATTTGCTTGGGCGCAAAGACAGAAGTAACCTCTGTCTTTATCAGACAGAGAACGTGACAACCGCCGGAGCGTATTTTCGTTCTTAGGCCCCCCTAGTTGTACTACGTTTCTTAATTAATTTCGTATGATATACTCTTCCGGAGCCGCGGCGGCACTATCGAGGAGGCGCAGCGGCATTGCTGCATCGCCGCTACGGCTCCGTGATAGTGCCGCGGTGGCTCCGCTGTAGTGCCGCTTCGGTGCCTGTAGGCTCCGAAGCGGCACTATCGCGGAGCCTCAGCGGTATATTCTCTCAGAGTATCTGGCAAATTGGCTGAAGTACCCGGTCACAAAGTATAGGTGAAGCTTGAAAAAAAATCCTTGAATCAAGGAGGGATACTTGCTATCAGAGATCTACACACAGACCTTTAGACTTTTTCCCCCACGTAGGTATTCCATAATTTTCGGCGACCCCCTGCTAGATGGTCAAGCGCCTTTTTCTTTGCTATAATCAATGAGACACTGAAGGAGTGAGTTCGACGCAAATTCGCTAGTGGTTTGTGAGCGGGAAGTGAGTGAATAAGTGAAAGGTCCCCCGGGGAAAGGTAATGGATGGAGTCGCGCTCTCGGCGTCGTCTGGACGAGGACAAAGGTCGCTGCTGGCTGGCTGGTTGCGTGGTGTAGTTGCGTTGCAGAACGAAATTGGAAATGACCTTGATTTCTATGAACAGCTGTTTTCCAATCAGGGCCGCATCCACTTATAGCTTATACAGAATCAGGAAGAGTACAGAACCGAGGGCCGGTCGGCCATCTTCAGATTTCCGCTCTTTTCTTACCTGGGCAGCAGCAACCTTAAAGGCAGCGTTTACGAAAATCCACCTCGGTGACTTTTCACAGTAAAACTATGGGCGAGAAGGATCCTAGGTTCCCAGTGTCGAAAAAACGGTAGAAAACGAGCCAGGAACGGCAAAATAACGGCTGCAAACAAGCGTTTTGGTGCCCCAGACACGCCTGGTGCTCCAGATCCGCCCCCTCGGAATGAACAAATGAAGACTCAGATTACAGGAATGATCAAGTCAAGGAAGTGGTGATAAGTGAACTGATCGCTTGTTTGTTTTGATGGGCATCATCCTTCATAGCGGTCAATTCCTCCACGCTCAAAAATCAACGTAAACAAGAGAGGGTCTCTTTTTGCCCAAAAACGCGTCTTTTGTGTCTTTTTTAAGCATGCCTTGCTATATAGGGCACCAGACCTTCCGTAAGCCGTGGAGATATCGGAAGTGAAATCTATCGTGACCACTGTTTTTAAAGGCGTCGTACGCGCTGAAAACCGCTCACCGTTTTTTGCGGATCAAATGATTATCTGGGCTCACGTAAGAACGTAGGGAGAGTTTTTTTCGGTTGAAAACGTCTTATTTTGAAGACAAAGGAGGTCGAATGTCTCGGATTCTGTTAAAAAAGGCTGGCCCGCCGCCAGTCATCTGGCACATTTTGCTGTCAGCCTTGGTATAAGTAGCTGATCAGCCACTGATAGAGTACAACTTAGGGGGAGTTAATGAAATATACTATACGATTACGTAAAGAATGACTTTTCTACACAAATAGATTAGCCTTTCCTTCTCAACAATCCTTGAAACAAAGATAAACTCCATTTGATTGTTGGTCAACACAGCGATATCCAACAATCGACTCTTCCTTTCTCAAAAGTCGATTGAGACGTTTTCGGTCTGAAAACGGGGTTTTCAGTGATTTTCTCCCTGTTTTTTCAACGTAGCTCTTATATAGGATACTCCAGTCCTTATTATATATATGAAAAACTCGAAAACGAAATCCATTGTGAGCGATGCCTATAAGTCATTTTGTGAACAACGAGGAAATTGGTACTCACTCCGAAGATCAATCGGTAATCTTCCAAACCCCTTGTGTTCCTTCACGCGATTCTCTGCGATGGATTTCTGCTTATACCATATCGCTAATCCTCTATAAGATAAATGTTTACGGAGGATGTGACAAATCCCCATTGAGCTCCGCGGAACTGTGATGCCTCTGCTATTCTTCTCTATAATAGCCGGCTTAATTGAATCCTATGTATGAGTACCAAGTGTAGAATAAATGTCGCGACGAGATACGATTTTTTCCCTCAAGAGGTGTCTTTTTACCCCGTTGAGTAGAAGGGTTTCCAAGTAGAAGAGTAAACATCAGGACAATCTGTCCAGATGTTCCTCATGTTGTTTTGCTAATGGAAACGACTTCAATGAAAGGTCACCACGCCAGCTCGACCATCTCTTTCTTAGAGGCGTTACGGTCTGAGACATTGATTTCGCTTTTGTTGAAGGCTGATCCTAATGCAGATAAAGGCAGCGTACCCACAGAAAACCGTATCTTATTTTTCGATTTTTCGCGCTTGTAGGCCCACGAAGTAGAGAAGTATAGCAAAAAGGTCTCTCGCAGCCCTCATTTCCTGGAAAGAAAACTTTCCGGAATAACCTTCGAAAACACGAAAATTTCCACTCGCGGCTAAGTTGTGGGCCTGGTGTGTCAGACTTTGCAACGTTAGAGGAGGTTTTGCGCTGAAAACTTATGGGTTCGTGCATTTTATTGCTCTTTCTTTTACCAATAATTCCTTGAAAAAAGGAGCTTCCAATAAGCATTAAACTACGTTGAGATCTCTTGAGCTAAAGAGTGTTCAACACTGAATAGTATGCATCTATCATGGTGCTTCTCTCTCGTGCTAGATGACTGACAGAGCGGCTCCGCCTTTTCGAATTACGGATGGACGAAATCATAAATACATAGCTGCAGCAAGAAACTAATAATCATGCACGTCAACTTGAGGTGATGATTCCGAAATTTATTGTGTAACACATGGTTATAAAATAAGCAGTGAACACTCTGAGTACAACAAGGTGAGAAAATTGTCATTGAAGCTTTAGAGGAGAGTACTTCAGAAAATTGACATGGGATCTGACATCAGCGCATAGAAACTTCAAATATGGATCCTATGCTATAGGACGATAAAATCAATCAGCACTTGACTCTCCGGGACAGTGTCTTACCTAAGCAAAAGAAGTGCCATTTTCACTACACTCTTTTGATTTATGGGATTTATTGCTCCACATGGTTCGTCTATGTTTGCCTCCTACAAATAAGCTGCAAATATCCAGAGCGCTATGCAAGATTCATTTATGGAACATGGAATGATGATGGCTCACCTGTGAAAACGTGTTATAACATATTTCGACGACCCCTTCCTAAAGGCAGTGGTCGCGGTCAAATATGCCTGTCGTCTTTTTCTCTCTAAACCCTTTTCTGGGTCTCGAGTAGTAGGACCTATAAGAAGAAATCGCGAAAAAACCACAGTTTGGGGCCAATTTTGAAGCCTGAACTTTCTTGTCTTTTGATGGTGGACGAGCCCACTCCACATCATCGGCATCGATGACCTCTCATATCAAGAACATCAGCTGGCTTGAAATTGAACTTCAATCAATGAACCTTCCGATTTAGGTACACATCTAGTCAAAAACATGACTGAAGGCATTGCTTTCATTGTTCAACTGCTTTTATCAGGTAAATTTGCATTTCTTCCTTCCTATGAATGTCGATGATTTTTGACTGATCGGCATGAGACTGCGATTTTTTTTGCGACGCTGTGCACGTGTGCACGAACTGGCATATTTGGGCCTTAGAAACTCTTATTCTAGCCCGTTTTTCACCGCTCTACCTTCTTAGTTTTTCAGCTGTTTTTGATCTAAGCTGATTTTTGTACTTTTTACGATAACGTTTTTCATCGTGACCACTGCCTTTAACACGTTAGCACGCCTGAGCTTGCCGAGGAACGCCATGAGAATAATTTTCATCGTGGTGGTTGTCCAGTGCTGCAGACGCCTCATTTTCTTCCCTTCCGATCTTTTCTTTTCGTTTTAGATTGATTTTTGTTGAATTATTCAACGACCACGCGTCGCAGACCTTCGAACAACCTTCGAACACGACTGTGAAAAACCGACTTGTCCGACTCAAGAATTAATTTCAGAACCTAGGTATGATCAATGTATCCTATACGGGAAAAAAGTGTATCCCAAGCTCGAGCGTAAACCTCATGGGCCGTTGGTACCTCTAATTTAACAACGTAGCTATTTGAACCTTCCTATAATATCGTGGGCTTAGTTCAAAAAAGAAGTGCTGAGTCTTTTTTTTGCTCGTTTTGAGTTCGCATCTCGTTTATTTATAGCACGATTTGAATACAGTAGTCTCTGGTAGCGCGGTCATGCGGGTGCGCACGTCCGAAGAGGTGCTGACTTTCAGAGGAAAGCGCGCTCGAATAAAGAAGCACTGAGCGCTGCAGGACCCCTTGCACCTCGAATGTCCGCCTTCACCGCAACGTCTCAATTCTTAAGATTCCCTTGTTTTTCCGAGCTCCTGAATTTTTTCATCTTCGCTCTTTTTTGATGATGCGTGAGTATTTCGAAGGAGAGAGCCTGGCTCAACTGAGATGCCGGGTTTAGAAACCCTATGTTTCTGATACAAAAAATGCTCAGTTGGAGTCTGATCGGCTAGCTCAATTTGTGAAGGAAGTGGCGCCAACGGGTGTTCGCTTTTGGAGCAATGCGGGCACGGTCCGAACTACGGTAACAACGAAGAAATATACGGTTTTCCGTTAGGACAAATAAGTTGTTCCTAACGACCAATGAGGAGCGCAGATGAAGGGCGTCTACTGGCTTGCCCATCGACTACGCTCTATTGGCGCAGCTGACTGCCCAGTGTTTTTTTTATCGTCGCCCAACCGAATAACGATGCACGGCCGAACATCGTTTATCAATGTAAGTTTGATGTTTATTATCTGCAATAATATTGCACTAATAGATGTTTTCTGTATTCACGAAACAATTCAAACGTTCGGCAGAAACTGACGTTAAAAAATGGAGCAACCGATGATTTCGGTTGCTTAAACCAACTTTCCATGCAGGACCGATATACGCAAGCGCACACTGAAGCCCCTTTGAGGAATGTTTGCACATTTACCAGTTGGACGACCACAAGATTAAGCAGCTCTTCTCGATCTGTTCAGATGGCGCGAACTGTGAAGATTTGTTGCTGACTTTATTCTTTTTGTTTTATGTCGTGTGATCTGCTTCCTATAGTCAATTTTTGTTGCATTCGAAGGTGTCTACACTATTATATTTCCCATTGGGTTGTTTAGCTTCTAATTCCATGGTTATTGAGATTGTTTATACAGGCTTCAGTGTAATATGTCCTCAAGCTTAGAAAGTATTGCATACGAGAATAATTTACTCGTTATACGATGTTCCGGATCAATAATATCATTGTTTTCTTTTGCCCTTTCCTCATTTTAGGTATTCCGTCGTGTTCCCTAACTTCTTTCGAATGTATTGCGTCTGGAAGGCCTAGTATTTTGCATGTAAGCCCCATACTAGTCATTTATATTATAAGTTCCTTGCAATAAACTTAAGCTGCTAGTATGATACTCAGGCAAAATGAAGCTTTTTCCAATGATCGACTTTCCGAAAAAGTCGACAATCAGGGTTTTTCGAGTGATCGACTTTCTCGAATAAGTCAAAAATGTCTCTTTTTCGAATGATTGAGTTTTTAATTGATTCAAAATTTCAACTCTAATAATCGAGTAGACCGACTTACTCGAAGTCGAATTTTCAATTGGGTGATGTTTCGATCATTCGATTTGTCCCCAGTGTACTATCAAATGTCTCTAAGGGAGCATCCATGGTTAGCAACACAAGCGGCTCTCGTTCTAAGGGAATAGCGCTAAAAATGAAATTTGAAATGTAGCTAGGGCGATTGTGGCTACCTACGATCGCTCAAGCTACAACCAATAATCCATCTTCAAGCGCAAATCCCCTAGCGACGGAGGTCGCTTGTGTTTCTAACTGTGGACGCTCCATCAGCTCCTCATCAACAACTCAAGGACTTCACAGGAACTTTTTTTAGCGAGGCTGTCACGTATTGTCTATTCTGATGTAACAGCAGCTGCAGTTTGTCCACTTCTCAATTAACACAACCCAATCAAAAAGAAATTTGCACAGAATGCCCGACTTTCACTCCGAGCATGCAGTCACTCAAAGGCAGCAGACACACTGGAAAGTTGTTGAGATAACTACGATTTTGGGTCTAGTAGAAGCTCCGGCCATTAGAAACGTAAAGAACGAGTGAAATCATTAAATTTGAGCAACATCATGTCAAATTTTTTTGACAACTCTGCCCAACTCCCCCATATTCAAACTCGTCCAGGGGCGGCATGCATGGACGCTTGTGAGAGGGCAGGGAGCCGCTCCGCGTTCTACGTGCGAGGCGTCGAGCCAGAGGTGGCCCTTAAACACGCTGTTGTTCTCGGAGCCAAATGGCGGTCCGCAATTGCGGACTACGGCCGTTGCATCACGCAACACATGATAATCGTGCTGGGAAAGAGATGAATCGTGCCGGAACCCCGTGGTCCTAGCACGATTATCATCTTGTTGCGTGGTGCAACACCCGTTGTCCGCAAATGCGGACCGGAATTAGGCTCCAAGAACGACAAGGCCTTCTCCTTAAAGTCACAGGACACCCACTAAATTAATTTTAAGATTTCATGCTTATCTTGGATGGAGTCACACGCTGATTACAGTGGTATTTCTGAAATCGTCCAAGACCTCCTATGAACAGAGTTATGGCTCTTCAAAGATGCATAAATCCTGAGGGTGAAAATTTGGTGGACGAGTTGTCTCAGGCCTGTATTTCTCTTCATTCGCAATCGTTGCGTGAGAGAAAGCCAGGATAAGGAGACAGTCCGGTAATGGACTGAAGAACGACGACTTGTTGCAATTCATCCATCCATGGAGCCGCTATCGAGTTCGAAAATCTGTTAGGGGGTCGGGCCTGTGGTGGTGAGCGAAGGGGGTCGGGCCTGTGGTGGTCGCTTATATCTCGCTTATTTGGAGGAATTGAGATCTCGCATTCGGCATGTGCTATACAGGAGGGGTCTTGTACACAATTACATGAAAATCTCAAAATTTATATCTGAGGGTGTACTGCGCCTTTAACGTTGGAACGCAACCTCGTTACCCTACAGCGAACCCCAACTTCCCCCACCCAGTCTCCCACCCCCGGCCTGGTAGCTGTTTTAGAGATATTACCCTTATCTGAAACGGCTTCATTTCTGCAAAATACTAAAGCCGAATGGGAAATTTAAAAAAAAAATTTATTGCAAATTTCTGGATGGGGAAGCCGCTACGCCGCTTGGCGGGAAAAATTGCGCACGGGAAAACGAAGGGAGGCTAATGATCGAATGATTTCGCGTTCGGTTGCTGAGCGCGGCTTCCTACTTGAGAGATATTAACGAAAACTATCAAAGAGAAATTGAGAGGGATTGGAGTTAAGCACGATTCAAATTAAAAGAAACTGTTGGGCGGGGAGTTCACCGTGCGTCCTGAGGTTGCGTTCTTATATATTGGGGACGGCATGTTCTTCGACGCCTCGCACGTTGAACGCGGAGACGCTTCCTGCCCTCCTCATAAGTGCTTATGCATGCCGCCCCAGACTGGTCGATTGAATGCGGTCCCTTTGGCTGGTTTCTGATGCTTTCTACGATGTGAGCAATCCAGTGTAGGCTGCGAGAACGTGAAATTCTCATGGTTCCAACGCGAGCTGGTGCGGAGCGGAGGTTAGAGACAGCGAGAAAGCGAAGGGTCGACGGAGGCTGCAGCATCTTGCGCGCCGCACGCGCCATGAGTGATGAGTGTTTCGATTCTTCACAGAGGATACCGTCTGAAAGAGTATATCGGTTCAGCTACGTCAACCGTTTGTCGGTGAAATTCACTTTTTCCGCCGCGCGGCATGCTGCAGTGTATAACTCGTCCACATTCATCCCATATTAAGAACAGCTGTTGATCCACTTTTTGCTTACAAATTTCGCTGTTTTTTTTGTTAGTCACCAATGCTACGAGCTCCGAACCTCGGTTTTCGTGGCATAGAGTCGATACCATTTTTGAGCGTGCCTGCTGCCTTTAAATGGAAAAGGCGAAGATGGGGACGAGCTACCCCGATTCTGCACAAGCGATGGAAAGGTGGCAAAAGCTGTCAAACTGCTGCTGGTTAGCCGTGACCGTACACTCAGGAAAACAGTAGGCTGTTGAGTCACCTCCATTTCGACCTCTCCGTACTGTGGTGATCGTACCGTCGACTTTGACAATCATCACTGAGAAGGCATCGTTCGCGATCGGAAAGTCTATCGATATCTTTGCACAGAACTGATGATGTAAGGACAAGGGAGACATTCACGAAAAAAGGCGAAGAGAATCCTTAGAAGTGTTCTAAATCCCGAAGACGTCCAATTTCATCGGGCAGAAGAACTCCTCAGCGCACGCTAAGGAGGCAAACTTGTCCACGCCGCCTCCTTATCGTGTACTGGGACAACAACCCGAGTCATATGCGTACCTTAGTCAGTAATATACAATGTGAACCTTAATTTGACAAGCAACATAGGTGCCTTGGGCTAGCCACAAGTTGTCATTACCTAACTCCTTTTTCTTCCTAATATAGTTATTCTATTGGTTCTGGTTCTCCGACAACTCTACTTCGCAGAGATAGTTTTTGTACGCCACATTGATTGATGTTATGATAGCTGTCCTTCATCCTTAAATTAATCCCTGCGAATAGCTGAAAATAGAATTTTTTTAGATTGCGGAATACAGAGGTATCCTGTGGTTCAGTGCTAAGTTTAATGTGTGCCAATACGGACTCGCGTTGCGGGCACGCGACGCATCGGTTTTGTACGATCTTCCGCGCCCGCCCTCATCAGCTAATCATGTGGGGTTTTGTTCCTTTTCCACTGAGGTTTTCTTTTAACAGTTTTCAGTCTTTGGATGCTACGTTCATTATATTACGATAGTTTGCTAAAGTTTTAATTTCAGGAATAGTGGGAATCGTCAACAACTAATAGGAGCCGCGAATTTTTGGTTTTTTTTTAATGAGGAGATAAAGATGGCAGCCGACCTGAGGTACATCGTGCCCAGATGCCACCCAATGTCGTTAACCCGGAGCGACCCTTATCTACAGGATAATTCTGTTTGCAAATATCAGTCACATGTTGGAATCGAACCACGCACACTGGTCGCAATGATAGCGCGCACAGCAACTGAACCACGTGCTCGTGTTGGTAGCGGCATTCTCGGCAATAGCAAGGGTGTGAGATGAACAAAACAATCAACAGGAATCGTTTCCTTCTTTCCCTGTTCAGATTTTTTGTCTTCACCTTTATTTTATAAGCACTGCACGCTTTGTGTCTTACGGTATGTTAGTATGTGTGTGAAGTTTTTTTTTGTGGGGGAGGGGTTGTAGAGTGTGCATTTCCGACAGCTTCTGTACTGAAAAAAGGTGTTGTAGAACAGTACCATTTTGATCGAAATGAACAGAGCCAGCTAGAGATATGATCAAAAGAAACACGATCTCAAACTTTCCATCGCCAAGAACTTGTCAAAATATCTCTTAGACCCCCGTCAGACTTCGTCGAAAAACCTGCTGAGTCCGGGGCAGAAAAACCGACCTTGGTGCAATGGACCTGTCCGTGTGCGTGCGTGAAACACCCGTATCGATTGGGTGGATTGCGGTCGGCAGCAGTCGGTCGCAGTTGGACTCAGTGGGTTGATTTTTCTGCACCCGACGGCCACCCTGTCGGTGCGTATCGACCGGGTGGGACTCAATTCATCGACCAACTTTGACGGCGGCCTTAGCGGTGGCGCAAAATTAGTGAACCACGTAACCATCCGAAAAAATTAATCAGCACTCTGGAGAAAATACTTTGATTTCAAATTCAATCTCAAATTATTTTCGTGAATTCTGGAAGGAAACTCACGGAATGGAACATACAATATAGACATTTCACGTACAGTTTTTTTATGAGAAAAGAACCAGTCTGAGGGTTTAGAAACAGCAAAGCATAATGAAAAACTAGAGGGAGATCAGCGTCCGCTAAAAATCAACAGCTGATGAAGAGCGATTGATTATGCCGTCATGGAAGACGGCCAACAGCATTGTGGCAATGATCGCCACCAGGGATGTGCGGCAAACGATTTTCAAAAATCGGCAAACGACAATCGACAAAAATCGCCCAAAAATGGCCGGCAAACGGCAATCGGCAATCGACAAACGGCAAAACTAAAAACCTCGTACAAAAAAGGACACGAGTGTTCGAAAGTGACTGTAGAAAGATGTTTGATTTTTCATGCACCATTCGTATTAAAAATAACAAAGTAACAAATCGTTTCCACTAACACCACGTGGAGTTGGGCTTTTCAGTGCAATACCTGATATGACAAAAACAGTTTCGGTATGAGTATCCCATTGAAAACTGGTAATCAGAGTATTTTGGTGTTAGAGTAGCAATTTTTCGATGTTCTCTGGTGCCAACCATTTTCTGAGGACCGGAGGCATATTTACACCGATACTGCGATCGCAATTAATGATTACTTACGAGTAAAAGTCTTGTACTTCTTGATAGAAGAATTTTCAACAATTTTGAAACCCAGGATTAGTTTGATATTAAACTCATATCGTTAGAACTACACCTCATTTTGGATCCTTTCGTTATTTTTTCCAGCACCACCACAACACTGTAGTCGTTTATTTGTTTTGTAAAGCGAAGATTTCTGAAAATTTAGCTTCCTGGCAAAAGCAGCGATTTGGCAATGTCATTTAGAAGTCAAAAAATTTCAAAAGTATCTTGAAATATCTTTACAAGTGATTTGGCGTAAAATAGCCTGGAGTAATAAAAAGCAGAAATCAAGTGAAATAACCAAAAAATACGATTTGGTGGTCGATCATTTCACAAACTTCTCCGTTAAGCTTATCAAAACAAAATCAAGCACGATATGGAATGGAGCGTTGCCTTCACCCAGCATGACATATACTGATTCCCTTATTACACTTGACAAAAGTTGCTTCATGTTTCCGTTGCGCTTGATTTCGTTTTGATAAAGCTTAACGAAGAAGTTTGTGAAATGATCGACCACCAAATCGTATTTTTGGTTATTCACTTCAATTCCTTGCTTTTTATTACTCCAGGCTTTATTTGCCAAATCACTTTAAAATATTTCAAGATACTTTTGAATTTTGACTTCTAAATGACATTGCCAAATCCCTACTTTGCCAGGAAGCTGAATTTTCAGAAATTTCACATGTTTTCAGAAAGGTTCCCCTTCTGACTTCAATTTCGCTCCACGATTTCCATTTTGGAATGATGAAACATCTAACAGACGATATTGTCGTATGAGTAAATTTTGAAACCTATGACTTACAACCATGAAAAAATTAAACTCATTGCCGCATTTGGTGCAAAATGTGAATAATCAATATTATTGATATTTAATATTTGATCTTGCATGATGAGCAGAATTTCCCAAACAAATGACTTAGAGCCATCAACAATCAAAAATCATTGCGGCATTTTGTGCAACAGGCAGAAAAATCAATATTATTGATCGGTATTTATCGATAATGACTGATGAGCAGAATTCCTCAACCAAGAAAACAAATCCCAAAAGCAATCACCACTGTTCGCCGCATTTTGTGCGAAAAGCACGAAAATCGATAATATTGATTATCGATCGATGACGTGTCATGAGTACGAATTCTGACAAGTTCAGTACTTACTTCCGACGAACTGTGTTGATTGGCTGCAAATTCACCCACACACCCCGGTCTCTACAGCCACAGCAGAAAAAGCAGTTTTCGTGCTCCGGCTAATTTAATATATAAACCACGATATTGAGATACCCTTCATAGTAAAGGTATCGAGTTCAAATTGGAATAGGAGCGACCTGCAGCCATTTCCAGCCTCTGTCCGAAATTGAGCTCCCTAGCTCAATTCTAACTGGTAGCACAAGATCGTGAATGCCGTCTGAAAAAAAGGGAGATTAACAGAGAAAACTTGCGGTTTCTGAATATTTTCTCAAATCCTAAGAAACCATTCTAAACCATTTTGGGCATCAAATACAACTTTTTCCGCTCTTTTTCAATGCAATTTAGAGCTGATTTCCACCTTCAGCCTGAACTTAGATTTCGAAAAACGGGTTGCGCGCGTGGCCGACTCAAAACAAAATATGGTGCGCGCTTCGCGAGCACCACAATTGATCTTGGCTTTACAAACAATGTTTTTTGTTGTACAACAATGTCTTTTTCATATCAGGTATTGCACTGAAAATTCAGCTCCTCATTGGTGTTATTGGGAACAATTTTCGTTTGAATCTTCGCTCAATTGATGGAGGAACCAAATCAGATGTGGAAAATGTGCTGTTATTGTCTTCATCGACATCAAAGCGGCATTTGATTGCATACATTGGCCTCAATAAAACTCTCTTTGAATTCAGAGTAGTAGACCCCATATGTAAAACCGCGGGAAAAACGCCAATTCGGGTGGTATCAACAGCCTCAACTTTACATGCTTTTGAATGTGGACGATCCACTCCACATAATCGACATCGCTGATTTGCAGTGTCGAGATCATTAGCTGGATCAAATAAGGGTTGAAGAAATGACGAGACGCTGGTGAACCGGCCCGTTAGTATATTCTCATTGTCTCGTATTTAGCCAAGTATACTATCCTGCTCATTTCCGTGATCTGTTTTACTATTCAACTTCAGCTTCATTTCTGGCCGTGGCAGTCCATAAAAATTTGACTTTACACAGCACGGGACTTGAACGGTTTGGGCGGAGTTGTGCACATGTGCATTAGGGTCCTAAAACTCTGATTCTGACACGTTTTTCGGCGGACAACCTTCACGGTTTGAAGCTGTTTTCAAATCAATCTACTTTTTATGGTTTTCTCAGCAACTTTTTCCACCACAACCACTGTCCCACCACCTAGGTTGGAGTTTTTACTGTATAGCCTGTCAATCTCTTTTCAGGCCGGTAACAGTAAGGTTTACCGGGCTTTCCATGTGACCGATGCGCAGCATGCTTAGGAAGAACTAGTAAAAGCGAGAAAGACTTCAGGCCTATTTTCCCTTCGAGTGGGAGCGTCGGTACCGTAGTGGAGCATGGACACAATGACGTTCGAATCGCAAACTGTTTTTAGATGGTTCTATTCTAGGGACACAAAGGTTCTATCCAAAAGACGAGAGAGCTGGGTCATCACTTGAAAATAGGGCGCGGTTCGTTCACTATGGGCCTTGCCTCCAAATCGCAGCGGTTATCTATTACTCCTTTTTTGCCGAATTTCGTCGAAAAAGGGTAGGAAAAGCGGCAAACGGCAATCGACAAAAATCGTCCAAAAACGGCCGGCAAACGGCAATCGGCAAACGGCAATTGCCGCACATCCCTGATCGCCACTCATTGGAGCGTTTTCCATTGTTGTAGGCTTCATAGTGATTTTTCCTCCAAGATTTATCACGGGAGGCTGTCTCTCCAATGCACTATTCACAGCCATTGTTGGGAATTTTTGCATGATCAGCGCAAAATTCAGAACTTCACTTGAACCTCACGGAGATGGTGAAACGTCGTCAGAAAGGTCAAAGGACCGTGTTCTCCTCCCCGCGCCGTCACCACCTAGATCATGCAGTACCCATGACTTGGCTCCCTCCCTACGCGCCTCTGCAATATGCGCGCTATTTCCACTTTCACTCGCAGCTCGTGGCTCCCTTTCAGACCTCAGGTGCATGGCTGCATGCCGGAGTGGGTGACGTTCGGCTGCGAGCGAAGTCACCACCTCAGCACGCACACTTGCATTAGGATAGGGTGGCCGCCACCTATTTCGCTTGCAATGTGTACCACCACCTCGCGCCGGGGAAGCAGCTATGAGCTCCCACCGTTCGGTGGGATTGCTACGGGCCCTGCATTCAGTGATCGTAACCGCTTTTTTAACTCTCTACCAAGTTTTTCAATGATCGTGAATCTTTTCAGGACTTTTCTATCGTTTAGGCTGGCACGAATCTCCCTAAAGCCCTAAACTAGAGTTTCTTTTATTTTTAATCTTCCTTCTTGGTTGAAACTATTTTTATGTTTTGTATTTTTGCTGTTTTACTTTCCTTGAAACCTTTTATCAAGTATGGGTCATGCCTAATCTTTGTTGACGATTCCGACGGCGACGATTTTCGCTTATTCCGAGATTAAATCTTTAGCAAGTGGTCGTTATGTAACAAACGTAGCATTTAAAGACCGAGAACTCATGAAAAATGAAGTGAGAAATAGGAAAAACTAAGCAAAATGTGGACAAAACTCACATGATCAGCTAATGAGGGAGTACGCGGAAGCTCGTACGAAACCAATGCGTCGCGTGTCTGGAGCGCGAGTCTGCATTAGCGCACACTAAATTTAACTCCGAATCAGAGGATAAGTAGTTGTTTTGCAATAATACTGATCTGGAAGGTGCAGGGAGAGGTTTTTCATTATTCAACAAGAGCCTATGCATGCTTCTGTCTCTGTCCCAAACTTTTCGAGCTTTTCGTGGGCGAATTCATATAGTATAACTCCTTTGTGGGAATAATGGCAGCGACTCCGGCGAATAATACCTTCGGCTGTCATCTGAACGGTAAAGTGAGTATGAGTCAGTGATATCGACCACCAATTGTGTCCATTTCATTGCGTCGTTCGCCACGGAACGCATGATTCATGTTTTTCATTCGTGTCATCATCCACCATGATCACCGTTTTTCCATTACCATAAAAAATCGGCCGGTAATTGTGTTGATTTCGATCATGTGAAAAACAACTTTGAAAGAACAAGGCTGGTCCCCACCGTTCACGTGACTACATACTCTTTTGATATAGACTGTGCATTCCCCAGGTCTGTATGTACAAACAAATGAATATTACCACACATCGTTTCCGATGAAAGGTCGACAAATCCGTGTTTAATCATCGATTGTACGCCACGGTGTTCCTTCGATGGTCCAGTTAATTGTTGATGGAGGATTAATGTGGTAACGCAACGCAACGACGACGACGTGAAAACTAGTATTCTGTTTTTCTGCAAAGGGTCGTTCCAGCCGGGAAAGTATGTACCCTGGCATAGTCCTACAATCGACCAACTTGTGATTTATTCGAATTACGTCATCTACTCGAATGATACCTTATTATCATTGAATGGATGGGCAGAAGACCGAGACAGCTAATCATTCTACCTACAAACAACTATGCCGCAAAAATCTGCGGGAGTCGAATCTGGATGTGAATATCAAGCGCTTCAAAGGCAGTGTTCGCGCTTGAAAAGGTCCTCGAGTTTTCATCGGAAATCCAAAGTAGCTGAATTCTTTGCCACAATAATGGTGAAAGAACGGCTAAAAACGAGCCATAGTGGGCCCTATACTGTTCCCAAACTTGGTTGTGATATGCCCGTCCGGCTCACTACCTCAATGACCAACAATGAACTGGGCGGGTGGGGCAAGCTTGAGGGTCGTATAGGGCTATCTATGTCTCGTTTTTAGCCGTTCTTTCGCTATAACTGTTGCAATGAGCCCCGGTACATTCAATTTCCGGTGAAAACTCGAAGGCCGTTTTTATTGGGACCACTGCCTTTAACCCATTCAGGACCACGCCTAAATTTGGGTGACTGCACGTTCGGACCGCGTGCAACATTACGTCACCGTACAACGTGCCCCACCGGTGGGACACGCTGGCTTGAATAGCGTCCCACGGGTAATTGCTTTCATTTTTTTGTTTCTGTATTGTAGCTAGCAACGACGATTGAACAGTGTGAGAGTTTGGGCTTCCAAGACGCTTTCGTTATCAAATAACAATTACTCAAAACCAAAACGAGGTCAACTGAGCTGCAACGCTTTTAAAAAAGTAAACGAATTTCAAACTATAGGTTTCTACTATGTAATTTAAAAGCTAGCAATATGTAGAAGGAAGAAGAAATCATGAGGTGCTTCCAAATTTACTTTACAGCCGTTTTTTTTCTCTACGTCAGCCAAGCTGATTTTAGAAAAGTCTAAATATGTCGCTGCAATTGACCCACTGTTGGACCACGAGGTTTTTATTAGTCTTGGGTAGGTCAATACATTGATCATATTTAAGTTCGAAAGTAGTTTCTAGTGGCGGAGAAATAGATTTTCGAAAAGACGGTACACGGTCCGAAGTGGTAGCCAGTGCGTGTCCTACCGGTGGGACACGTGGTCGTGAATGGGTTAAGGGTATAGCCCAACCTCCGTAGTAATGTTTGATATTATAGTCCGGCGACCATGTATAGCACCACTGCCAAGCTCAAATCTCAATTCGTTCAAGCACGTAAGAGAGAAAAAGCGAGGTTAGGAGTTGCCCACGCTCCCAGAAAAGACAAAACAGGCCACGCCCACCAAGAATTTATTTATTTACAATTTATTTTGTATACGCAGGATAACCCACGTGAATCAAGCAAAACATATACTGGAAAAAATATAACAGACAGAGAACGATTCAACTCCAGAAAAGATAGTAACAGGGAGCACGCATAGAAAATTTATCAACAACTATAAATCGAAAAAAAAAACAGAAAAGCTTCAGGTAACCTTAGAATCAACCAGTTTTGCGGCTAGATGTTTGAATGATGTCAAAGGCATTTGCAGAAGGGCCTCGCTGTGAATTTTATAAGAATTATCAAATCTCAGTAGGGAAAAGACGCTCTATCGAAATGATTGATATCTGTGTTCCTCCATTTGTTATCTTTCTACCTGAATTTTGCGGTCCGCTCCAGTGCGATGGCTGCGAGTGTTGAGAAAAAGTAGGCCCGCGACAACTCGTCCACTAATTTCTAACCATTATAATTCACAATCTTTGAAGGACCTTAACTACCTTCGCTCTGAGCGATTCTGGAGACACCATTGCGATCAGCGCAAAGATCGCTCCAATGCTAGCAGTAGAACTAAAAAACGATTCCAAAGTTGGAATGTGCCGTTGAGCTGAATAACGTCGTCGACGAGCGCACTGCGCCAACCGTCGAAGCTAAGAGGATGTGTTTCGAGAGAAACGTGATTAAAAAAGTGAACAGGGTTCAATGGATTGGAGACGGACATCGTCGTTAAAGGCACAGTCCAACCTCAGAATCGTTTTTCTGTTTTTTTGCTTATCTTGAAAACGGTCCCACTCTGACCACAATAACGTCTGAGGAGTAGTTTAAATCCTCTGAGAACGGAATTATGGTCCCTCGAAAGCTGAATAAATTTGAGTGGGACAGGGTCTGTCTAGGATCTGTCTAGAGGAGTTGACCCGTTTTTGCAGTTTGAAACGTCACACCTCTCAACGCGAGCGAAGTAGTCCCGAGTGGAATCGGAGCCGCAAAAAGCGGGACAACTCCTCCCTCGGCGTGTAGAGAGCACCTGTCATGATTTGAGCGGCGAAACCGTGGTGGACGAGTTGTCTGAGGCTTGTAATTCGCGTCATATGCAGCCGATGTAGGCGAGCTAACCAAAATAAATAAAGAGGCTGGGAATGACTGGATGAACGGGGCTATTGCTCAAAACCCCCAGCTCATTTTGCCACTGTTGAGCTCGAAAGATCGTAGAAGGGGAGAGCCAAAGTGGCTTTCTGATGTGGGCGCCCCAGGGTGGCTTCTACCTATATCTCGCCTATTCGAAGGAATTGAGAGTTCGCACATGGCAGGTAATATATAAGGAGGGTTTACTCCACAATTAGACGGGAAGCTCAGATCACATCTCTAAAGTTGGACTATGCCTTCAAAGGCACAGACAGAAATTATTTTTCTGCTTTGATGCTCATCTTAGAGAGAATATTTGCTGATCACAATGTTATGTATGTGTACTCTAAATTCGCCCGAGACATCCTACAAGCATAGTTACGACTTCTCAAATATTCCTATTTTTTGAGGGCAAAAATTCGGTGGACGAGGTGTCACAGGCCTGTATTTCGCTTCATTCGCATTCCTTGCGCGAGAGCGAACCAGGATGAGGAGACAGATCAGTGAGGGAGTGAAAATCGAAAAGTGAAAATCAAAAATTCATCCATCCATCAAGCCGCTACCGAGTTCGAAAATTAGGAAAGGGTGTGGCCCGTGTAGGTGAGTGAACGCGGTCGGGCCCTTGGTGGTCACTTAAAGGCAGCAGACAGGCTCGAAAATGTTGTTGAGATAACTACGTTTCTGGAGTCGCATGGCTCCTACTAGACTGCTCTATTTCAACACAGTTTTCGTTCGTTTTTTGGTCAGTGCCCAATACAACCAGCTCCATATCTTTGATTTATGTCAAAAAAATCGATACCATTTTTGAGCGTGTCTGCTGCCTTTAAATCTACATAGCTCATTTGGAGGAATTGAGATCTCGCACTCGGCAAGTGTTATACTGTGCTTCTCTGAGCCACATTTCGGTCCGCAATTGCGTCTCGACACGCTTTGCGGCCGCGCGCTTCCGAGTTCGAAGAGTTTCCAGCGCCGCAGCCGCCTATCTTTTGACTTTAGGTTGGTTTTGGAAACTGGAAACCAAAAATAATTGGAGAAAACTGTATAAAAAAGCTACTACGAGTCGGCATTGGCGCTGGAAACTCGACTGACTCGAGCGCGTGCGGCCGCGAAGCGTGTCGAGACGGAATTGCGGACCGGACTTTGACCCAGAGAAGCACACTACAGGAGTCTTCTACACAACTACATGATCATAAAATTGATGACTGAGGGTGTACGCTGTGCGCTGCATAGTTAAACACACAGAAACGCATATCTTCGTTGATGGTACATCCGATTTTCATGGGAAAAGTTGATTTCATAATTCATACTGCAACTTACGACAATTGAAATTCAAAGGAAAAGAGCTTTTATTCAGCAATGTCTCAGTATCCAGGTGGAAGACTAATGAATATGCGCTGTTCCTACTTAGACAAAGAGGCTCGAGTTGTTGAGCACTTGCTTCAATGTGTTTTTGCTGCCCCGAAAACCTTGCACGATGGCCTCTAGGCTGCAAGAACGTGTGATTGATGTAGGTCTCCATGCGACAAATTGGAACTCACTCTCGCATGAATGCACTCTGTTTGTCAATTGTCGCGCAGATTTCTCAAATAACGGGGCTTAGTACGAGGTGCTAGCGATTAAGGAAACGGGCAGTGAAATCGCTAACAAGGACATATCTGACATTCTACTGGGTTCGCTTCGGCATAAAAACTAGAGGAGGAAAAAACGATGAAATCGCTCCTGACTGTGGTTGTCAGAGAGGCCAGACGGAAATGGGTGGGAATTCTCATGAGAAACATCCTCAAAACATGTTTTGTTGAAAAAAGAAATTGTTCTCTTTGTTGGAAGAATTTAAAGCGACTTCAATGACAGATAGGATCTCACAATTTTGAAAGTTTTGCTGGAACATTGCGGAGCCTCAAAAATTCCCAGGCTTTCCTAAAACAGCGGACGGCGATTGTGCGGCAGACGGAGAGGAGTGCCCAACATTTTCGTCGAGAGCGAAATAGACTATCAAATGGGAGCTTTCTGAAGAATACTCTAGTATTTTCGAACTGTATGACCATCGAGAATTGAAAAAGACGGCTTGTGATGTATAAAGACAGTGTCCACGATTAAAAGGTTCCGAGTTTTTCCCGAAATTCGGAAGGTTCGCGGCTTATGGCAACAGCAGTGTAAAAAAAAACGGCTAAAAAGATACCCAAATAGCCCTACACGACCCTGAACTTCTGTGCCAAGCGCAATCCCCCCATATCTCTCAATGGCTATTGATCAGAGCAAACGATAGAGACGAGCTGTCACCGGTTGAGCACCACGACGATTTCTACCTAATTATATCATTAATTAAGTTGACTTCCGCTACAAAGTGCTAGATCATTTTCTGACCAGGTACCTTCTTCCCTTTTTTGAGCGGAGTACCAGATGTCTGTCTGAAGGACCGCCTCTTCTCAATTGTTGCCATTTTAACCTTGGAAAGATACATTTTTGATTTCTACCGGTGTGGTCCACATATGGGTCTCATTCATGAAATCGAGCTTGAAAAATGGAAAGTGGCGTCCAGCACTAACGACAATTCAGAATGTTTTTCTGATAGAAAAGTTACGACTAGACACAAAATATGTACCGTACGGTGCCGATTGCCAGAAAGGAATAAAACGCTTTTCAACATTCGTTTGAGAGTTTGAGTAGGTCGGTTCGATATATAAATGCAACTGATTTCATCATTTCATATATTTGTGGCAGTCGGAACCGCTCCGTATTTAGGCTTTACTTAAGTTATGCTCAAATTGAAGACCTCTCGTGGAACAGAGACCGAAAAAAGGTCTAAATTGAAGAATACGTTCCATTTTGTTAGCTACAATGCCAAATGGAAGGTCGCGGAGGTAATCCAATTTGTTCTCTTAGCATCGTCTAATAGATTCCCCCTTTATCCATGCTGCGATCCTAGTCCGTCATCCATTCTAGTCGTTGTTTCATCGATCATTTGACGAGAAAATGGAGGCAAAGACCAATGTTTCCGGTCGCCCAATAGCCGTTTCATTCCTCGCATAGCCTGCCGGCCAAGGCACGGGAGCGATTGTAAGCCGTGGATTGGGTTGAGTGAACCTAGAGGAACGTAACAGGAAAACTTACAAATCTTGATGTTTTCGAATATTTAATGCCTTTTGTGGCATTGCTTATGCCTTTTTAGTGCAGGGATATACTTACGAATCTTTCCTTCATGACGAAATTCGCCATTAAGGAACCGTCAGGAAGTCAGAATCTCCTTTAGTGGAAAACGGGACTTTGGATTATTTGTTGCCAGTTTTTTTTCCGAACAATAATATTATCAGAGCTCTATGTCGCCAATATTGCTTTCGAGGGAATCTATGTCTTTTCTTTCGGGAAGCAGATGGTCTGTAAGAACCAAATAAGGGGGAACCATCTTGCCTTGGTGCATAGCAACATCTCTGCTAAATACTGCACATGCTAAGGCTTCTCTCATACTTACACCGATGTTTTAGGAAACCATGTTCTGAGTGTAGTAGGTATAGCCCTGCATATCAAAAGCACGTGTTCAAAATTTCCCTAAGTGCCTCAGGGACTTCCAGGGATTTCCAGAATGTGGCTTTTTCTATAGTTATGCCATTCGAATGCCCAATAATCAAATAACTCATATTTTCTGTTCAATGCCAGCATGTATCCGAACTGATCGTGGTTCTTAGCTGTAATCTACTACAAGTGTTCCAATAATACATGATAGAGCAGGATTCTGGCCCTCCACGGTATTGATCCGATATCCATTCGAAACTATTCGGTATTCGAACAAAATTGCAAGTATCGCATAGCTGCAGGTTTATGAAAGAGTGGAAGCCCACTTACCCATCAATTTTGGGAAGATCCCTCCTACAGCAATGCTGAGAAACCAAGTCTGCCCAAATACATTTTGATATTGGCCCACAAATCAAAATTATTCGAAACTATCCGATTATTCGGAACGCACCACTAAAGCACTTTCATAGCTTTGCGAGGAGGAAAGGGGAACCCGGATTTGGATTCTTAGGTTGCTCAGAAAATTTCTTCCGGATTCCGCTCAAAACTACTTTTTAAGGTTTGTTTAGGTTGCTGTATACAAATCTGAGGCCCAATTCACGATTTTGTAAAGTTTTCGACTGACTTGACCTGAAGTTAACCATTTTGAAAAATTGTGCTGACCAAAGACGACTTTTGGCGATTTCCAGAAATCTACGATGAAATTGCCCCAGAACGTATCCTCAGCGTTATTTGGACTGTTTACCACAAAGACCGTTTATCGAATTTTTCAATTACTTTGTTTTACTGTGGGTACAGAGTGGTTTGGTGGTAGTCTCAGATTTTGCTCAGAGTTTCTCCAGAGTTTTGAGGTTCATTTGGCGATTGTCGAATTATCAAAGTAAATACAGGTTGTTGCGGTTAAATGCACAGTTCACCCTCAGACATGAATTTTGAGATTTTCATGTACATAATTATGTAGAAGACCCCTCCTGTATAGCACGTTCCAAATGCGAGATCTCAATTCCTCCAAATAAGCGAGATATAGGCGACCACCCAGGCCCGACCCCCTTCCGGACTTTAGACCTCGATATCGGCTGGATGGATGGATGAATTCTTAACGATTCGCCGTTCTTCAGTCCATTGCCGGACAGTCTCCTTATCCTGGCTCGCCCTCGCGCAACGATTGGAGAAATACGGGCCTGAGACAACTCGTCCACTAATTTTTCACCCTCAAAATCTTGGCATCTTTGAAGAGCCATAACTCTGTTCAAAGGGGGTTTAGACGATTTCAGAGATACCACTATGATCAGCGTGAAACTCTCTCCAAGATAAGCATGAAATCTGGAAATTAATTTTTTGGGGTCCTGTGCCTTTAAAAGGCATTACGCCCCCAGTAACGTAAAGTGATTCTCAGAATGGAAGCAAACTGAAACCACATTCCTATTTAGCGCCCTTAACAACTTCCAGGAGCGGAACCCAAAAAATTGTTTTGAACATCCTAAAAATTCTCTAGCAACTGGAGACCTTGCCTTTTTGCAAAGTTATGAAAATGCTCTATTTTGAGTCTACCACGGTATTTAAAGGCAGTGATCGCGATGAAAAACGTTATAAAAAAAAACTACAAAATCAGCTTAGATCAAAAACAGTTCAAAAACTATGAAGGTAGCGCGGTGAAAAACGGGCTAGAATTAGAGTTATTAAGACCCTAAACTTCCAGTTCGTGCACACGTGCACAGAAAGTTCAGTCTCATGCCAAGCAGTCGAAAATCATCGACACTCAGAGGAAGAAATGAATGCAAATTTACCTAATAAAACAGTTGAACAATGAAAGCAAACACTTCAGTCAATGTTTCTGACTAGATCTGTACATAAATCCGGAGGTTCATTGATTGAAATTCAATTTCAAGCCAGCTGATGTTCTCGATATTAGAGATCATCGATGCCGATGATGTGGGGTATGCTCGTCCACCATCCACCATCAAAAGGCAAGAAAGTTCAGGCTTCAACTTTGGCCCAGAACAGCGTTTTTTTCGCGATTTTTTCTCATAGGTTCTACTACTCTATACCCAGAAAAGGGTTTAGAGTGGAAAAGAAGACGAGCATATTTGAGCGCGACCACTGCCTTTAAGTGGTTTTGAGCACGACTTGTTATGTACGGTCAATTCTTTTTGGATCCAGAACCAACTTTGGATTTTGATGAGACGGCTATTCATAATGATTGATATGAAGATTGTGATTACTCAGGTTGAAGCTCTACCAAAAAAAATTAAAAGGACATTTTTAGTGCGCCATTCGAATACAGTATGCAGCTGCACGGCGCTATTTGTACTGCATTACGATCTGGACATCAAAAACTAAATTATTTGTCCAAACTTAAACCCTAGTAATCATTCCACCGTTCAACAGCTCCCCCCACCAGAAATATGTATATATTTGTTATCATTTTGCGAAGATTGCAATTTTAAGCGAATTGTTTAAAAAAGCGCCAATAAGCGAGAAAGCGCCGCAGCGTGCATTCTGACCAAACCCTACGAGCGGTTGTGTACCGCTACTTAAAGTCTATTTGAAGAAAACTGTTCGCCTACGCTATCGGCGTGCGTGCCGAGCGGCCGTCATGAATGCCTTTTTGGGATCTGTGTATCGATTAGCAGAGTTATTACCTGTATATTTGCGCACTCTAGTCTCAGCTTTAATGTGAGGGAACGTGGCTCCCGAAGCAGACACTGCTATAGATTAGTTTTCATTTTTGCCTCCAATCATGGGCCAACTGCACTGATCTCATGACAGTTTATGGTGCAATGAGCTATCTGTTTTGAAAACCAATTACTGTGAGATAGCGGGTTTTCTTTCTCTACAACGTTCCATCAATTCCGTTTTATGGTCTGTTGCATGTTGCGCGTCCATTGGAAATAAATAAATAAATAATAAATAAATAAATAAATAAATAAATAAATAAATAAATAAATAAATAAATAAATAAATAAATAAATAAATAAATAAATAAATAAATAAATAAATAAATAAATAAATAAATAAATAAATAAATAAATAAATAAATAAATAAACAAATAAATAAATAAATTAATTAATAAATAAATTAATTAATATCGGAGGAATAATAACAATATACCAGTCAGCTGTTTGCAGCTGTGGGCAATCTTGTCCGAAAAAACCGCTGTGGCCGCTCGACAAGCATGCCGACCGCGTGGGCGAAGAGTCTCATTCGGACAGAGTTTACGTACAACAGCGAAAACAAGACCCTCCAAATCATTAAGGTACGAGTAACAGTAATAATCCCTAGTTATGTAATTGTTCTTAGTGTTTCATGTTTTCCTAAAGTTAGAGAACTGAAAAATGGAGTAACTGTTACAAAAACCTTCTATCTATAGAAAATTTCACTGAAATCTTGATTCGCTCGAGTAATGAATGCTCAGATCCCTGCAAGTTGCTAAGAAAAACACACATCAGGACTTGTCGGCAAATTATTTCTTTGAATATAAACAGTTCCAAAGATTCTGAATCCGGTTCGCTTGTCGAATATCTCAATCAATGGGATGGGGTTTCAAGCTGGCATCCATTCGTCATTGTTTATCCAGCCTTTTGTGTTGCATTGTTATATGGTGCCTCCATATTGAGGTCTATTATAAAAAATGATTGATTGAAGACGCAATTTCGAAAGTTGCTGGTTGATCATCCCAACGCTTTGGCAGACTGATGGGTCGGGGCGTGCAAACCAAAATCTTCTCTTTACTTGGGTGTTTCATTGCAGAGAAATTGGTGAATTTCCTAAAATATATGATGGAAGAGAAATGAAAATGAAAAACTATGAGGAAACGTTTAGAAATGTTTTTGTGTTTCGATGTGCTTCACTCTGATGCCGTAACTGGTTTTCCACGTTGTTGGGCATGGAGTGCGGATGATGTAGTTCTCTCTCACTTTTTTCTCCTTCATCGCTTATTACGGCCCTATACCATTATGCCTTCTTCCTTATTCCTCCCATCGCCAACCTAAGTTTCTCTAACCTACCCTTTTTTCCAGTTAATGAAAGCAAACGCTCTCTGCTTTTTCACGTCGCGGCCGTGGACTGACCGATCCCCTAACTGGTTTTCTGGAAAACATCACTTCTTTTCTTTGTTGCCCTGTGCGGTAACAATGTCCCGCCGAGCCCTCGCTTTCCAATACATTCGCCCTTGTCATTGTCCCTCCCTCTCCCCCGACGGCCTTCATTTTGCCGTCGCAGACCGGTCACGCCCCCTTGCTCGTTTCACTTCCAGTGATGTTCAGCCGTGTTACTGTTGCCGTTTTGTTGCTGGCCGCTACGGCATATGCTGGATTTTTCGATGATGTCCAAGGTGAGCTTTGGTATAAGTCGGTCAAAAGTCAGAGTCTTACTTCGTATGGGTCAGGGAGGCTCCAAGAGAGCCCGATCGGACCGTTATATGAAGAGTGTCTGGATGGGAGTCGTCTTCCAATCTGGATACCTACTCTTTTTTAAAACACGTAAATATTTTGCTACTAGAGACAGTCTTACTCAATAGCTGGTCAAGGTGACCGTTTCCAACAAAATTTGTGCCATTTAAAGGCAGTGTTCACAATAAAGAACCATAATCTAGTTTTGGATGTTTTTGCGCTGGCAAGTCCACGAAGTGGGAGATAATTGGAAGAAGCCTTCACGAAACCCCAAATTCCAAGAAAAAAACGTCAAAATACCTCTAAAATATTAAATTACGCTTGTTTGGTGTGTTTGACTCACAGCAGACAAAGCGTCAAACCTTGAATCGGAAATGTTTCTTCACTTCAAATCTCCTAGGTAAGTGAGTTTGTTTTCTGTTTCTTGTACCGGAAACTTTAGAGACTAGATTGCTCAATGCACATGCTTGGATGTTAGAATCTTTCAGGATGAAGAGTATTCAAAAATTCGGCAGCTGTTCCTCTGGTGAAAGGAACGGTGGACGACTGTTATATGACGTGGGCGGGGTGATTCAATGGGTCAGCCGGTCTACGGAATTTTTACACACTTCCAGGCCGTTTTTTTGTTGTACTTCCGTTCTTTCTTTTCTTGGAGAGAAACAAAGCTTGCGTCTCTATGGAAATGGGCAACTTTTTTTTTTGCAGAGGAACAAGCTCTTAATGTAGCACGAAGGAAGTTTTTAAAATTTACTTTTGTTACTGCTGACGACTTCTTTCAACTAAGGTATGGAGATTACCTCAGTTGAGCGAAAAGGTAAGGTTGGTTCGAAAGGGACTGCCCGCTCACGCGGTCGGTGTGCATGCAGAGCGGCCATCGCGGAGAAATTTTTTGGACCTGTTGATCGATCAGCAGGAGTATTAGACGAAGCAGAATATATTTGCTTCGAAACTTATCTGTAGAGGTTATTTAGAGTGCTCAGCACGTAACATCGGCATGGACCCAGAAGAGACTTTGCGTTCCCCATTGAGGGTTGGCGCAAACTCTGTGCACCTATGTTAGAGCAAATGACACCGAATTTGCGCCAACCTGCAAAAGTGAACGCAAAGTCTCTTCAGGATCCATGCCGACGTTATGTGAGGTTCGCTTATCGTTTTGTCGGTAGTTCACGGTATCTTACGGTTGGTACACGGTTGTTTTGTCAAAGTCTCAGATTTGTTGCAAAGCTTCTCTGTGGGGCTCTTTGAGGAGCCGAACACGGATTCGAGGTCTATTTATCGCTTTTCGAAATTCTAGGGTACCTAACGTAAGCCATAGAATTTCGCGAAGCTGTCCGCAGGTCCATGTTCAGGACCTCGAATATCCACTAGAAAAATGTTCGAAGTCAAATCTGATGCAATTGTTCTGAACACCGTGGAAATTGGTTGATACTGCGCTTCTCTGAGCCAAATTCCGGTCCGCAGTTGCGTCTCGATACGCTTTGCGGGCGGACGCGCTTGAGTCAGTCGAGTTTCCAGCGCCAAAGCCGTCTCGATGTGGCTTTTGTATACAGTTTTCCTCAATTTTTTTCAGTTTTCAGTTTTCAAAACCCACCTAGAGTCAAACAGATCGGCCGCTGCGGCGCTGAAAACCCTTCCGGAAACGCGCGGCAGCAAAGCGTGTCGAGACGCAATTGCGGACCGGAATTGAGCCCAGAGAAGCACAGTATGTGTACCGCTGCCTTTTTGCCAGACTGAGGACCCCTCCACCTGACTCGCTTCAAAAAAGTCTTCAGCAGCTACGAAAATAGGTTTGAAAAATCTATTGGAAGTACATCAACTAGAGTGAATCTTATTGGAAACAACGCATTCGACCGAATGTGGTTTCATACTAAGTTGTTGCTCTTCTTGACCATGTGATCACTCATATATTCACTCTCATTTGATCAAGCCCAAGAACTGAACAGCGCTCCATCGCGTTTTATCTGGCTATTAGGCTAGGACGTCTTGGTTTAATTCATCATGGTTAGGGCTAATCTCAAGTATCAATGCTCGCGTTTTAGTGTGCAATTTAACTGAATTCTGGACAGCGCTTGGAATCATTTAGAGTTCCATTAGGTTATACTTATTTTTCTGTTCAAGTTAAGGCATTATTGGTGCACGGATACCTTACCATTCTTTCAAATCCGCCCCTTTGTTTTGGGCAGATTCGAGAGAGTTTTTCATCCATGGAGGCGTGCAACTGCGCTATTTTGAAGCTAGAGACGTCACTGAGAATGGCTCAAGGGACGGCTAAAAGCAGAGTGTGGGAATGTTTCTCATTGTTCTTCAGTAAGTGAAGAACAGAAAATGTGGCTAAAACTCATATGCAGGCGTGCCTCAACTTCAAATGTTGATATATGTAACCCAAAGTATATCCCGAAGATGCGCAGGCATCGCTCTGGGTGATTTTTAAAAAACTAGTGAAAGGCAGCGCTCATGACGCGAGACCTCCTATGATTTTTTTCCAAAACGTAAGCTTTGAGCAAGTCCATACAGAGGAATAGTTGCCGATGTGACGAATACTTTTATTTTGAAATTTTCCGAATGGCAACGAAGCTCCGTACCGAAACTTACTAACTTTCAAGCGTGCTTATAGATTTTTTTTTAATTTTTGGAAAAATGTCGGTAAAAGAATCACTTGTGGAAGTCATTCAGCTTAGATGTGTGAGGCACAAAGCCAGTTTTCTGCACCAAACCAAAAAAGTAGGCCTAGGAGGATAACCTTGATTGCTATGGGTCGTTCTCTTTTTTTCCTCCAGAAATCCAAGATTTTGTGGGTGTTTTCGTGATCATTCTCTATCTCGTGGGATACCTGCGCAAAAACATTGAAAGCTAAGAGACGGGCCCTGTCGTGAACACAGCATCTAAGGAGGGTAGATAAGAAATAGCATCCCTACAATCCTCATCTTTCTCGTAACCATGGGTACTATTTTGAAGAAAACGTAGAAAAAATGGATACTTTCTTGAAATGTTGGTTCCGAAATGCTTAGTCCCAAGGAACCGAGAGCCGCTTCACTACCTCTTTAGCAGGTTCGGAGGGACCCTAATTTTCTTTTCCGTATTTAACACATTCAATACGTTTCTCTTACATTTTGGACCCGGGTGGGGGGGCGGTGGCCCACCATGACTGACCATTCCGTTGATCAACTCGAATTTTCGAAGAACACTAGAGATTTCTTTATATTTGGGAGGCTGGTCAACGATTTTTCTTTTCACTGAAGTCACTGGTGAATTCGGGTTGGAGAGCTCAACCCAAATCGGAATTCGAAATTGGCGTTCTTTTTGTTCCATAAAAACTCGGGCTTGCCTCTTGACGACACAAGACTAATTGGACTCTCTCGGTCCACACAATTCAGGCATGTCATTTGCACAAAAAAGAGCTCTAGAGGTAGAAAATGTACTATTCATCAATCCTTAACCGACATTGGGGCTTTCTTCTGATAATGACGTGTGCTAGGGAAACTAAATTATGATCAGGCTTTTGTTTAATGATTATAGGCAAAAGGGAATTCTTTAAAATATGTTTTTGGACGTCCATTCTTGGCCACATCCACTGAACCCGGACGTTTTTTGTTCAGAACGATCTTCAGCCTTTCTAATTATGCTTCCACCTGCATGAATGCTGAGTAGTAATTCACGTCATCGCATTTTTTGCGTCAGAGATGGCTAGCACATCGAAAATCTAACTTATTCGCAGGCCCGTAATAGCAATGTTGGTCATATTTTTTGCGCTTTATGCGAAAAAACGCAAAAAAAAAACCTTCTTGTGCATTTTGTGGTAGTTCTGTTGAAATCGATCCATCTTTGAATGTAAAGATGAATTTGGAATTGGCATGAAGTTTTTCGAAATCTTATACCCACAAACGATTCATATGGGACATACGACATGAACACATCCATTTGAGGAATTATGCCTCGCATGTGTTCCACTCATATAGTGGGGCGTACCATCCGCGGACTAGTTGAGTACCGACCGCGAGATTGGCGATGTTCGGAACGCGATTCGCACGCGTTCGGCACGCAAATTAGAGCGGTTAGTACCCATCTCAAGTACGCCAATCAGCGCGGTCGCACTGCCACGCGATCGGTACGAAACGAGATTTTTTGCTCGCGGTCGGTCCGTGCCCTTGTCTGAGAACGTTGATTGCGTAATGAGTATTCTCTGGTTACGAGCCAAATTTACTCTGCTTCCTCTCGCGCTTGTGCGGAAGGGGGTAGAGACAGCGGAGAAGTGTGGGGAGAAGGAGACGCAGCGTACGCGCGCAGGCGCACGTGATGAACGGAAATAAATTTCCTTCGCAAAAGAGAGGATATCTTTGCCTATACATATATGCACCTTTTTTCAGTAGCAGGCCATATACAGCTGTAAAGAAAGGCCTCTTGTTGCGGATTTCAAAAATCTTCAGATTTCCGAATGAATTAGTTTGAACAGAGTAATGACAAAATACATGAAAACGCGTTTTTGAGTCATTTTCGCACTAAACGCGAGATATATGACGCATTTTGTACAAGATGTCTGACTGTCAGTGTTACAACCTCACAAGGGAAGGATCGCTGCATTCCATGGCCATTCTAAATGAACTATGCGTTACTAGGACAATTTACCGACGTAGAATTAGAATTTTTACTCTGCAGCTGCGAATCGTTTCAACGGCATGAAAATGCAGTTATAGGCGTTTTTCAGAGTTCGCATCACTCGTAGAACCGCATCATAATGCGTAAACACTCAGGCATAGATCTTCGTCGCATCCTGAGATACACCGAGGAATTTGACTTCTGCACCAGATCGTAATAAGTCTCCCAATAGTGTGTTATTGCTCCGAAATATATTGCTACGATCGCGTAAACGCCATGAAACAGTGCACGCCGTCATATACGATCGCAGCGACCCCTGCATATGCGCTCGTTTAAGCTTTTCACGCTGATTCGCGCAGTGGAAATGAGTATATAGGCAAAGCAATCATAATACAAAACAATTATTATCATAAAATGATTATTATCATTAAAAATCCATGATACTCTTGAGGCTGCACTATAAAACTAGGATCACAAGTTCCGAATTGACCATGTAGTTCAATGCACTAAACGAATTTTCTTTTCTCCTCTTTCCACTCAAAAAAGTCAAGTACTACACCTAGAACTACTAATCCTGGGTACAATATCGATCGTTCAATACTCCATCACTGTTAAAGTGTAGGAGATTAACAGTTTCTTATCGAATGGGAATAGGCTTTTGATAAGCATTTGATAGTATTATTGCGAAAACTGAAAAAAAAGAGCGATGAGGCTGTACTTCTTCTCTGCCGGAGCAGATAGAAAGCTATTGCCATTGCTTTCGTTAGGAGCCATATAAAAATTCATGACTTCGCTCTGTTCTTGAAGAGTACCTGAATCTAAAAAATTGACTCACGCACCTTCTCCATCGTGACATCCCGCTTCTCCAAACTAATACGCCGAAGAGTGCAAAAACAGCTGAGCTGAGGTCTGCGTCGAGTCTTCTTCTTCACGTTCAGGAGTATTCCCGAGCCAAAGTGGACCCGATTCGTCATCATTAATGCAGTTGGCTCAGCTTCGTCTTCCTTGATGAGCGAGGGCTTTATCGTACGTAGCCTCGCGAAGGATTCAGTGAAGCTTTTCAGTTACTGACTCAAATTCCCTCAACCTTCGAAGGAGTGCGTAGGGACTTCCATTGTCAAGACCAAAGTCTATCTACTAGATTATTGCCTAATACCTTTCGAAAGCTGTCTTTAAGGGCAGTGAACCTACAATGAGAAATCCGCTCAGAATTTTGAGATCATTCGTTAGAGTGAATAATGCGGCCCCGGGCAGACAAATCAATGACGTTGAAATTGGGAGATCACGCACCAGCAGTATCAAAAAAGGACATCATATTCGTGTTCAGCCTGCCTCTCAATTAATCGCCTTCTATACGACGTGTTGGTTGTGACAATAAAAAGTTTTTTTTCACGTTCATTGGCAACTCTCACCAGCAATCCATTGCTCCCACTCTTTGGGGGTCCGAACTAATCCTTAGGTCTTTGTAAAAAATTTTGCTCTGAATTTCGATCGACTCAGGTGGTTATTTGGGGTGCTGATCACGAATTATGAAGATGTTCATCGAACCGGACAACTAGTTCCAGGTTTCCGGAATGATTTCTCTTGGTTGCAAATACGGCAGGTACAATGCCATTTCTCGCCGCTTATAGAAATCTTGGTATATACTTGAGGCCAACACAATGCTTATGTGAACTCCGTTCAGAGAAAGCATATTTCATTTGAACTGGCCACGGCATGCTTAGTCCCTCTCGATGTTTCAGTTGTTTTTCTGCCGTTTCTATGTTTCTACACCTCTGCAAGGGCGTGTAATAAAGTTCACGCATCCATGGCGAAGCACAATGCACCTTTTTTATCATAAATGAGACTAACCAATTGCGCGAAAACGCGAACATGAAACAGGCGTCGATTAGAATGTGTACGTAAAAGTGCGTGGTCGCCAACTTCCGCGATTGAACATTCACACTTCCAAAATCTGCACTTTGATGGCGACGACGGTTTATTGCGTCGCCGTGCCCACGATCGCGTCGCAGAGCGATCGAACTCTGAAAGAGGCCTAACGCCCGCTGCAGCCCGTCGTCGGTGCTGTAGCTGATCGGGATTTAACAGTGTCGGGGCGCTTGAAGCTAGAAGCTAACTATGAACAAAGCCTTACGCTGCATCTGAGTGGTTGACTGCTCCGTTTTCTTATTCTTGAGAGTCTCTACAAGGGATTCAGCGATAGGGGTACATAATTGAGGGTTGTTATTCTCTTTCGCAAAGCAGTATGTGTGTATACATGGCTGCTTGGAGGAGAATCCATTTTGTTGTTGCTAGATGAATGCAGCGAATCCGATTTTCTCACAGCAAGCAACTCTGTGTGGGACGTATCCGAGAACAGAGATCGGCCTACAAATTCAGCGCGCTGCCTTCGAACACATTCCAGGAAAACAGAATGATTGGGTCTCCGACCTCGACTCCTTCAAAAGTTGTTAGTGAAAATGGTCGAAAATATAGGGAATCTACCGTTTTTTTTTCTGAAGGCGATATCACATTTTGGGACCAAAATCGTCCTTAGAATTGCTTCCTTCTGGTAACCTCTTTGATCGAACTGCCCTTTTTAGCCCAAAAAAACACTGCTTTCTCTCCTCTGTTCTCATCTCATTTCCCCTACCGAGCTCCCCATTTTTTGTCTTTTTTCGAAAATTGATTGAGCATTTGCTCTCTTCGCTCGGGAATTACTCGTTAGCTGACGCTTGAATGAGCTCATCATTCAGGAGGGATGAGAATCGCCCTGGTGTCAGCTGCATTCATCGCTGAAATAGGAGCTTATTAACCTTAACCATCATAATTCACAAGCACATGCATGGCTAGAGCAGAAATATATGTATAGTTAGGTGCATAAGAGGTCCTAGAAATATGAGTTGGATTGAATTCCCGAATATCAGTATTTTTGTACTAACGACCAAATCAGGCATTGCAATCAGTTTGTCGATGAAGAGCTACATTTTCAACTTTTCGTTTTTTTGTATTGTCATAATTGCTTACTTCTATGACTTTGAACACACATAGTCGCAAAAAAGACCTCGAATAGGTTTGTAACACTTTTTTAATTTAATCATCCAAAAGAAAAGCCTTGATGTACGACTGAAAAAATCAATTTCGAAGTGGTATACTATGTTTCGATCAAGTCGGCTCGCAGAGATTGCAGAAAACCATAATTTTTCCACGTTTTGCACGAAAGGGGAGAGCCAGCAAAGGCACAGTCCAACTGGGGGATTTTTTGATATGATAGCCTGAGCGCCGCTTATATGTACCAAATCTGCCAAGCACGGATTCTCAATTCGTCTAAATAAGCGAGCAAAAAGCGAGGAAAAAGTCGACCACGCTCTAAAAAAAGAAAAAAATGGGTAACGTCCACTGAAGAGTTTTCCATCTCGATAGGGACGAGATGAGTGATGACAACCCGTCCATGGAATCCTCCCCGTTCGAAACTGGAAATTTATTCTGAGGTTTACAGTTGGTATGGTCGCCTCGGAATTTTCAGGCTAGTGAATGGGTGGGGCGAAGACTATCGATCGTGATTTGCGGTCGAAATTCCGCTAGCCGGCGGTGTCGCGAACGTTGCAAAATTGCTGTATGTAAGACGTGGGGCATTCCAAAAGAGCTCTGGGTTTTGCAGTGTGCCAGAAGCGAGCTTGTTTTTTTGTCTGAACGTCGTTATCAACAGTTATGGATCGCACGCATATAGTCGGCGGTCAAAATGAAGAGCTCTTAAGAAGATCCAGAGGGTGTATGCGATCACTTGCGTCTGTGGGTATGGACCATTCAACCGAGTTCAAGTTAGAATCCTACCACGGATTTTATATAATTGTTGTGTGATCAGCTGTACACAAAACATCAATGCCATCAAAATGAAAACTGGTTCACTGAGTATTCTCGTTCATACTAAAAACACTCTCTTGAGAGAGATTCAGATAGTGCATGTTCGTTAAACAGGGAGCGTCATAGGCTGCTTAGCGTATTACCATACACACATGACCTCTATTTCGGAGTCAAATTCACTCTGTTCCTTCACGTGCATGTGCGGAGCGAGGGAAGAGATGGCAAGGAACTCTGAGAGAATCTCCCGCGATCGTTCACGGATAGAATCCCCTCGGTTTCTGGTAGGGGCCAAGAGGATACTAGAATGGGGCTATCGCGGAACGATCGCGAGATTCTGCCAGTCTCAAACCGAGAGCGTACCGCGTTCGTTCATCGATGCTCCCACGATGCTCTATAGCGGAACCGCGAGAAATCGAGCCTGGGCCTATCATGGAACGATCGCGCGAGAATCTACCAGATTCAACCTGAGGGCAAATCGTGTCTATGAATTGATGTATTCGGGTTGTTACATCGCGGAATCGCGATGAACCGAGCCCGGAACTATCGCGGGACGGTCGCAAAATCCTGCCAGCCTCCACCCCTGATCGTACCGCATACAAGCCCTCTCGATGTTTCACCCGAGCGAGTGTGGCCTATTAGATTAACACGAAGCTATAAGGTATTGCCCTTGCCGTATTCCGTGCTGCTTTACTAATTCGCACATCATGAGAACGCGGAACCGGGGGAAACAATCACGGTACCATCGCGGATCGCGAGTGCACCACGGTACTAGCGCGGTAAACCTCTCAACGTTCGCGATACCATCACTGTACGAGAACGAGAATGCCAACGGATGAGTCAAATGGGTAACTATCGCGGAACGAACGCGGATCGCGGGACAAGGGGGACACGAACACGTTACTATCGCGGATCACGGGAGCATCACGGCGCCGGTAAGAAAGAGATGCAGCATACGCATGCAGACGCACGCGATGAGCGGAAATAAATTCCACTGAGAAACACAGGGTATATAAATCCTAGACATGAACATAAACATCGAATGCCATCTAATAAAAATAAAATTCTGGGTTTATTCCCAGCGTTATTGCATCCTTTCGTTCTTCAGTAAGATCGGTATCATACTTCTCGCATCCAGCGTCAACGACAGTGCATGTTAGGCATATCGATTTTCGATCGATACGTTCGATATTGCATCACGTTACTCATCGCAGGTAGCACGGACCGCTCTGGTACTTTGTGTTCCTCATTGTGTGTTAGAGCAAACTCGGCGCGCGCAGACATGCGAACCGAGTTTGCGCCAACGCGCAATAATGAGCGCCAAGTATCAGTGCGATCCAGTCTGACTGCATGATGACTGGATAAATTCGATAGCATTTGTAAGCTCTTTAGAATCTGTAAAGATCTTTCGATTTAGCAGTGGAACGGTGTGTGCCTCGGTGAAATATAGTAAGTGGTAAGGATGTTTCAACGAAAAAAAAAACGAACGCTCCATACTCTTGATAATCATAATTGAGAGCCCACTAGAAGTGCCCCATAGCTTATGTATTGTTTTTAGAAAAACGAACAAGTCATGTTCAATATTGTATGCTGATCGTAAGTAGGCGATAGTTATGCTACAGTGATATCCCTAATGGATACAAGAGAATATGTGATATTTATCGAAATTATTGAGTTTTTACATTCTCAAATCACTTATTCAGTTGATCGTTTTGGTTGAGAGAGAGGGAAGCAGTATTTTGAGGAAATCCAGTCTTGCAGATATCAAGACACTGCTCTATTCAGCGCTCAAGTGGGACTATCCAGTTCCTTGTTTGGAAGCCATCGCAAGTCAAGTATATCCACATAGAAGCCCATCTATAGAAGATAACACTATAGAAAGATCGAGTTCTTTGTTAAAGGCAGTGTTCACGATGATTCTCGTTTCCAAGTTTTCCACTCAAAACAATGCGTTGGCAACCAAGTGTTACCAAAATCACGAAGAAACGGCGAGAAACGCACTAATTCGTCTTATTTCAGTGACATTATTCTATGGCTTGGACTAGTTGTCTGGTTGGATGAACATGTTCACGGTGGTTGTCACCGGCAAAAAATGGGACTAATCGAAAATGGAAGAATATTTTGGGCAAAACAGTATTAGTTAGGGCCCGAAGGAAACAACGGAGCAATAAAGAATGAAGAATTGCGAAAGATGGATCCACAAAAGATCTCATTGTCACAACGAACAGTTCCATTGATACTTAAGAGGCGGGCTGATACTTGAGGATTTCGCGCCCTTCTGGTGCGTTTTTCTCGGTTTCTTCGTCATTCCAGTTCCACTCGGGGGCCAAACAATCGATTTAGCGAATAATCTCAAAATCGAAGATTATCGTGAACACTGCCTTTAAGTCACTGTTTTTGTGTGTGTGTGTGTGTGGAGATTTCAACATAAAAATATTTATGCCCACTATTTCAATGACAGGATCATCTTTCATCCAAACTTTTACGGAATAAGATCAAATTATTCCCACTAAAACCACAAATGCTCATTGAAGTCCAGGAATCGGAATAAAAAGTATATTTTAGGTATGGCCTCGGACGTTGGCGACTTTTTCACCAAACAGTTCAATAACGTAAAGGACCTATTCGCCAACAACCAATCGGTATGCATTTCTTACCGTTATTAATTCAGTTACTAATTCATTTTTTATGCCGAGTTTTATTCAATGGACTACAAAGTTTCAAAGCTGGTTTTCCTAATCTTTCGCTCTCTAGGAACTTGATAAGAACATCAATCGAGTAAAGGATCTTCTAAAGGCTGTACAGGAGAAGGCAAAGGTTGGCATTTTCAGTCTGCTTCTTTATTTAGCCCACTTTTTCGCAGCTTTTTTTTTCTTTTAGAACGATTCTTTTATTTTTCAAACTACACATATTTGCTTTAACATAACATAACATAACATAACATAACATAACATAACATAACATAACATAACATAACATAACATAACATAAAATAACATAATATAACATAACATAAAATCACAAAACATAACATAACATAAAATAACGCACAATACACAATGGCATGGCATAACATGGCATAAAGTGACTTGGCATGAGTACAAGGCACAACATAACAGCACCTGACATGACGTGACATTACATGAACTTAGTAACATAAATCAACATAACTTAAAGCGGCGAAACATGATATTGCATAGGCTACTGGCAATAAAATACACTGACACGATACATCATGACATTATACGGCATAGAATACAGCAACATGGCTTAGCAATACATATGGCTTATACATAAGACCATGGCTACATTGTGACGGCTATTTTCAAGTAAAGTGACGTGGAATCATTCATTCAAATTCGTGGCTTGCGTACTCGAGAGAAAATATTTAAATCCCACTCGCGGCTGGCGCGGTGGTCGCGTGCGCTGGCCCGCTAATCGATCCAGTCCGAGAAAGGAGCGCAGCTGATTAGCGTACCATACCGTCAGCCACTGGCGAAATTTAACCCATTCACGACCGCGTGTCCCACCGGTGGGACACGCGTTGGCTACCACTTCGGACCGCGTGTCCCACCGGTGGGACACTGTTTTCGAAAATCGATTTCTCAACCGCAAGAAGGAATTTCTAAACCTTCTTATGGTCAATGTATTTACCTATTCTAGAGTCGACTATAATCTTCGTGGTCCGCTGGCAGCTTCGCAACTACAATATATCTGACCCTTCGAATGCAGCAAGGTCAAAAACCGCATTTATGAGTACAGATCGCATTTTTATAACCACTTAATGGCGATTTTTTGCCATTACTCGAGAAGCAATCCCTACTTATAGGAGTAATCAGATCGTAAAGCTCTATTTAATAAATCACAGAAATATGATTACTGATATTGCTCACCAGTTCCGCGTAGAGAGTCGGCTTTTCTTTTGCCCGTATGTTGTTCACAGAAATTTTTATGCAAAGTTCACCAATATTGCGATCACTAGGGCCTTTCTTGAAAGTCCTGCTTGGTAACTGTTGGTGTACCATCGTAGACCGGGGCTCCAACTTCGTTGAAAACTACCTTGGAGAGAAGCGGACGAGAAAAATGGGGACGAGCCAGAGCAGAAAACGAGTGGAAACTTAAAAAACGGTTATTACACTAATCATTCCTAGTCAATTTGTACTATTGTAATATTTTTATTGTAATTTGTAATATTTAAACTATTTCCTACGTCTGAATGTAAAAAACAAAAATGCTTTTCACAAGAAATCTCTTTGTAGAAGGCGCCGAACCGGAGGGGTGAAGGGGTGGCCTAGAAAAAAAAATGGCGAAGATCTAAAAAAAGTCATTTTCAACAGCATTACCAGTCAATACGAAAATCGAGGGGTATTTTCTACGTCTAAATGTCAAGAAGATTGCTAAAAATGTTTACTACAAAAAAAAACTCTCCTCAGTATGCGATAAACCGCAAGAGCGAGGGAGTAGCTAAAACACAAATAGTGCAAATCTGAAAAAAATATCATTTCACTAAGCATTTCCTGTCAATTGAAAAACAGAAGAATGTCTATTATGGTAATCTTCGATAATCAATGTTTCGAACCGCTAGAATTCATCAAACTCACGTGATTTGTGGATGGTCTTATCTACACAGTCAAAAATTTAGAAGGCCATTTCTCTGGAAGGAAAAAGTTATGGAAGCCGAAACTTTGGCATCATGTTTTTGATGTCGAAAGTCGTACAATAAACAAAAAAAACGAAAATCGATTTTTTGGTGGCGTGCCATTCGAGCAAAAGTGGCCCACCGGTGGGACACTGTATACGGTGACGCAATATTGCACGCGGTCCGAACGTGCAGCCACCCAAAATTAGGCGTGGTCGTGAATGGGTTAAACAGCACGCCCCAGCCGCGGGTGAAATTTGAATGTTTTTCCCTGAGGACGCTATTCACAGACCTAACTGTGTGAAACATTATATCCGGGGTCAGTTTTCTTAAGATATTTTCACCTGAAAAAAAAACTAGCCGAAAAAAGTGGAAACTGACGTCCTATCCGATAACTTGAATTTCAGATGCTGGAGCCAATGGCCAATGACGCGCAGAAGAAGACACTCGCACAAGTGGACACCTACCTCAACCAAGTAACTGAGTTTGGCAATGAAGTAAGTTTCTTATCGAATTGAATGATCCAAGTCTAAATGCCATATTCCTTTGATCATATAATTAAGTCTTCGAAGTAAACCAATTTTTTTTACTGATTTCTTTATAAGTGCAACAATTTTGTTGAAGTTTGCCCTTCATAAATAGGCAGTGTGCGCGCTCACTCTCGATACATCGGTATATTTCTAAGCTCTACGCTAGAAATGTCTTTTGACATTTCTTACGGATATTTGGTCGCCCGATTAACTCCTTGTTTCTCCTATTCAATCGCGATCTCCATCTTTTACCAGTCGTTTTTGGAGCGGTTTTTCTCTTTTCTTTGTTGCGCTTCCATATGAATTCTGCTTTGCGGTGGCTGGTTGCTGGGCTGCAGTTATTACCAGCGTCTCTAGGGATACCTTGGCCATAAAATTAGCGTTCACGAAATGGTATGCGAAACATCTTGGGATGGATTCAACAAAACTGGGGGAATACTTTAAAGTTGTCGGGCTTAAAGGCAGTGTTCACGATGATTTACATTTCCGAGTTTTTCACATGATACGAAACGTTGGCCTCCAAGTGTTACCGAAATTACGAAAAAACGGCAAAAAACGCACTAAAACGTCTTATTTCAGTTACATTATTCCCTGGCCTGGACTAGTTGTCCGATTGGATGAAACATGTTACCGGTGGTTGTCACCGGTAAAGAATGGGGCTACTCAAAAATGGAAAAAATATTTCAGGCATGACAGCATTAGTTAGGATCCGAAAGAGAGAGAGCGGAGCTACAAAAAGTAGAGAATCGCGAAAGACGGGTCCACGAGACATTTCGTTGTCACAACGACTAGTACCAGTGAGAGTAAAAAGGTGAGGTGAGAATAAGGGATTGGTGCCCTTCTTGGGCGTTTTTCCCGATTTCTTCGTCATTTCAGTTCCACTCGATAGCCAAACAATCGATTTAACTATTAATCTCGAAATCGAAGATTATCGTGAACACTGCCTTTAACATACCAGCGAGGATTAATCGCTCATTCTGCAATGGAATTTTTTTGAGAACATGCGGGATTTCTTCTTCGAGTCTCGCAGAAAATTTGAAAAATAGAAATTGTGCACCTCAGTCTTCGAACATCTCAATATGGTCGAGTTCTGGTGGGAAATACCAGCTGTGGATAGACAGCCGACTATTTTGGCGCAGATTTTAGAGCCCGTGTCCTGCGTATAGTCGCCTCGTAATTTTTAGTCCAGTCAAAAAACTGCGAAGAGTCGCCGCTATGCACTACAAATGACTACAAATTTGTCTTGTGTCGTCCATAGACTAGGCTGGAAAGTATGAGACCACCATACTGCAACCATTATTAAACTATGGAGTGAAATCTATGCGGTTCGAATCCTCTTTGATAATTTTTTGTCCTTTTTTTTGATATAAACATTACATTTTATAATTGTGTAGAATAATTTTAAAAAAACAAAAGAGCACTGGCGCTCTGAACGAAGCGAAGATTACATGCCGAATTTTTAGAAATAGCCTTCGACCGGAAGTTGCTTCCGAATCAGCCTGTTACAATTCTTAGAATCCTTTTGATTGAAATTCATCTAAAAATTATTAACTATGAAACTAAAAGAAATTCATGAAAACCTCGTTAATTGGGGGATGTGCGAACACCTGTATGTACATACTTAGCCATTCTATCTTGTTTCTGTGTTTTGTCGCGAATTGCCACTTTTTTCACTAATTCATTTTCACTTTTGTGATGACGAGATCTAAACTCTCATGAAAAGAACTCCAAATTCGTTTTTATCGCGAAGCGCGCTTTTGAATGAGCGGCTAAACTGTTAACTACCTGTAGACAGCTACCCGTCAAGGTTTCGCTGGCCTTGATGGCAGAGAGTTGCGAGCGGTGCATGTTTGAGCTTTGAAAAACGACCTCGTCGGAAACCAGATACGATTAGAGGGTCAATATGGAGGTTAAAAATCGATCAGTGAAGTCATTGTCGCAGCTTCCCTTAGCATATGAGCTGATGTTAGGGTTGCACTCAGTCAGAGTATCAATCCCAGCTCTTTTTTTTTGTAGAAATGGTACATATTCCATGAAGGCTATATTCAACAGTTGTTTTAATAAAAACATAACGAGGATTCGAGAAATTTCATAGAGAATACCTTCGTCAATCGATGACAAACCTTTCTTCCCTGGAAAAGCAAACCAGTTGGTGGCCGACCCATTCCGACAACAGTTCGCTTTCATGCAATGACTATGTATGTTTACGAGAAATCCTCCTTTCACGGGTACGACTTTTCTTCTACGATCACATGCCAAGGAAGTGTCGCCGTGAAGGTTTTTCCTTTTCAAAATCTTGTAATCAACACGAATGGCCTCTACGCGTTTGCGATTGGATGGAAGACATACAGCGGCGTTTACCTGGGGTAGCTATTTTCGATGAAAGTGATGATTTGGCCGGATTTTTTCACTATAGTTCTTTTTCAATTTTCAAAGAATACGCAAAATAGTATGTATAGATGTTAGTGAGAGATTCCATTGATATAAATTGGTGGCTTCATCGCTAGAGAAGTTTCTGTCCGTGGAGGCTAAGCTATGGTCCTTGTGGTTTACGTATAAGAAGATTGCCGGAAGCATTTATACGCAACTCGTCGTGAGGAGATGAGGAAGCGAGGGCAGCTTCATGATGAGAGGTAAACATGGCTGACAGTGGAACTGGTTACAAGAAAATTGGCTGAGACTCGGCTGCGAATCTGGGAAACTCTATTGGGAGAATTGCTAAGGAAGGTCCTGGTAGTTGTTGTTTTCTAACTCTGATAGTATTTTATCCATTCATTGCTAGACGCTTTCAAAATGGACCAGCTATCCTAACGACAGTTTTAGCGCGACGAATTCAATCTTTCCAAGCAGCTTCCTAGCTTTGACCAGATTTTTTCTCGAAGCGTTGAAGTTCATCACTGGTTTTTGCAGAATCTCTTTCTAAAGATCAGCATACCAACAGGATTAGCTCAGATCTATTTCTTCCCACAAGATCGCAGGCTATACTTGATCTGCTAAAGCACCACTTTATGTAATGGGAGATTTCCTGTAGCACTTTATATGCTCTCCTCTCAGGCGATTATCTCTAAGCCTGCCAGTGTATCTCCCGAAGGCCGCGTATTCTTACAAGATGTGTACATGGTCTTTTTTCGCAAATGTCCCGAGCTAAGGGAGAGGATTCACACCGATTTGACAACTATCCGAACTCACGTTCACTGCTCACCCAGACCTTCCGTTGATGGGACTGTCCAACACGGAGGACGATTAAAGAAAGCTCTTTATAACTGTGAAGCAGGCCCACGCTGTGTAACACCTGCCAAGTGCAAGCCCTCAATTCCTCCAGATAGGCGAGATATAGGAGGAAGCCACCCCAGCGCCCTCACAGTAAGAAGCCAGTTCGCCACGCCCCCTAAGGAGTCGTTCATACTTCCGCCGCCGAGCGGCGCCGCACAGTGGATTTCTGTAGTATTGATCACGCCGTGCGGCAAGATCAGTATTATAGAGTTGCGCTCCGCAGCGCCGCTAGGCGGGGTAAGTATAAACGAGCCCTAAAGCGACCTTTCGAGCTCAACAGTGGTAAGATGAGCAATTTTTTCGACCATTAGGTTCGGTCTTCTCTATATTCTCAGCTTCTCTGTTCATTAGGAATACAGGCCCCGTACAAATCGTCCACCATGCTTTTGCCACTCAAATTTAGGCAATCTTTGAGGAGTCACGACCCCATTCGTAGAGGGTTCTGAGCGATTCTGGAGACACCGTTGTGATCAGCGCGAAGTTCTCTCCATGCCGAGCAGTGGATTTCTAGAATGATTCTGAGGTCGCACTGGGCCTTCAAGAGCACAGTCCAACCTCAGAATGGGTACGGAGTTGTGGACCCTCAAAAATTGAGCTGCGGAAACATCGTGGACAAGTTGTCCGAGACTTGTAAATTCCATCATTTGTAATCGATGTATGCGAGCCAGCCTGAGTAAAGAAAGAGGCTGAGAATAAAGGGAAGCACGGGTTGATCGGAAACAATCGCTCATTTCGCCACTGTTGTGCTCGAAATATGTTAAAGAGGGCGTGCCAATGTGGCTTCCTGATGTGGCGCCCCAGGGTGGTTTCCTCCCATACCTCGCTTATTCGCAGGAATTGAGAGTTCGCACTTGGCAGGTGTTATATGAGATAGGCCTACTTCAAAATTATATGGAAATCTCAGCTTGGACTGTGCCTTTGAGGCGGGGATCACACTTACAGCGACGAGCGATGCGACGCTTTGTTTACGATCAATAGTGACCGAAAATAGATATGCCATATATTCCAGTCGCTGGTCGCGGGAAGTATGATCTCGGCCTAGAAGCGGTAGGCACGCTCAAAAAAGGTATCGGTTTTTGACATAAATTGAAGGTTAAGAGTTGGTAGTATGGGTAACAAACGGAAAAAAACGGATGAAAACTGAATGCAAACAGAGGAATTACGGGTTGTTTTCGTTATGGAGTGAAAGTGGACGAGTTATTCCGCAGCATGCGCACTCGGTTGAAGTAGCAAAGCTAGCAGTAAATGGATTGTGATAGCGAAGCTAGTAGACTTTCAAGGCCCGTGCTAGAACGCCTACGTCGTTGAAGGTTTCAAAAACTAACCAAGGTTACCTTCCAACAATCAATTTGGACGAGTTTGTATTGAAGGTGGAGACTGCTAAGCGAATGGGCGGGGACTGCCCAATTTCTGGTCTCGAAGTTGCTCGAATTTGCTAGTTCTGAGTGGTTTTTGACGCTTCCAACGAAGTGAGCGTTCTTTTATTCATGCAATTATTGTCAGATAACTGGTTCTTGGAATTTCCTGGAGTTGTTGCCTGCTAGTGTGACCTACCGTGCGATGGATTTTTGCTCCGACTATAGGGAAATATATATCAGATTGAAGCTAACCCCCTTAGTCCATCTTCAACGTTCAAGTCGTTCATCAACTGACTTTCAGGTGAAGAAGGATGGAGAGCAGAAGTTCGAGCAGAATAAGACGAAATGGCAAGAAATGCTCAACAGCATCTTCGAGAAGGGAGGACTCAATGATGTTTTGAAGATGTTGAACCTGAAATCAGCCACGAGTTGCACTGTGTTGGCCGCCCTCGTCGCTCCAGTCGTGGTTGCATTCACTCGTTGAATCGTAACTTCGCTCAGCGAATCAATAATCATATATGTAGTGTAAACAAGACCTCCAGCTGCCGCTGATCAACACATTTGCTTACATGTGATTATGGTTATTTGCTTGATTTTTTTTTGTTATCCTCTGATGTTCTTCTCGATCACTATGGTATTGTGTATGTATGTAGATTATTACAGCGTTGTTAAGCTGTTTACGTACACTTTTCTCCCTGTTTTCTATCTCCTATTTTCCGGTTCTTCCTCGGTACTATGCCATTTGATTTTGTAAATAAATTATCTATTGTACAGCAGAGTCATGCAGAATTTTTTTCTTACAAGTGACGACCCCCCGTGGGAAGAGACGTCATGAAAAAAGTTCTTCTGAAAGTTGTGGGGAATGGATATAGTAACATTACTGTATGTAGGGAATTACAAAAGGACCATCCGGTAGAGCAAAAAAATGGAAAAACACAAAAAATTAGCGTGCGCATTCTCTTCAACCGACCACCATGGTTGTGCTTTCGGTTTTTCAGAAGCGAAAATTGGCTGGCTACTATATCTAACACCCATCTACCTCAATCTGCTTTATTTGGATCAATATAATTTTTCGACTTTTTTTTTCGCCATATGCTCGCTCACTCACTCACCCTCGAACTCCAGATAATCGAAAAAAAAATTTCTGCGTGATCGAGCCAAGTTTAGTAGTTTTCGATACAGGGTCAGCAGGTGTATTGGACAACCGATTGTCGCCTTCTGAAAATGAAAGCTGCGGCCATGATGATAATTTTTAAGAAAGGGTTCATCGCTTTGCTTCTTACAATGGCAATGCTTTTTCCACGATGATTCGCAAACGACTTTTATGTGTTCAAGAAAGGTGTACTCTTTCACTAAAGCAAAGTTATACAAACTCAGAAGATGCTCGCATTACAATATTTCTCAATGAACCCGAAATGCCAGCACAAGAAGAAGTGAAGGATAATTTTTTGAATAGGGTGCGGAAATGCTCATATACTACAGGGATTCACGCGATAGAAATTGTAAATCCAGTCAGATTGGAAAAAGCAAGTTAAAATGTGAACGAGAAACGTCGTGGATAAACAACCGAACAAATGCAGAACAATTTTTCCAGAAGATGCATTGCGGGAATCGAACCCACAACCCTAAGTACATAGTTTAGCACTCCCCATCGTTATCCTCTCGACCATCGCTGCACGGTGACTTATGCAACTTCAATCAAGTGATACGAGGAATGGAATGCACAGTGAGCTCGGGGACGGCTTATATCTCACGAATGGGCCAGAATCAAACCGTCAAACCCTGTATAGGGCAATTTGTTGTAACTTAATGTGTGCCGAGCATATGAACTCACCCCCGCCTCTCCGAGTAGGAGGTTACAGGTGGTTTCAAATCGTTTTCTCTTTTTTCTGGAATATTGGAAGGCCCTTAGGTAAAACCCAACATACAGTAATGTTACTATATCCATGCCCCACAACTTTCAGAAAAAAACTTTTTTCAGGACGTTTCCTCCCTTGTTAGTGCCGCTATACGTATGCTATAATTCGGAGAGAAATTTACTTTGTTACTTCGCGCGCGCCTGTGGAGCTAGGATAGAGACAGTGAGAGTATGCGAAGATGAGGAGACGCAGCATATACGCGCACACGCACGCGAGCGACCCGCCAAAATTTGGCCCCAAAATTGAGGGTACTTCCCTAATCTTTTCGTAATTGCGCTAAAAAGTTGCGGACCACCGCTGTTGCGGCACGCAGCATGATGATAATCGTACTAGGCCGAAGGGCAATTGTGACGGGACCCGGTGGCTGCGTGCTGCAACAGCGGCCGTACTCAACTGCGGAGCCTAGATAAGGACAGTACATATATCAGTTTACATGAAGTCTAGCCAAATGCAAATTCCTCCCCCCCCCCCCCCCCCCGCGTGGTCGGCGTGCGTGCTGAGTGGCCGCTCCTGAACGGGCCTAAGCTTTTCTGGACGCACACCGACCTCAGGAGCGAACAATCGCATTCGGAAAGACGGCACAGTACCAGGGAACACTTCAGGATAACTTTTAGATGCGCATGATGGCACCCTGTTGGAGGCCAAGCAGAAAACCATTCTAGTTGGTTGTACGTTACCCAGAGTTTTCAGTATACCCCGGCCTCTAATACAATCACTAACTGTTCCTAATACAATCCGTTTTACCCTTCTTCTCTCCGGTACACTCACTGCTCCCATTCGGAACTCAAAATCAGACATCCTTGCTCCCTGCTGCTCAGACAAAGGATAGAGGCGAGCCGAGATGGGATATTGCCGTTTTGGGCCAGCCGAGGTGAGGTGATAAAGGCTCGAAACGTAGTTGAGGGCTGTCCGAGGTGAGATTGGAGGGCTAGAAGAGGTTTTTTCTCTGGTCGCCCTCACCCGGTTGACTGAGTGGATAAGCGTAATGCAGGAGGTGATACTGTTAGCAACTCAGATATTCGCTGAGCAGCTAGGGCACTGAAACGGCCTCTCATTTTCTGAGCAGCATCATGAAGATATCTTCTGACGACCGCTCACCAGTTTGTGATTGGCTGATGAACTCAGCGTTACAAACCCCATCGTCGCAGGATATCGTCCCATGGTGCTGGAAGTGCAGCATATGTCGCGGAGCTCCGGCGCCCTACGGAAGAAAATGTCCTAGAGCCTGCGGCTGCTCGCCATTGGATGGCTCCGCCCACCCCTCATCCTAACTGGTCTAATCCTGACATGCTTAGACAAAAGTATTAACAATGTTGCTGGTATAAAAGGCTTCTCATTTCGCAGTGTGTTTCAGTGGGGTCTTCGGAGTCGGACCTGGAAGGTGGCCTCGAGTCACTCACCAGAAGATTCACCGGATACCGGAGGATAATTTTTGTCGCCGAGGGGAGGGGGCTCCCCACGGCTCGGGGGAGGGGGTGGTACCCAGCTGTGGGGTCACCTCCCCACGGTCCACGGTGGGGTGCACTCTTTGCGGGCCGTGGCAGTGGGTGACCCCCCCCTCTGGGGACCCCAAAGCGGATTACCACAGTGGCATGTCCCCGGAGCATGTCAGGCCGGAAAATTTTTGTGATGGTGCGCTCACGGCGAACCATCAGTGATGGTGCGCGTCTCGGAACACCGACGGTGAGCGCACCTTGTCGCACTCGGACGCGCGCTGGGAGCAGCATAAGTCGCGAAATGTGGCGTGGATACCAAGGCTGGGAGCAGCACATGTCCCGTTAACTGGGGTTTTAAACGCAAAACTGGCAGCAGCATATGCTGCGGTGGTTGCGCCCCGTTACGCCCACTTTTTCAGCAGCTAGGGAACGGCCTTGGCCTAGAAACCTCCATGATGTGTCCTGGCTGCTCAGCGATTATGCGAGAAACAAAGGAAATCTACGACCGGACCAGATGAAAATCACAGTAACCCTGTAGATGTAGTACACCTCAGCATGAAAGAGCGGTTGTTCTCCTCATGGCAGAGGTGTACATAGAGCAACAATCACATGGAAATGAGTCCGCTTGTGAATTTCATTCTTTGTATACTATTAATCATTTCACAGGGCAGCAGTTGTTTTTCAGAGACGACACCCACAGACAAAATCGAACATACCCATGGATGGCATAGGGATGTGCGGTAATTTTCGTCAAAAAAATTCAGAAAAACAGAATATCGAGTTTGTCAGAAAATAGAAAAAAGAAAGTTCAGAATGGCCAGAGAATGGAAATCAGCAGTAAAGTAGCACGCAGGAGAGCAAAGGGATGATGGCCATCGATGGAACGATTTTGCGCTTAATAACAGAGTGAGGCTTCCTAGTATGTAGAATGACGCAGACGATACATAACGTCGGCATGGATTTGGAGGAGGCTTCGCTTTCACTGTTGAAGGTTGGCGCAAACTAGGTGCCATATGCTATAACATAGGTGCACCGAGTTGGCGCCAACCTCCAATGGGGAACGCAAAGTCTCTTCAGGATCCATGAAGATGTTACAGTCCATGGCAGCAGGAAGAGGTGGTAGCGTGGTTGCGCATTTTCATTAAGCATACCGTTGCGTTAGCTGGCTCGGTTCCAAGTTTGCAATTAATCGGAAAGGTAACAGCTGATAAATGTTTTACGGGCTGTGGTTTTTTGTTTGATTTGAAAATTTTCGGGTTATTCTTGCGTGTATCTGTAGTAACGAGTTCAGATGTAATGGCATTTTGTGCCTGGGAGGACTTAACAGATTTAAAGTTTCCCGATACTATCTTTCCATCGAAATTTTAAAGAATCAAAAGTTTGCCGTTGACTGTAGCGGGTCATCCGCAGATCCGCGCTCAGAACCCTAGTTTTTATTTTTTTTATTTTTGATCGAATTCGGAGAAAAAAGCATTAAATACGTCGAAAACGCACACAATAATTGCAAATAATTGCACGCAGGAATATCAGAAAAATAAAAGAAACATAAAAAACCATAACCCATGAAAAATTTTCAGCTATTTTGTCATCGATTAATGACAAACTTGGAACCGAGCCAGCCATGGCTACGGTACGCTTTGCGAAATTACGCAACCACACCACCGCCTTTTTCCGTTGCCATGGACTGTAGGCTTTACGACCTATCCTCTATTCCGAAGTGAAACATTTGAGTGTCGATCGCGTGCGTGTGCGCGCGTGTGCTGCATCTGGGTGGTGGCCATTGTGTATCAACACCCCTGAGGAGGCGGGAGAAACGGGGGAGGAGAGAGGTTCCTGATTGGGCGCAACACGGGCTAGCCCCGGCCACGGCTGTTGCGTCCAATCAGGAACCTCGCTCCTCCCCGTTTCTGCCGCCTCCTCAGGGGTGTTGATAGACGATGGTCACCACCCGCTGCATCTCTCTCTCCTCCACATTTTCTTGTTGTTTGCCCCTTGCTCCGCACCCTGACGCGAGGGAACAAAATGAGTTTAGCTGCAAATTAGAGGATAGATACATTCACTCACCTTAGAGAGTTTCCGTCATCCATAACTGCTTCGAACTAAGATTTCAACGCGTCAAAACGTCTAAGCTGATGTGAACAAGTTGGAATACAATACCCGCGCTAAGTTTTGTAAAAACCGGAAGCATTTGCCAAACTTGGCAAAAAAGCGTCCGATGCATGTAACTTTTTTGAACGAGGACGTTTTTGAATTCTGAAAGCGCTATCATATTCACAGCTCAATTTCCTACATAATAATGTGCCTTGTGGACCGAAGTTCCAAAAAATCGCTTTGTTTTCGAGTGAAATCATTATTGCGGTAGTTTCACAAAAACGTCGCGCGCGGCAAAGTGCGGCGAAACTTTGAGTAGTAATTGTACGAGTAATGGAAGAGCAATCTTCATGTTTTCTTCGTGAATAAGATGGGGGTGGGGCTATCTCAAGATTTGTGCAAATTGATTTTTAGAAATCCTCCATTTTTCGGTCTGGGGCTTTCGCAACAAAAGTCCGACTTTTCAGGAAGCTCCCTAGAGTGTTTATTGAAGGATTTCAAAAATTCAAACTGCACAGATCTCTAGATAGCCCCACTTTCATCCAAATCACGAAGAAAACATAAATATTGCTATTCTATTACTCGTACAATTACTACTCAAAGTTTCGTCGCACTTTGCCGCGCTCGACGTTTTTGTGAAACGACCGCAATACTAATTTCACTCGAAAACAAAGTGATTTCACGCAAAGTCGGTTCGCAAGGCACATTATTATGTAGGAGTTTGAGAACTAAAAAACGCCCTCGTTCAAAAAAAGTTACATGCATCGGATGCTTTTTTGCCAAGTTTGGCAAATGCTTCCCGTTTTTACAAAACTTAGCACGGGTATTGTACCTAGCGTTTGAAGTGGTTCAACTCTACTATACAATTAAAGGCAAGATTCGCTATAAATATTATAGTAGAGTTCGACTCAGAAATGCGGTTGTTTGGTCGTGAGTTACCAAATAGTTAAGAAACAGTGAAGAAAAGCCCACAGAATAAGCTAAAATAGTGGTCTCTTACGTGCGTACAGGTTCAGGGCGCGGATGAGATTACGCGCCCTGTAAGTATCCACAAGCGCGCGCTAATGGCGAATTGAGAGCGAATCTATCGGGTTGGACGTGGCGAAGTTGCTTGGCAATTCGCCATCGGAAACGTCCGCGTGACTAAAAGTTGGTCAGAACGAGGGGAGGGCGAGGCGGGCTAAGCAGGCGTACTGGGCTCACGAAATCTTCCCTTTGCGGCCGTCTTTACCTATTTCTGGCCCGTTTTGGCCGCTTTCTTCGATCCCATCCCCTCCAGCATTTATCAGCGTAGTGTTCCACACTAACAACTCAAAAACGAGATTTATCGTGAACACTGCCTTTAAAGACACCTTCGAGTGTCGTTTTCAAACGTTTTGCCCACAGTCTGCGAAAACGTTTGCCCAATTCTGCAATGCTTGTTGTCAAGGGTAAAAATGAAAGGACCACTATTTTCCCAGCATTTCTCTCTCGATTTTCGTATTTGCGATTTTGAGCGGAGTTGAACAGTGAACACTCCGAACTGGTTGTTTAAGTCACACACTACCTAGGGACTAGCATTCAGGTCTCCGGCAATAACTGTTTTTAGAGTGTCTTTTAGCGTCATCGCTTACCTCACATGATGTCACTATTTTGAGTTGCGTTATGTCAGAAATCGCTATGTCTTCGAATTACCCTAGACTCAGAAATACTATCTGATAGAGAGTCAAAAAATATTTTTCGAAGCGTTTTAAGCGATTGCGTATCAAAGTTCTCTAACCTGCTTTGCCAAAAAAATACTTCTTCTCGAAATAGCCTTATTTTGAAAATAACTGCTCGGCGATGTTCGACAAACAACTCGATGGCGTTGTTTGGCGTTGTTGGCGGTGCTGTGTCGGTGACAGGCGGCTGGCAGGGCAAGGCAAGGCAAGGTGCTCGATGCTGTTTTCAGGTGGTCGGTCGGTCGGTGCTTTGGCCCCATGCGGGACTGGCAATAACAACTAAGCACTTGGCGCCGTCACTTCCACAAAACCAGTTTCGCCATGGAGACGGCGATCTTATTTGGAAAAATCCTGAAAGTGAATTTCAGGGATGTTAGGCGCCGGAGAAGCTTTGCTGGAATAGTTGTGCTTTTTTAAATGAAATTTGACCAAGTATTCGAATGGAAGAATATAATCAATCACTTTCGAAATTTTCGATTGGGTAAAAGAGCAAACATAAACGATTTTGAATTTTGAACAAATGAATTTCGAATAATTCCTTTTTAATATACTGTTGAACGAGATAGGTTCGATGAAACCAACTTTCGTGTTGAACGCTAGTTTTTAATTTTTTTTGGCATTAAAAGCGCAGATAACCATATATTATTTTTCCAATTTTTGTATAGCTTAGCATCTGTAGTGAACGAAAATGTCGAACGAGCCCCGAGAAACCTTCATATGCAGAGAAAAACCAGTTGGAAACATTTGAAGTTCGGGCCGAAAGGGTTTTCGAGGTTTTCTGCATTTTGCGACCTGGTGACAGTCATTTTTTAATGTTTTCCAGCGTGTACACTTTGTAGCATATTGTTTTCCATTATGTTTGACGGTCGCGTCAACAATCTATGGAAAAGTGTTAAAGGCAGTGTTCACGATGAAAAAAGTTTTCGAAACTCCACTAGGATTGGGTAGTGGAGGGACACTCTGTAACGTTAACGTCGAAAGAACGCATGAAAACGAGCCAGAAAGAGCCCCAAAAGAGCCCGAAGTTGCAACTTCGAGCGCATTGAAAACCCCAAAAGCGCATCACACGCCCACCGACGTGAAGAAATGGATGCTCGAGATCGTGAGACGAGCGATGATTTCCAATCATTAGCCCCGTTCTTCCCTTCATTCTCAGCTTCTCTCTTTACTCAGGTCAGCTCGCATAGATCGGCTGCAAAAGACGGAAGTTACAAGCCTCGGACAACTCGTCCACCATGCTTCCGTAGCTCCATTTTAGAGGGACCATACCTGCGTTCACAGAAGGTCTTGTATGATTTCAGAGACATCATTGGAATCAGCATGGGACCGTTTTCAAAACAGGCTGAAAAACAGAAAAACGATTTTCATCGTGAACACTGCCTTTAAATGATCGAACCAAAAGTACTAGGTGATCGTTCCCACAGCAGTTTTCAGGTTGCCTTAACTTTCAAAGGCATCGTACGCGCTGAAAGCCACTAACAGTTTTTTTGTGTTTAATTAATTGGTTGGACTCACGTGGAAAGTTCCTTGCATTACTAACGCTCTATTGTGAAGATATATGAGCTCGAATGTCTCGAATTCCGTCAAAAGAGGCCGGCCCTCCGTGAGTCATTTGGCACAATTTGCTGTCGGCCATCTTATAACTAACTGATCAACAAGTGATTTAGTACAAATGAGTAGAAGTTGATGAAATACTGTGCTTCTCTGGGCCAAATTCCGGTCCGCAATTGCGTTTCGACTCGCTTTGCGGCCGCACGCGCTCGAGTCAGTCGGGTTTCCAGCGCCAAAACCAACCCGATATGGCTTTTTTATACAGTTTTCTCCAATCGCTCCAGCCGCGAAGCGGCTGGAGAGGTTTGGTTTTGCCTGGCACTTGTGATCACTTAGATTTTGGTAAAGTAGTTAATAAAACCTGTAAAACAAATTTTCTAGAGATTTCCTTCTGGATATAAGTGAGAGAGTATAGAAGACACCCGCTGACAAAATTTGAGCCAAATCGATTGAAAATTAACAAAGTTAGATCGGCGGAAGCTTAGCTAAAATTCGCGTTTTTTCTTGTAACGCGTCCCTCGTGTCCTGTTCCTCGTCCCTCGTTCCTCGTTCGCGCCACTAGCCACTGCCAGTGGTCGCAGGCTATCAGTACATAGGGCATCTGATGACGTCATCAGGGTGTCATGTAAAGTACATAGGGCATCTGATGACGTCATCAAGATGTCATGTAAAGTACATAGGGCATCTGATGACGTCATCAAGATGTCATGTAAAGTACATAGGGCATCTGATGACGTCATCAAGATGTCATGTAAAGTACATAGGGCATCTGATGACGTCATCAAGATGTCATGTAAAGTACATAGGGCATCTGATGACGTCATCAGGGTGTCATGTAAAGTACATAGGGCATCTGATGACGTCATCAGGGTGTCATGTAAAGTACATAGGGCATCTGATGACGTCATCAGGATGTCATGTAAAGTACATAGGGCATCTGATGACGTCATCAGGGTGTCATGTAAAGTACATAGGGCATCTGATGACGTCATCAAGATGTCATGTAAAGTACATAGGGCATCTGATGACGTCATCAAGATGTCATGTAAAGTACATAGGGCATCTGATGACGTCATCAGGGTGTCATGTAAAGTACATAGGGCATCTGATGACGTCATCAAGATGTCATGTAAAGTACATAGGGCATCTGATGACGTCATAAGGGTGTCACGTAAAGTACATAGGGCATCTGATGACGTCATCAGGTGTCATGTAAAGTACATAGGGCATCTGATGACGTCATCAGGGTGTCATGTAAAGTACATAGGGCATCTGATGACGTCATCAGGATGTCATGTAAAGTACATAGGGCATCTGATGACGTCATCAGGGTGTCATGTAAAGTACATAGGGCATCTGGTGACGTCATCAGGGTGTCATGTAAAGTACATAGGGCATCTGATGACGTCATCAGGATGTCATGTAAAGTACATAGGGCATCTGATGACGTCATCAGGATGTCATGTAAAGTACATAGGGCATCTGATGACGTCATCAGGATGTCATGTAAAGTACATAGGGCATCTGATGACGTCATCAGGTGTCATGTAAAGTACATAGGGCATCTGATGACGTCATCAGGATGTCATGTAAAGTACATAGGCATCTGATGACGTCATCAGGTGTCATGTAAAGTACATAGGGCATCTGATGACGTCATCAGGGTGTCATGTAAAGTACATAGGGCATCTGATGACGTCATCAGGATGTCATGTAAAGTACATAGGGCATCTGATGACGTCATCAGGTGTCATGTAAAGTACATAGGGCATCTGATGACGTCATCAGGTGTCATGTAAAGTACATAGGGCATCTGATGACGTCATCAGGGTGTCATGTAAAGTACATAGGGCATCTGATGACGTCATCAGGGTGTCATGTAAAGTACATAGGCATCTGATGACGTCATCAGGGTGTCATGTAAAGTACATAGGCATCTGATGACGTCATCAGGGTGTCATGTAAAGTACATAGGGCATCTGATGACGTCATCAGGATGTCATGTAAAGTACATAGGGCATCTGATGACGTCATCAGGATGTCATGTAAAGTACATAGGGCATCTGATGACGTCATCAAGGTGTCATGTAAAGTACATAGGGCATCTGATGACGTCATCAGGATGTCATGTAAAGTACATAGGGCATCTGATGACGTCATCAGGATGTCATGTAAAGTACATAGGGCATCTGATGACGTCATCAGGATGTCATGTAAAGTACATAGGGCATCTGATGACGTCATCAGGATGTCATGTAAAGTACATAGGGCATCTGATGACGTCATCAGGGTGTCATGTAAAGTACATAGGGCATCTGATGACGTCATCAGGATGTCATGTAAAGTACATAGGGCATCTGATGACGTCATCAGGATGTCAGTTAAAGTACATAGGGCATCTGATGACGTCATCAGGGTGTCATGTAAAGTACATAGGCATCTGATGACGTCATCAGGGTGTCAGCGTAAAGTACATAGGGCATCTGATGACGTCATCAGGATGTCATGTAAAGTACATAGGGCATTTGATGACGTCATCAGGGTGTCATGTAAAGTACATAGGGCATCTGATGACGTCATCAGGGTGTCATGTAAAAGTACATAGGGCATCTGATGACGTCATCAGGATGTCATGTAAAGTACATAGGGCATCTGATGACGTCATCAGGGTGTCATGTAAAGTACATAGGGCATCTGATGACGTCATCAGGATGTCATGTAAAGTACATAGGGCATCTGATGACGTCATCAGGTGTCATGTAAAGTACATAGGGCATCTGATGACGTCATCAGGGTGTCATGTAAAGTACATAGGGCATCTGATGACGTCATCAGGATGTCATGTAAAGTACATAGGGCATCTGATGACGTCATCAGGATGTCATGTAAAGTACATAGGGCATCTGATGACGTCATCAGGGTGTCATGTAAAGTACATAGGGCATCTGATGACGTCATCAGGTGTCATGCGTAAAGTACATAGGGCATCTGATGACGTCATCAGGTGTCATGTAGCAATATAGGGCATCTGATGACGTCATCAGATGTCATGTAAAGTACATAGGGCATCTGATGACGTCATCAGGGTGTCATGTAAAGTACATAGGGCATCTGATGACGTCATCAGGATGTCATGTAAAGTACATAGGGCATCTGATGACGTCATCAGGGTGTCATGTAAAGTACATAGGCATCTGATGACGTCATCAGGGTGTCATGTAAAGTACATAGGCATCTGATGACGTCATCAGGTGTCATGTAAAGTACATAGGGCATCTGATGACGTCATCAGGGTGTCATGTAAAGTACATAGGCATCTGATGACGTCATCAGGATGTCATGTAAAGTACATAGGCATCTGATGACGTCATCAGGGTGTCATGTAAAGTACATAGGCATCTGATGACGTCATCAGGGTGTCATCTAAAGTACATAGGGCGTCTGATGACGTCATCAGGATGTCATGTAAAGTACATAGGCATCTGATGACGTCATCAGGATGTCATGTAAAGGAAATAGAGCATCTGATGACGTCATCAGGATGTCATGTAAAGTACATAGGGCATCTGATGACGTCATCAGAGTGTCAGCGTAAAGTACATAGGCATCTGATGACGTCATCAGGTGTCATGTAAAGTACATAGGGCATCTGATGACGTCATCAGGTGTCATGTAAAGTACATAGGGCATCTGATGACGTCATCAGGATGTCATTTAAAGCACATAGGGCATCTGATGACGTCATCAGGGTGTCATGTAAAGTACACAGGGCATCTGATGACGTCATCAGGATGTCATGTAAAGTACATAGGGCATCTGATGACGTCATCAGGGTGTCATGTAAAGTACATAGGGCATCTGATGACGTCATCAGGGTGTCATGTAAAGTACATAGGGCATATGATGACGTCATGAGGATGTCATTTAAAGTACATAGGCATCTGATGACGTCATCAGGATGTCATGTAAAGTAATATAGGGGCATCTGATGACGTCATCATAGTGTCGCGTAAGTACATAGGGCATCTGATGACGTCATCAGGGTGTCATGTAAAGTACATAGGGCATCTGATGACGTCATCAGGGTACATGTAAAGTACATAGGCATCTGATGACGTCATCAGGTGTCGCGTAAAGTACATAGGCATCTGATGACGTCATCAGGGTGTCATGTAAAGTACATAGGGCATCTGATGACGTCATCAGGTGTCATGTAAAGTACATAGGGCATCTGATGACGTCATCAGGATGTCATGTAAAGTACATAGGGCATCTGATGACGTCATCAGGTGTCATGTAAAGTACATAGGGCATCTGATGACGTCATCAGGGTGTCAGCGTAAAGTACATAGGGCATCTGATGACGTCATCAGGATGTCATGTAAAGTACATAGGGCATCTGATGACGTCATCAGGGTGTCATGTAAAGTGTACATAGGGCATCCTGATGACGTCATCAGGGTGTCAGCGTAAAGTACATAGGGCATCTGATGACGTCATCAGGGTGTCATGTAAAGTACATAGGGCATCTGATGACGTCATCAGGGTGTCGCGTAAAGTACATAGGGCATCTGATGACGTCATCAGGGTGTCACGTGAAGTACATAGGGCATCTGTTGACGTCATCAGGGTGTCATGTAAAGTAGATAGGGCATCTGATGACGTCATCAGGATGTCATGTAAAGTACATAGGCATCTGATGACGTCATCAGGTGTCATGTAAAGTACATAGGGCATCTGATGACGTCATCAGGGTGTCATGTAAAGTACATAGGGCATCTGATGACGTCATCAGGATGTCATGTAAAGTACATAGGGCATCTGATGACGTCATCAGGATGTCATGTAAAGTACATAGGGCATCTGATGACGTCATCAGGATGTCATGTAAAGTACATAGGGCATCTGATGACGTCATCAGGTGTCATGTAAAGTACATAGGCATCTGATGACGTCATCAGGGTGTCGCGTAAAGTACATAGGGCATCTGATGACGTCATCAGGGTGTCATGTAAAGTACATAGGCATCTGATGACGTCATCAGGGTGTCATGTAAAGTACATAGGGCATCTGATGACGTCATCAGGATGTCATGTAAAGTACATAGGGCATCTGATGACGTCATCAGATGTCATGTAAAGTACATAGGGCATCTGATGACGTCATCAGGGTGTCATGTAAAGTACATAGGGCATCTGATGACGTCATCAGGGTGTCATGTAAAGTACATAGGGCATCTGATGACGTCATCAGGATGTCAGCGTAAAGTACATATAGGCATCTGATGACGTCATCAGGGTGTCATGTAAAGTACATAGTTAGGCATCTGATGACGTCATCAGGATGTCATGTAAAGTACATAGGCATCTGATGACGTCATCAGGGTGTCATGTAAAGTACATAGGGCATCTGATGACGTCATCAGGGTGTCATGTAAAGTACATAGGGCATCTGATGACGTCATCAGGATGTCATGTAAAGTAGATAGGGCATCTGATGACGTCATCAGGGTGTCATGGAAAGTACATAGGGCATCTGATGACGTCATCAGGATGTCATGTAAAGTACATAGGGCATCTGATGACGTCATCAGGTGTCATGTAAAGTACATAGGGCATCTGATGACGTCATCAGGGTGTCATGTAAAGTACATAGGGCATCTGATGACGTCATCAGGGTGTCATGTAAAGTACATAGGGCATCTGATGACGTCATCAGGGTGTCATGTAAAGTACATAGGGCATCTGATGACGTCATCAGGGTGTCATGTAAAGTACATAGGGCATCTGATGACGTCATCAGGGTGTCATGTAAAGTACATAGGGCATCTGATGACGTCATCAGGATGTCATGTAAAGTACATAGGGCATCTGATGACGTCATCAGGGTGTCATGTAAAGTACATAGGGCATCTGATGACGTCATCAGGGTGTCATGTAAAGTACATAGGGCATCTGATGACGTCATCAGGGTGTCATGTAAAGTACATAGGGCATCTGATGACGTCATCAGGGTGTCATGTAAAGCACATAGGGCATCTGATGACGTCATCAGATCGCCGCGTAAAGTACATAGGGCATCTGATGACGTCATCAGGGTGTCATGTAAAGTACATAGGGCATCTGATGACGTCATCAGGATGTCATGTAAAGTACATAGGCATCTGATGACGTCATCAGGTGTCAGCGTAAAGTACATAGGACATCTGATGACGTCATCAGGATGTCATGTAAAGTACATAGGGCATCTGGTGACGTCATCAGGATGTCATGTAAAGTACATAGGGCATCTGATGACGTCATCAGGTGTCATGTAAAGTTGTAAGGTAATAGGGCATCTGATGACGTCATCAGGGTGTCATTTAAAGTACATAGGACATCTGATGACGTCATCAGGATGTCATGTAAAGTACATAGGGCATCTGATGTCGTCATCAGGATGTCATGTAAAGTACATGGGGCATTCGATGACGTCATTAGGATGGCATGTAAAGTACATATAGGCATCTGATGACGTCATCAGGATGTCATGTAAAGTACATAGGGCATCTGATGACGTCATCAGGGTGTCATGTAAAGTACATAGGGCATCTGATGACGTCATCATGTGTCATGTAAAGTACATAGGGCATCTGATGACGTCATCAGGATGTCATGTAAAGTACATAGGCATCTGATGACGTCATCAGGATGTCATGTAAAGTACATAGGTAATCTGATGACGTCATCAATGTGTCATGTAAAGTACATAGGGCATCTGATGACGTCATCAGGGTGTCATGTAAAGTACATAGGGCATCTGATGACGTCATCAGGATGTCATGTAAAGTACATAGGGCATCTGATGACGTCATCAGGATGTCATGTAAAGTACATAGGGCATCTGATGACGTCATCAGGGTGTCATGTAAAGTACATAGGGCATCTGATGACGTCATCAGGGTGTCAAGCGTAAAGTACATAGGGCATCTGATGACGTCATCAGGATGTCATGTAAAGTACATAGGCATCTGATGACGTCATCAGGGTGTCATGTAAAGTACATAGGGCATCTGATGACGTCATCAGGATGTCATGTAAAGTACATAGGCATCTGATGACGTCATCAGGGTGTCATGTAAAGTACATAGGCATCTGATGACGTCATCAGGGTGTCATGTAAAGTACATAGGGCATCTGATGACGTCATCAGGTGTCATGTAAAGTACATAGGCATCTGATGACGTCATCAGGGTGTCATGTAAAGTACATAGGGCATCTGATGACGTCATCAGGGTGTCATGTAAAGTACATAGGGCATCTGATGACGTCATCAGGGTGTCATGTAAAGTACATAGGGCATCTGATGACGTCATCAGGGTGTCATGTAAAGTACATAGGGCATCTGATGACGTCATCAGGGTGTCATGTAAAGTACATAGGGTATGAGATGACGTCACCAGGATGTCATGTAAAGTACATAGGGCATCTGATGACGTCATCAGGGTGTCATGTAAAGTACATATGGCATCTGATGACGTCATCAGGGTGTCATGTAAAGTACATAGGGCATCTGATGACGTCATCAGGGTGTCATGTAAAGTACATAGGCATCTGATGACGTCATCAGGTGTCATGTAAAGTACATAGGACATCTGATGACGTCATCAGGGTGTCATGTAAAGTACATAGGACATCTGATGACGTCATCAGGATGTCATGTAAAGTACATAGGGCATCTGATGACGTCATCAGGGTGTCATGTAAAGTACATAGGGTATCTGATGACGTCATCAGGGTGTCATGTAAAGTACATAGGGCATCTGATGACGTCATCAGGGTGTCATGTAAAGTACATAGGGCATCTGATGACGTCATCAGGGTGTCATGTAAAGTACATAGGGCATCTGATGACGTCATCAGTGTCATGTAAAGTACATAGGGCATCTGATGACGTCATCAGGGTGTCATGTAAAGTACATAGGGCATCTGATGACGTCATCAGGGTGTCATGTAAAGTACATAGGGCATCTGATGACGTCATCAGGGTGTCATGTAAAGTACATAGGGCATCTGATGACGTCATCAGGATGTCATGCAAAGTACATAGGACATCTGATGACGTCATCAGGTGTCATGTAAAGTACATAGGGCATCTGATGACGTCATCAGGATGTCATGTAAAGTACATAGGGCATCTGATGACGTCATCAGGATGTCATGTAAAGTACATAGGGCATCTGATGACGTCATCAGGATGTCATGTAAAGTACATAGGGCATCTGATGACGTCATCAGGGTGTCAGCGAAAGTACATAGGGCATCTGATGACGTCATCAGGGTGTCATGTAAAGTACATAGGGCATCTGATGACGTCATCAATGTGTCATGTAAAGTACATAGGGCATCTGATGACGTCATCAGGGTGTCATGTAAAGTACATAGGGCATCTGATGACGTCATCAGGATGTCATGTAAAGTACATAGGGCATCTGATGACGTCATCAGGATGTCATGTAAAGTACATAGGGCATCTGATGACGTCATCAGGGTGTCATGTAAAGTACATAGGGCATCTGATGACGTCATCAGGGTGTCATGTAAAGTACATAGGGCATCTGATGACGTCATCAGGATGTCATGTAAAGTACATAGGGCATCTGATGACGTCATCAGGGTGTCATGTAAAGTACATAGGGCATCTGATGACGTCATCAGGATGTCATGTAAAAGTACATAGGGCATCTGATGACGTCATCAGGGTGTCATGTAAAGTACATAGGGCATCTGATGACGTCATCAGGGTGTCATGTAAAGTACATAGGGCATCTGATGACGTCATCAGGATGTCATGTAAAGTACATAGGGCATCTGATGACGTCATCAGGGTGTCATGTAAAGTACATAGGGCATCTGATGACGTCATCAGGATGTCATGTAAAGTACATAGGGCATCTGATGACGTCATCAGGGTGTCATGTAAAGTACATAGGGCATCTGATGACGTCATCAGGGTGTCATGTAAAGTACATAGGGCATCTGATGACGTCATCAGGATGTCATGTAAAGTACATAGGGCATCTGATGACGTCATCAGGGTGTCATGTAAAGTACATAGGGCATCTGATGACGTCATCAGGGTGTCATGTAAAGTACATAGGGCATCTGATGACGTCATCAGGATGTCATGTAAAGTACATAGGGCATCTGATGACGTCATCAGGGTGTCATGTAAAGTACATAGGGCATCTGATGACGTCATCAGGGTGTCATGTAAAGTACATAGGGCATCTGATGACGTCATCAGGGTGTCATGTAAAGTACATAGGGCATCTGATGACGTCATCAGGGTGTCATGTAAAGTACATAGGGCATCTGATGACGTCATCAGGATGTCATGTAAAGTACATAGGACATCTGATGACGTCATCAGGGTGTCATGTAAAGTACATAGGGCATCTGATGACGTCATCAGGGTGTCATGTAAAGTACATAGGGCATCTGATGACGTCATCAGGATGTCATGTAAAGTACATAGGGCATCTGATGACGTCATCAAGGTGTCATGTAAAGTACACAGGGCATCTGATGACGTCATCAGGTGTCATGTAAAGTTGTAAGGTAATAGGGCATCTGATGACGTCATCAGGGTGTCATTTAAAGTACATAGGACATCTGATGACGTCATCAGGATGTCATGTAAAGTACATAGGCATCTGATGACGTCATCAGGGTGTCATGTAAAGTACATAGGGCATCTGATGACGTCATCAGGGTGTCATGTAAAGTACATAGGGCATCTGATGACGTCATCAGGGTGTCATGTAAAGTACATAGGGCATCTGATGACGTCATCAGGGTGTCATGTAAAGTACATAGGGCATCTGATGACGTCATCAGGGTGTCATGTAAAGTACATAGGGCATCTGATGACGTCATCAGGGTGTCATGTAAAGTACATAGGGCATCTGATGACGTCATCAGGATGTCATGTAAAGTACATAGGGCATCTGATGACGTCATCAGGGTGTCATGTAAAGTACATAGGGCATCTGATGACGTCATCAGGATGTCATGTAAAGTACATAGGGCATCTGATGACGTCATCAGGGTGTCATGTATCTGATGACGTCATCAGGGTGTCATGTAAAGTACATAGGGCATCTGATGACGTCATCAGGTGTCATGTAAAGTACATAGGGCATCTGATGACGTCATCAGGGTGTCATGTAAAGTACATAGGGCATCTGATGACGTCATCAGGGTGTCATGTAAAGTACATAGGGCATCTGATGACGTCATCAGGGTGTCATGTAAAGTACATAGGGCATCTGATGACGTCATCAGGTGTCATGTAAAGTACATAGGGCATCTGATGACGTCATCAGGGTGTCATGTAAAGTACATAGGGCATCTGATGACGTCATCAGGGTGTCATGTAAAGTACATAGGGCATCTGATGACGTCATCAGGGTGTCATGTAAAGTACATAGGGCATCTGATGACGTCATCAGGGTGTCATGTAAAGTACATAGGGCATCTGATGACGTCATCAGGGTGTCATGTAAAGTACATAGGGCATCTGATGACGTCATCAGGATGTCATGTAAAGTACATAGGGCATCTGATGACGTCATCAGGGTGTCATGTAAAGTACATAGGGCATCTGATGACGTCATCAGGGTGTCATGTAAAGTACATAGGGCATCTGATGACGTCATCAGGGTGTCATGTAAAGTACATAGGGCATCTGATGACGTCATCAGGGTGTCATGTAAAGTACATAGGGCATCTGATGACGTCATCAGGATGTCATGTAAAGTACATAGGGCATCTGATGACGTCATCAGGGTGTCATGTAAAGTACATAGGGCATCTGATGACGTCATCAGGGTGTCATGTAAAGTACATAGGGCATCTGATGACGTCATCAGGATGTCATGTAAAGTACATAGGCATCTGATGACGTCATCAGGGTGTCATGTAAAGCTACATAGGGCATCTGATGACGTCATCAGGGTGTCATGTAAAGTACATAGGGCATCTGATGACGTCATCAGGATGTCATGTAAAGTACATAGGGCATCTGATGACGTCATCAGGGTGTCATGTAAAGTACATAGGGCATCTGATGACGTCATCAGGTGTCATGTAAAGTACATAGGGCATCTGATGACGTCATCAGGTGTCATGTAAAGTACATAGGGCATCTGATGACGTCATCAGGGTGTCATGTAAAGTACATAGGCATCTGATGACGTCATCAGGGTGTCATGTAAAGTACATAGGGCATCTGATGACGTCATCAGGGATGTCATGTAAAGTACATAGGGCATCTGATGACGTCATCAGGGTGTCATGTAAAGTACATAGGGCATTTGATGACGTCATCAGGGTGTCATGTAAAGTACATAGGGCATCTGATGACGTCATCAGGATGTCATGTAAAGTACATAGGGCATCTGATGACGTCATCAGGGTGTCATGTAAAGTACATAGGGCATCTGATGACGTCATCAGGGTGTCATGTAAAGTACATAGGGCATCTGATGACGTCATCAGGTGTCATGTAAAGTACATAGGGCATCTGATGACGTCATCAGGGTGTCATGTAAAAGTACATAGGGAATCTGATGACGTCATCAGGGTGTCATGTAAAGTACATAGGGCATCTGATGACGTCATCAGGGTGTCATGTAAAGTACATAGGGCATCTGATGACGTCATCAGGGTGTCATGTAAAGTACATAGGGCATCTGATGACGTCATCAGGGTGTCAGTGTAAAGTACATAGGGCATCTGATGACGTCATCAGGGTGTCATGTAAAGTACATAGGGCATCTGATGACGTCATCAGGTGTCATGTAAAGTACATAGGGCATCTGATGACGTCATCAGGGTGTCATGTAAAGTACATAGGGCATCTGATGACGTCATCAGGGTGTCATGTAAAGTACATAGGGCATCTGATGACGTCATCAGGGTGTCATGTAAAGTACATAGGGCATCTGATGACGTCATCAGGGTGTCATGTAAAGTACATAGGGCATCTGATGACGTCATCAGGTGTCATGTAAAGTACATAGGCATCTGATGACGTCATCAGGGTGTCATGTAAAAGTACATAGGGCATCTGATGACGTCATCAGGTGTCATGTAAAGTACATAGGGCATCTGATGACGTCATCAGGGTGTCATGTAAAGTACATAGGGCATCTGATGACGTCATCAGGGTGTCATGTAAAGTACATAGGGCATCTGATGACGTCATCAGGGTGTCATGTAAAGTACATAGGGCATCTGATGACGTCATCAGGGTGTCATGTAAAGTACATAGGGCATCTGATGACGTCATCAGGGTGTCATGTAAAGTACATAGGGCATCTGATGACGTCATCAGGGTGTCATGTAAAGTACATAGGGCATCTGAGGACGTCATCAGGTGTCATGTAAAGTACATAGGTCATCTGATGACGTCATCAGGGTGTCATGTAAAGTACATAGGGCATCTGATGACGTCATCAGGGTGTCATGTAAAGTACATAGGGCATCTGATGACGTCATCAGGGTGTCATGTAAAGTACATAGGGCATCTGATGACGTCATCAGGGTGTCATGTAAAGTACATAGGGCATCTGATGACGTCGTCAGGGTGTCATGTAAAGTACATAGGGCATCTGATGACGTCATCAGGGTGTCATGTAAAGTACATAGGGCATCTGATGACGTCATCAGGATGTCATGTAAAGTACATAGGGCATCTGATGACGTCATCAGGGTGTCATGTAAAGTACATAGGGCATCTGATGACGTCATCAGGATGTCATGTAAAGTACATAGGGCATCTGATGACGTCATCAGGGTGTCATGTAAAATACATAGGGCATCTGATGACGTCATCAGGATGTCATGTAAAGTACATAGGGCATCTGATGACGTCATCAGGGTGTCATGTAAAAGTACATAGGGCATCTGATGACCTCATCAGGGTGTCATGTAAAGTACATAGGGCATCTGATGACGTCATCAGGGTGTCATGTAAAGTACATAGGGCATCTGATGACGTCATCAGGTGTCATGTAAAGTACATAGGGCATCTGATGACGTCATCAGGTGTCATGTAAAGTACATAGGGCATCTGATGACGTCATCAGGGTGTCATGTAAAGTAAATAGGGCATCTGATGACGTCATCAGGATGTCATGTAAAGTACATAGGGCATCTGATGACGTCATCAGGGTGTCATGTAAAGTACATAGGGCATCTGATGACGTCATCAGGGTGTCATGTAAAGTACATAGGGCATCTGATGACGTCATCAGGGTGTCATGTAAAGTACATAGGGCATCTGATGACGTCATCAGGGTGTCATGTAAAGTACATAGGGCATCTGATGACGTCATCAGGGAAGTCATGTAAAGTACATAGGCATCTGGGATGACGTCATCAGGGTGTCATGTAAAGTACATAGGGCATCTGATGACGTCATCAGGATGTCATGTAAAGTACATAGGGCATCTGATGACGTCATCAGGGTGTCGCGTAAAGTACATAGGCATCTGATGACGTCATCAGGTGTCATGTAAAGTACATAGGGCATCTGATGACGTCATCAGGGTGTCATGTAAAGTACATAGGGTGCATCTGGATGACGTCATCAGGGTGTCATGTAAAGTACATAGGGCATCTGATGACGTCATCAGGGTGTCATGTAGCAAGTACATAGGGCATCTGATGACGTCATCAGGATGTCATGTAGCAAGTACATAGGGCATCTGATGACGTCATCAGGGTGTCATGTAAAGTAGATAGGGCATCTGATGACGTCATCAGGGTGTCATGTAAAGTACATAGGGCATCTGATGACGTCATCAGGATGTCGCGTAAAGTACATAGGGCATCTGATGACGTCATCAGGGTGTCATGTAAAGTACATAGGGCATCTGATGACGTCATCAGGGTGTCGCGTAAAGTACATAGGGCATCTGATGACGTCATCAGGGTGTCAAAGGCGGAAGTAGATAGGGCATCTGATGACGTCATCAGGGTGTCGCGTAAAGCACATAGGGCATCTGATGACGTCATCAAGGTGTCATGTAAAGTACATAGGGCATCTGATGACGTCATCAGGGTGTCATGTAAAGTACATAGGGCATCTGATGACGTCATCAGGGTGTCATGTGTAAAGTACATAGTGTATCTGATGACGTCATCAGGATGTCATGTAAAGTACATAGGGCATCTGACGACGTCATCAGGATGTACGCGTAAAGCACATAGGGCATCTGGATGACGTCATCAGGATGTCATGTAAAGTATTATAGGGCATCTGATGACGTCATCAGGGTGCCGCGTAAAGTACATAGGGCATCTGATGACGTCATCAGGGTGTCATGTAAAGTACATAGGGCATCTGATGACGTCATCAGGGTGTCATGTAAAGTACATAGGGCATCTGATGACGTCATCAGGGTGTCATGTAAAGTAATATAGGGCATCTGATGACGTCATCAGGGATGTCATCTAAAGTACATAGGGCATCTGATGACGTCATCGGGGTGTCATGTAAAGTACATAGGGTATCTGATGACGTCATCAGGGTGTCATGTAAAGTACAGCAGGCATCTGATGACGTCATCAGGATGTCGCGCGTAAAGTACATAGGGCATCTGATGACGTCATCAGGGTGTCATGTAAAGTACATAGGGCATCTGATGACGTCACAACAAAGTGTCATGTAAAGTACATAGGGCATCTGATGACGTCATCAGGGTGTCATGTAAAGTAGATAGGTTATCTGATGACGTCATCAGGGTGTCATGTAAAGTACATAGGGCATCTGATGACGTCAATGGGGTGTCATGTAAAGTACATAGGGTATCTGATGACGTCATCAGGGTGTCATGTAAAGTAATATAGGAGATCTGATGACGTCATCAGGATGTCATGTAAAGTACATAGGGCATCTGATGACGTCATCAGGGTGTCATGTAAAGTATTATAGGGCATCTGATGACGTCATCAGGGTGCCGCGTAAAGTACATAGGGCATCTGATGACGTCATCAGGGTGTCAGCGTAAAGTACATAGGTAATCTGATGACGTCATCAGGATGTCATCTAAAGTACATAGGGCATCTGATGACGTCATCGGGGTGTCATGTAAAGTACATAGGGTATCTGATGACGTCATCAGGGTGTCATGCAAAGTAGATAGGGCATCTGGATGACGCCATCAGGGTGTCATGTAAAGTACATAGGGCATCTGATGACGTCATCAGGGTGTCGCGTAAAGTACATAGGGTATCTGATGACGTCATCAGGGTGTCATGTAAAGTGCTATTAGGGCATCTGATGACGTCATCAGGATGTCGCGTAAAGTACATAGGGCATCTGATGACGTCATCAGGGTGCCGCGTAAAGTACATAGGGCATCTGATGACGTCATCAGGGTGTCAGTGTCATGTAAAGTACATAGGGCATCTGGTGACGTCATCGGGGTGTCATCTAAAGTACATAGGGCATCTGATGACGTCATCAGGGTGTCATGTAAAGTACATATGGCATCTGATGACGTCATCAGGGTGTCATGTAAAGCACATAGGGCATCTGATGACGTCATCAGGATGTCGCGTAAAGTACATAGGGCATCTGATGACGTCATCAGGTGTCATGTAAAGTACATAGGGCATCTGATGACGTCATCAGGGTGTCATGTAAAGTACATAGGGCATCTGATGACGTCATCAGGGTGTCATGTAAAGTACATAGGGCATCTGATGACGTCATCAGGATGTCATGTAAAGTACATAGGGCATCTGATGACGTCATCAGGGTGTCATGTAAAGTACATAGGGCATCTGATGACGTCATCAGGGTGTCATGTAAAGTACATAGGGCATCTGATGACGTCATCAGGGTGTCATGTAAAGTACATAGGGCATCTGATGACGTCATCAGGGTGTCATGTAAAGTACATAGGGCATCTCATGACGTCATCAGGGTGTCATGTAAAGTACATAAGGCATCTGATGACGTCATCAGGTGTCATGTAAAGTACATAGGGCATGGGATGGCGTCATCAGGATGTCATGTAAAGTACATAGGGCATCTGATGACGTCATCAGGATGTCATGTAAAGTACATAGGGCATCTGATGACGTCATCAGGATGTCATGTAAAGTACATAGGGCATCTGATGACGTCATCAGGGTGTCATGTAAAGGACATAGGGCATCTGATGACGTCATCAGGGTGTCATGTAAACGACATAGGGCATCTGATGACGTCATCAGGATGTCATGTAAAGTACATAGGGCATCTGATGACGTCATCAGGATGTCATGTAAAGTACATGGGGCATCTGATGACGTCATCAGGGTGTCATGTAAAGTACATAGGGCATCTGATGACGTCATCAGGGTGTCATGTAAAGTACATAGGGCATCTGATGACGTCATCAGGGTGTCATGTAAAGTACATAGGGCATCTGATGACGTCATCAGGATGTCATGTAAAGTACATAGGGCATCTGATGACGTCATCAGATGTCATGTAAAGTACATAGGGCATCTGATGACGTCATCAAGGTGTCATGTAAAGTACATAGGGCATCTGATGACGTCATCAGGGGTGTCATGTAAAGTAGATCGGGCATCTGATCACGTCTTCAGGGTGTCATGTAAAGTACATCGGGCATCTGATGACGTCATCAGGGTGTCATGTAAAGTACATAGGGCATCTGATGACGTCATCAGGATGTCGTGTAAAGTACATAGGGCATCTGATGACGTCATCAGGGTGTCATGTAAAGTACATAGGGCATCTGATGACGTAAGTACATAGGGCATCTGATGACGTCATCAGGGTGTCATGTAAAGCACATAGGGCATCTGATGACGTCATCAGTATGTCATGTAAAGTACATAGGGCATCTGATGACGTCATCAGGATGTCATGTAAAGTACATAGGGCATCTGATGACGTCATCAGGGTGTCATGTAAAGTACATAGGGCATCTGATGACGTCATCAGGGTGTCATG
>JAPDOI010000191.1:1230000-1332466 GCA_029168955.1 Aplectana chamaeleonis
GGCAGACTGATTCGGACAGACTTTACTATGTTGCTGACTTAAGCAACTTTTGAATTTTTTTTCGCACCAATGGTTTTTCCGGATTTGACTTAGCAATCTTCTCCAGAATCGGCTTTGCTTTAGCGTAATCCTTCTGGAAAAACAGCGCTTCCGCAGCGGAAAACTGTCCTATCGCTGACGCCTCGCGGAGCGCAGACATGGCCGATTCAATCTCCATCAACGACTGGCGATCTGAAATCCAGTTACATGCAGATTAACATAAAGTGCAGATATATCGAAATCTTTAAAAACATTGAATACCTGGATTATCAGCCAAAAGGTGAGACTGTTTCAGGGCATATAGAGCTCCCAGGGCATAGTCGGTAGATCGAAGAGTCTCCAGCAATCGCATAGCCTCAGCAGGTCTGCCTTGAAAGATTTAGATGCGAAGTCAGCCAATTTTTAAGGTATGGGACTTGTAAGGTTTCGAACCATTCAGGTTGAGCGCGATGCCTCTGAGCAGCTGTACATGAGGTGAATCTCCATCGGCTCCACTGCAGGCTTTCAACGCCGTTCCATAGTACCCTTCGCTAAAAATAGAACTTCACATGAGCTCGTTTTCAAGAAGAATCCAAGAAAATCAAAGCATTATCCTATCTTTTACAGTAAACGCCGGGCGGACTGAGGTTCACTGGCGGGCCAACTAACATCCGCAGCCTAAAGTCGAGGCAATGCCGAGCGATTCCGGGCCGACAGACGGCTTCTCCCGTTGTTTAGTTGACCACATGAGATCATCAAGTATATCACTGGACAGTAAAACCAAAAAGTTCTCACCGGCCAGCGGCTAGCCTTGTAGCCTCTCGAATATCGGCAATTCGCCCGGCAGGCACCCACAGTATGCCCTGAGACGCTATTTATTTATTTATTTATTGATAAACGTAGGAAAACCTACGTAGAACAAACAAAATATGACTGAGAAAAACAATATGATATCGCTGCATCATAAAATAGATGCGCTAAAAAGAAATCTTCAGTAATGCAAACCCTATAAAAATACCTATAGCACAACACTTTCAGGAATTCTCTGTTAGCACAAGTTCTCTAGCCTTTAACTTGAACAAATTAAGTGACATTCGAAACCAATCATCCCTAAATGTTTTATTTAACATCGTTAGAATTCTTACTGAAAAATAACTCGACCTTATTTTAGTTCTTGATAACGGAACCTTGAATCGAATCCTATTGTTCCTACCCCTGGAATTACCGAAAGTAGAAAAGAAGTTCGTGAAGGAATCGATACCTTCCTTGTTAAAATTTTGAAAGCCATAATAAGGTCATTTTCTTTCTTCTATTCAACAAACTAGGTAAAGCATATATATGCCGCCTAAGGACTCCATTCGGTATAAACTCATAACTAAGCCCTGAGCATCTAATAGCGAGTTTACGAGTGAAACTACTCTGCACTGACTCCAAGTAGTCGATATCCTTCTTCTTATATGGCGAAAACACAGTGGTACCCGACTCAAGGAGTGGTCTAACATAGGTTTTGTATGCTTTAACGAGCGTCAAAGCATTCCTAGAGCGAAGAGCTTGGAACAAGTTGTAAGTCCGGTGGGATGCGATGGATACTATATGTATGTAATGACTGTCAAAACTAAGTTTACTATTATACATAAATCCGAGGTCTTTAACCTCATTCACAAAATCCAAAAGCTCTGAGCCTAACGTATAGGCGATATTTGCAGAATCGTTGCCAATACGGAGCACTTTGGTTTTTTGAGGAGCTAAGGGTAGTCCCCACCGATCTGACCAATTCTTTACATGATCAATAGCAGCCTGGAGCGCTTCTATGTCGCTTGAACTTCGAATGATTTTGTATATCTTTATGTCATCTGCGTACATGGTGCAAGTAACGTCGAAACGAGAAATTTCATCAGGCAATTCGGAGGTGTAAATCAAGAAAAGAAGTGGAGATAAAACTTCACCCTGTGGCACTCCATTAGAAATGCTGTGAATTGAGGATAGCTCATTACCAATTCTAACCTGATAGGTGCGATGCTGCAAAAAACTAGTAATCCACTGGACTGCCCGAGGATGAATACCAACAGCTTCCAATTTTTTGACCAATTTATATGTTGGTACTCTGTCAAAAGCCTTTGCAAAATCAAAGAATACAACATGTACAATCTCCTTATTCTCCACTGCTAAAGACCAATCATTGAAAGAAGTGAGTAAAGCTGTCTCACAAGACCTCCCTTTGCAGAACCCATGCTGAGAGCGAGGGATGACATCATACTTGTTCAAATGATCAGTCAGTTTGTTTTTGATTATCTTCTCAAATGTCCTTGCAAAAATGGAAGTAAAGTACTTCTCTGTTCTGCAGGCTTTTTGAGAAAATTTTAAAGTCCCACATCCTCAAGCATATAGAGCTAAATAATCTCATTCCTCCATGTCAACATGGGTTTGTTGGTGGGAAATCAGTTACGACAAATATGCTGGAGACTCTTGAAGATTGGACATTAGCTTTAGATGCCAGAAAAAGTGTTGACGTGATCTATGTAGATTTTGCTAAAGCATTCGATAAAGTTAGCCACAAAAAGCTCATTCACGTACTGGAAAAGCTCGGTTTCCATGAAAATGTATGGAAATGGATCAAAGAGTTTTTGACTGGAAGAACGCTCCAAGTTCGCATAAATTCGACTTTGTCGAATGTTTTTGAGGTCAAAAGTGGAGTGCCACAAGGAGGTGTACTGTCGCCGATACTCTTTAACATTTTTTCTGCTGATCTGGGTAATATTTTGCACAAAAATGGGGTCGTTTGTAGACAATATGCCGACGACCTAAAAATTTACAGGGAGGTCTCTACCCTTCTTGATACAGAAGCGCTTGCAAACAGCTATAGATCGTTTACAAGCATGGTCAAAGACATGGCAGATTCCGATTTCTCCCGGAAAGTCTTTCTGGATGCGTATTGGTTCTTCCGTGCTGCCCACTTCGTATAATATAGATGCCCAGGGTATTGAGAGTCAGCCAAATCAAGGATCTCGGTTTCTTGTATGATGAGAAACTTGATTTCAATTCTCATTACAAAGAGTTGTACAAAAGGGCTCACAACCGTACCTATCAAATTTTTAAGGCTCTCACTACAAAAGACAGTAGCGTCCTTTTGAGAGTGTACAAGGTTTACGTTCGTCCGCTTGTTGAAAATGGTACGGTTGTCTTCTCTCCGTACTAGAAAAAGACATCACTCTCCTAGAGAAGGTGCAGAACAACTTTACCAGAAAGATATTAATACGGCGTGGAGGTTTCTGTACTCTAAAATTCCAAATGCCAGGATTCAGGAACCAATATTTCAACATAGCGAACCTCGAGTCACGGCGTGAATTGTTTTGACATTTGTATGGTGCACAAGCTTTTGAACGGGATGTCTGGTGCTAAATTTTCACACTTCTTCAGTATAGTCCTCTCGAAAACACGAGGTGGGGAGAGGAAAATATCATTTGCGAGGCCGAAAACCACAATTAGATGCAAATTCTTCACAGTAAGGGCGGGTTCAGCGTATCTTCGTGTCAGTAAAAGCACACTCACTTCCAGTTCAATGATAACATTCAAGCGGGGAATGGCCAAACTCTTGCTGAAATCATAGGCGTTTTTTGCGTATCTGAGCTCATGTTTATTGATTCGAGTTTTTTTTCTTTTTAAGCGTGTGTCTTATACAGCGTACCTAAATAAATAAATAAATAAATGCTGACAGGACGGTAATTTTTCACAGAGTTAAAGGCAGCGTTCACGATAATCTTCGATTTTGAGATTAATCGCTAAATCGATTGTTTGGCCCCCGAGTAGAACTGAAATGTCGAAGAAACCGAGAAAAACGCACCAGAAGGGCACGAAATCCTCAAGTATCAGCCCGCCTCTTAAGTATCAATGGAACTGTTCGTTGTGACAATGAAATCTTTTGTGGACCCATCTTTTGCAATTCTCCATTCTGTATTGCTCCATTCTTTCCTTCGGGCCCTAACTAATACTATTTGCCCAAAATATTCTTCCACTTTCGATTAGTCCCATTTTTTACCGGTGGCAACCACCGTGAACATGTTCATCCAACCAGACAACTGGTCCAGGCCATAGAATAATGTCAATGAAATAAGACGAATTAGTGGGTTTCTCGCCGTTTCTTCGTGATTTTGGTAACAGTTGGTTGCCAACGCATTGTTTTGAGTGGAAAACTTGGAAACAAGAATCATCGTGAACACTGCCTTTAAAGGGTGGTTTTTTTGGAATTGGAACAACATAAGAATGGCGCCACCGCAAGGGGACCTCGGCTCTCATGTAGGACAAGTTGAAGAGATATTCAAGAGGCGAGGCTATGAAAACCAGAATCCTTTTAATAAAATACAAAGGTACTGAGTCAGGCGTAAAAGAGGACGAGCGGGGCCACTTAGCCAGAAAGTTAATTATTTCGTCTTTGTAGAACCAAATGGTCGGATCCATAAGCGGAAAACGAACAGGAATATCATCACACTCTTCAGCAATACTATCATTGTGAACCCTTTGAAACTCCTTGGCAAACAGTTCAGATTTATCCTTATCAGAAATGACTATGGTCCCATCCTCATCACCGACTAGAGTAGGAATGCTTTTTTTCTGCTTAAGCCTTTTGGTAATGTATTTGTAAAGTTTGGAAGCTATGAGCGTCCGCGGCTCGCCCGTTGTCAATTTTAAGGGTAAGTTCTAAGCAATAACTGTATTTTTCTTAGAGTTTGCCCACAAATATGGTCAGAAAGGCTCTCAGGATTCCTTATAGAACCCTTCTTTAAGAGTTGAATACTCAAAAAAAAACTGCTGCTGACCGTAGATAAAAGTGAATAGTTGCAATCGTCTTCAGAAGACTCTCGGAATAATCGGTCATGATGTATTCTGCTGCAAGTAAAGAATATACATTTGATTAAGAAAGACAAGAAGTAATTCATAAAAATTCAATAATTTTGTCCTAAAGTGAGTTGATTGTGCAGTTATCACGGCATGAGCGCGTCATCACGATACTTGAATGTTCGAGAACCCAATTATCTGATTGATTCGAGAATTCGAATGTCAGTTTTCTTGGTTTTCCGGACATTCGACTCTTACAAAAATTCAACTTGTTCAGTACATGTGGAAGGTCAAATTATCTGACTTTACAAATAAGTGGCCCCATAAAAAGTATCTATTTAAGTCTCTCCATATTTTTACAATCATTCAAAAAATTCGAGTTGTTATTGAAGTATTATATTTAGACGATTTTCAGAAAGTCCAAAAGAAGTGAGCTCACTCGGAAATTTTGAAAAAGGGCAATTGCATTACCAATTCGTTTGTGAGCTATCGCTGAATGCACATATCTGGTAAGACTGGACTGTATACCTATGTGAAGTCTGTTCGAATAAGTCTTTCGGCCCACGCGGTCGGCATGCGCGTCCAGCGGCGGTTCCAAAGGCATTTTTCGGACGAAACTACTGATTAGGACGGATGAGATTATAACGAAGTAATTAAATCATGTTTAAAATTCGTGAGACTGTTCCTACTCGTCCAGAATAGGCGTAAGGGATCGATCGGAATTATGCACCAACATTCCGAAATGTGTAAATCCGCGCGTTTTTGATCTTCCGGCTCCCCATTTTTTTCTTACAAGAACAAACTTTTACGACTCGAAAAATGACTTGGCACCTCGAAAGTATGGAAAGCGAATAATTGCTCTCGAAAACTTTTCAAAGTCTACTCTTAAAGGCAGTGTCCACGATAAAAACCATGTCTGTTTTTTTTTGGTGGGGATCGGCAGCTGCGGGGCCCAGCAGAACCCTAGCATTCAAAAAACTAAGAAAAATGAGCTCGGGACGGTCCCCTACGGCCCCAAAGTTGGACACCCGTCAGCTCGTCACCCCCAGATGCACTTTTCACGCCCACCAACGTGAAGAAATGAATGCTCGGTATTGTGAGATGAGCGATGGTTTCCGATCAATAGCCCCGTTCTTTCCTTTAATATCAACTTCTCTCTTTACTCAGGTCGGCTCGCACACATCGGTTGCAAAAAACGAGAGTTACAAGACTCGGACAACTCGTCCACAATTTCCCCTTGCTGAATTTCGAGGGGCCATAACTCCGTTTTCAGGGGGTTTTGTACTATTCCAGCGACATCATTGGAATCAGCATGGGACCGTTTTCAAGATAGGCGGAAAAACAGAAAAGCGATTTTCATCGTGAACACTGTCTTTAAGCTTTTCAACCGTAGCGAATTAGAGAACTTCACATTGAGAACTTCACAATTGTATTCCGGTCATCCCCAACTCTTATGCAGCATATTCAAACTATAATCGCACATTAAAGGCGCAGGACACCCAAAAATATTTTTTAGGCTCCATTCTTATCTTAGAGAGGGTCACACTCTGATCACAATGGTATTTCTGGAATCGTCCAAAACCCCCTACGAACGGAGATATGCCTCCTTGAAAATGCGTTTATTTTGAGGGCAAAAATTCAGTGGACGAGTTGTCTCGGCCTTGTATTTCTCTTGATTCGCAGTCGCGGCACGAGAGCAGAACAGGATCAGAAGATAGATCGGAGAAGGGGTGAAGAAAGACGACTCGGATAAACAAAATCATTCATCCATTTTGCCGCTTTCTCTGCGAGTTTGGGCCGAGAAATAGCAGCGAGATAGCCGAAAAATGCCTGCTTGCCGCGCAATAGCCGCGTAGTAACCGAGTAATATCCGCAAAATAATCCTCGCCGCAAAGTAGCCGCGATATAGCCGAGAACTAGCCGCTAAATAATGCTCGCCGCAAAATAGCCGCCAAATAATCCTAGCCCCAAAAAAAATAATAGCCCCAAAATAGCCGAGAAATAATGCTCACCAGGTGAACGGTGCATCCCAGAGGCATGATTCAGATGTCAGCACCTCCGTCGGCTCAATTACCCAAGTTTGAGGTACTTGGACACCGTTCAGCCTCTGGAGGCCCCGCCCAACCGCCTGCGGCCCCAGGTGGTGGCTCGGCGAGCCTACGACGGTTGCGTCTTGGTTGATTTTGTTCACGTCTGAATATTTCTAGATTATATCTTGGTTATTGCTCGGCTACTTCTTGTCCGTTTCATGAGAAGCCGTGAAACAGCCGTGAAATAGCCCACCAGGATCCGCTTAGGAGCCTGGTGGGCTATTTCGCGGCCGAAACTTTCAGAGATTGAGATCGAAAATCAGGAGGGGGTAAGGGCCTGTGGTGGTGGCTTATATCTCGCTTTTTTGGAGGAATTGAGATCCCGCATTTGGCACGTGTTATACAGGAGGGTTCTTCTACACAATTACAAGAGAAGCTCAAAATTCATATCTGAGGGTGTACTGTGCCTTTAAAGGATGGATAGCGGCTCAATGGATGGATAACTTCCAACAAGTTGTCGTTCTTAAAAGTCCATTGCTGGGCAATCTCCTTATCTTGGCTCGCTCTAGCGGAACGATTGCGAATGAGAAGAAATACAGGCCTGAGACAACTCGTCCACCAATTTTTCACCCACAAAATCTAGGCATCTTTGAAGAGCCATAACTCTGTTCAAGGGAAGTCTAAGACGATTCCAGACATATCACTGTGATCAGCGTGTGACCCTTCCCAAGATAAGCATGAGATCTGAAAATAAATTTTCTGAGTGTCCCGTGTCTTTAAAGGGAAAAGCAGACAATCCCGCTGATAGATCGAAGCGGAAAAGTGTGATTTTATTGGGACGAGCTCGTTTTGACTTTGGAAAGCGCCCCAATCTGTTGGTAATATGTCAAAGTTCATCTCGAAAGCAGTTAATTCCAAATAACATCAACAACAGTATAGACAAAACACGGATGTTTTCAATCAGATCTGCAAGATAAGAAGGTTAGAATTCAAAGGTTCACATAAACGCCAGCTGCTAAGGCTGTCGCCATGGTAACGCCGCCACACCGCGACGCGGCGTTTCTTGACCGCCAGAACAATACATACCAGGTTGTTCCATAAGTTTTGTCGTTCGATAAGAGTGGGCGTTGCTACTAGCCCAAAATTTCTTTGTTTTGTTAGTACACTATTCATATGAACGTATGTGAAGTTTCAATTCAATTTGTCAATTCATTCTTTGTTTACAAGCTATTTAGTGTCGCCGTGTCACAGCAACTGAATATCGTGCAGTAATAAAATTCTTATTTTCGGAAGGTGTAGCACCAAAAGAAATTCACGAACGATTGTTAAAAGTGTATAATGATTGTTCACCTACAATTAGAACAGTAGAAAGATGGGTTGCTGAATTTAAACGTGGTCGTACAAGCCTTGAAGACGATCCACGTGAAGGGCGTCCAAAAGGCGCATCAACACCAGAAATCATAGCCAAAATACAGGATATGGTTTGGAAGATCGTCGATCGACTGGAGGAGATTCACTAGAGGCTCTACACATCTCATTAGGCAGTGTGATCCATATTTTAAGTGAAGTTTTGGGTTTTAGAAAGCTGTGTGCACAATGGGTGCCGCATTCGCTAACAATGGAACAAAAACACATTCGAATGCGACTTTCTCAGCAACATTTGGAGCATTTTAAAAAGGATAGAGTTGATTTTGTGCGTCGATTCATGACTACGGATGAGACTTGGTTCTATCACCAAGATCCTGAATCAAAACAAGAGGCTAACGAGTGGTGTGAACGGCCTCGAAACGAGTTCGTGGGCTGAAATCGGCCAAGAAGGTTATGGAACCACTTTTTTTGGGATGCGAAAGAATATTTCATTTTTATTTTATCGGCGAAATTTGGAGCGTTTTAAAAAGGAAAAAGTTGATTTTGTGCGTTGACTCATCACTATGGATGAGACTTGGATTTTTTTTTCGGTTTTTTATTTTATTTTTTGGAGTTTTTTTTTTCAAATGTATTAATGTTCAGGGAGATTATACTGAATAAGAAAATGTATTTTGAACCACAAAATTGTGTTTTCTTATCGAACGACAAAAATTGTTGAACAACCTGGTATTGGTCCCATGGAGGTTTTCATCTCGAAATTAGCCAGAACTAACTAGGGAACCTCGCTAGTCAGGTATGAGCTTTGAAAGACTGTGAATGTTTCTTGGTCAACTCGGATACGCTCGCTTCGAATCTGAACTCGGATTTTGCTACGGACATCTCTGAACGAAGGTATAAGCGTTTGTGAAGCTTCGTGAAAAGGTAAGGGTACCTACCCATCAGCCAATTTTTAGGGTGTTTGGAAGAACATTTTCGGATTCGGCTCAAAACTTTCAACAGGGGGTTATTCAGAGCGTGAACGCGAATCTGGGGTCTGTTTGTCGCTAGACTTAAAGGCAGCAGACACGCTCGAAAAAGCTGTTGAGATAACTACATTAGTGGGGTCGTGCAGGCCTTAGAAGAGCCCTCACGAAGTTGCAAGCGTTAAAAACCAGTCCAAATGACCGTATTTGAGCCGTAGTCAGTCATGAAATCATCCTTGCTCCGCCCATCGATACGGGCTCCGCCCCTCCATATAGGTATTCAATGCTCGATTGCGGCCACTTTAGATTACCTTTCAGGCTTCTAACGGCGTAAGCGTTCCAGAAAGGGCCGTACGAGTGCATTAGCGTCGTTATACCAACAAATTTGTTGCTAGCTCCGCTATTTCGGCCGGTGCCGTACAACTCGTCCATTTCTGGGCCAATATAGAACGTACCGTTTTATCTTAATTTCCGTCGATTTGTTTTCGTCTTTTTCGTTATTTCTGAATACTAACAGATTCAGACCTTCAGTTTAATCCATAAAATTGATATCATTTTTGAGCGTGTCTGCTGCCTTTAAGGTTACTGTAGGTTACGGTAGGCATTATGACTGTTGATTGACTTTACCTACCCTAAAATTTTGAAAATCAAAAAAATGGACCTCGAATTCGTGTTCGGCGTCCCAAATAACACCCACAGTGAAATTTTGAGTCAAATCTGAGACTTTGACCAAGCTACCGTGTACCCACCGTTACATACCGTAATCAAAAGAAACTCGATAAACGTATTGCAGATTCTTGCTTAGCACGGCAAATAACCCCCATAGCAACAATTTCGGCCTTATCTATCGTAGCACTCCGGAAATCGGCAGAAGTCGCGATTAGCCATCAAATCCCCCCCCCCGATGGGAGATGGGAATCTTTGAACCAATCAAGTCGAAAAGCTCGGAAAATCGTCAAATAAACTATAGATTCGTGATCAGCGCCCCAAATAACCCACCTGGGAGGATTTTGAGTGAAATCTGCAACAATTTTTTAACGCTTTCAGAGGTATGTGTGAGATGTTACTAGAGCCGAATCTTAGACGGTAGTAGATTTATTCGGTTGACGTTTCGGCTATATCGCCTTCGTCGGGACCTGGAAGAATCAAGAACAAATGCGATATATCCTCCCAAGCAACCTTTCAAATTACAAGAACAAAGTCCGAAATAGCCACAGGATTTGTACTTAAAAAAGCAAAAACACGATCACAGAATGCTCACCTTACTCGCGCCGAGCCAAGTTAGTAGTGGGCACCCTTAGTGGTAGATGCAGTGGGTGGTCAGAAGATGCGCGTCCTTGACATGAAGACGTTAAGGTCAAAATCTACCGAGGTCAAGAAACGGGGCGAGCTCAGCTGTTATGGCAGGACATTCCTATTTTCTGTTCATTTTAGGATCTTTGGCGGTTATCCAAAACGCTTCGAGAGTCTTGCGCGCCGCAGTTTGTGGCTCCCGCGCTAGAATTTTAACGGTAACCTACAGCTCCAGGTCCTCATGGCACAGTCTACGGTGCGTACCCAACGGCGTGGCAGGGTTGGATTTCCTTAGGCCCGCAAGATGTTCTTTAAAGGCAGCATACACGCTCGCAAACGTGGTCGAGATATCAGCATAAATGAGCTAGCACGGCACCTACCATGTCGTCAGCGACATTTGAAGAGCTGGAAACCATCCAGAATGACAATATTTGACAATGTTTGAGCAACCAAGTCTCGCACGCCCGTATTTTCACACCCATTCGAGTACGAGAATGAGAAATGAAACTTTCATGAACATGAAAAGAGAAAACATGTGGTAAGTTAGAGTGATGGCACTATCAAAAGGGAGCGCACGAGAGAAATAGCTTGATTCACTTGAAAATAACATGTTTGTTCACTGATAAAATCCTCCATTTCAAGAGGTCAGCCGAAGTAGAGCGGCATTCTCGAAAGTGGACGAGAGTTAATCGGTATGTCGACACGTTATACGCAAGTAAATCAAGCTATTTCTCTTGTAGACTCTCATTTGATAGTGCTATCACTCTCATTTATCACATGTTTTCACAAGTATCAATTCTCATTCTGTTACTCGAATGGGTGGGAAAATACAGGCGTGGAAGGCAAGATTGCTCAAATATTGTCAAATATTGTCATCCAGGATGGTTTTCAGCGCTTCAAACGTCGTTGACGAAATAGTAGAGGCCATGCGAACCTATCCATGCTGTTATCTCGACTGTGTTTGCGAGCGTGTATGCTGCCTTTAACGCGTGTGCTAGTTCAGAGGTATAAATTAGCGCCCAATCGAAAATCCGCACCAGTCCAAAACGCTATCAGTGTGTGCGAAGTTTGAAAAATGTGCCTTCACTCAACATTTGCTCAGTGGGCAGTGTTAGGGGCTGAACACAAGCATGAGGTCCGTTTCCGGATTTCGCAAACTCTAATGCGCGTTTTTGATAGAAAAAAGGCGTAAAATACGAACTTTGGCCGGTTATAAATTTTGTCGCAGATGTCCGCAGCGAAATCCGAGTTCAGATTCGAAGAGACCGTATCCGAGTTGACCAGGAAACATTCACGGTCTCTCAAAAGCTCATATCTGACTAGCGAGGTTCGCTAGTAAGCATACTTGGAAAACGCAGCATCCTTGTCATGAAAGAGATGAATGTAAAGTAAAAGCCGCTTGAAGCCCTTGCGAAGTGAGGGCGATGAAGGTGAAATACGGTAGTATATTTCTTGCCCAATGATAGAATTTCTTCTTTTGTTACTCACTAGATACTGATAGCAGATTATTTTTATCATTATTGAGATCGGTGAAGTCTGAGTTGGTGTGTACCATTTCATAGTTGCTAACATCGCAGTAGGTGGCTCGGTGAATGAGTCCATCGGCTACTCATTCTAACCGCACACGACTGTATAAAGGTATGCACATGGGCAGCCCTGCACTGTTCGAACAGCCATGCTTTGGCAGGTCCAAGCGTTCAACCTCATGTGTTTCCAGATTGCCCTCTCCAATCAGCCAGACAAGAATCGGGGCTCTTTTTCGCCAATAGACTCAGCACAAGTCTGATGGGAACCATAGTTGGAGACGCCTGCAGAAAAAATGTAAGTTTACTTATCGAATTTTCTACTTCTAGTGATTATTTATGATTGAATAACTCCCTTCCGAAAAAAATACTTTTTGTAGACGATTACAACACAAAACTCGACATATGATGTGGGAGATAGCAATGGCAGGACCGTCGTTCCGTCAGTGAGGCCGTTTAAAAGTGTGAGTTATACTAAATCACCTACAGATATGGGAACTTGGACGAGTTTTGTTGTACTGCGCTCTCGCAAGCAATAAGTTGAAACACTCGACTTAGAAGGAAACTACAATTAGCCAGAGCAGCTGTTTTAATCCTATCTCGCTCATATGCAACCGGGCGGAGCTAGCAGGGGAGCAGTCTGTAATGATAAGGAGATAACAGTAATAAGGAGATTTCGACATAATAAGAATGATAAGCCTCACTTCGTCCGGCGCGAATTGAGTGGGAATACATTTCTATCACCATTTTCGGATTAAGAATCCGAATATGCTCATCGGAGCGCCTTACGATAGCGACTGATGCCAGCCAACTGGGCTCAATCCTGGGGTCGTATTCGCCATCAACCCGCCGGGGAGTCAAAGGGTAGATGAGGTGAAATTTCAGTACTAAATGCGCGCTCCACGGCCATCTCTTGCCTCCCTTGGCTTCCCTCGCGACCGCCGGAATTTTTCGGTTCGTATAGCTGGAGAATGGCCGCTTCGCGATGGAATCCTTATCTTTTCGCAGTGATATCGATACGTAACCCAGTTTGCATTTCCATCTTATATGATGTAAGATGGGTTGATCTCCTCCTCTGCCGCGCGCGGTATCAACCCTTCCGCTTCCCTTCGACTTCCCTCGGCGGGTTGTTGGCGAATACGACCCCTGGACGGGGAGGTGGTATATCCTAGCCGGGGGGGGGGGCATCCAAGATTTACTCATAGAAATGAAGCAAAACTCTGATGAAAGATGCTTGATACTGCTATCAGTCGTTGTTGTTATAAAAACAGTCTACTCAGAACGTCGGAGGGCCGCGCCCCCGTACTCACCACTGAGCGAGGCGGGGCCCCCCCTGCGCGCCTGGCGCCCGCAGGTCCCCGCCCCAGCCCCACAACTCACATTGGTGCGTGAGGCAGGGGGCTAGACATCTCCACAGGATCACCGATTAAATGGCTCATTCCTTTAATGACAATGTTCAGATCCTTTCTCTCACACCCTGAGCGGGTGCTATATGTTTCTCCCAAATTTCTAAACCCCATGGCGGGTGTCCCATTCCAATTTGATCGATAGTCTGGGGAACCTCTCTCACTACCACCCCGCGAAGTGCGCGCTGATGTAAATATTTGAAGATGGAGATTGCAGTGATGTCACCATAAAATTGTGCTCCGTATGCGGCACGGGTTTGATTCTGGCGTTCAACGTGTCGCACAATTTGCCCAAGCATGCGTGTTTTCCTCTGTTTCGTGTTTTCCTCTGTTTCGAATTTTCCCTGCAGGACCAAGCTAACGAAATTGGGTGGCACCACCGCCTCGCGCCTGATTGTTCTTCGCCCACGAAACATGTCCCCGCCGCTCGCCCTTAGTCGGGAATCCCCGGGCGCACTGCTCTCCGACGTTCTGAGTAGAAACACTTCGATTGATTACGTTGAAGGGTTGATTCTTGGTAATTTATATCGCTATCAATCACTGTTTTCATGGAAATCCTATAGAGTGATAACGTTAGCAACCGGTGGCTTGTCCCCTACCGCACGCCAGCTCTTCGCGGCAAGAAGTGAGCTGATCAGTTCTGAACCGCTGACTCCACGGCCAATTCGCATGCTCTTTGCACGCAACTTTGCGAAAGGAGAACACTTCGCCGCCATTTTTCTGTATTTTCCATGCAGAAGTGCCCCGAGCTGTTATAGCGACATCAAGGAGTGGTGAGATTTTGCGATGATGCTCGCAAACGAAGCCTGATCGTGATTTAGGGACTGTTCATTGTGCTAATTATGTTTGGAATCCTACTTGTGTTCGCTTTACTTACGGCAAGTATCATAATATTTCTTCCACGAAAAAAGAAAAAGCGCGTGAGTTCTAGGGTCGTATTGGGTTTCAACCTCTCTAATATCGGGTTTATGTTTCCTCCGTTGACAGGCTGGACTACATCCTTGCGTCCTGATCATACCGGACATTGTTCTGTTGTTGGCACTGATCTTCTTGGGGCTTTTTGCTCTGGTGCTTGCTCGGAACAATGACCATATTACGACAGTGCGGCGGTATAACGGTATTGTAGAGAGCAACATTTGCACTTTTGCTATATCAGGAGACGACATGGTGATCCTTGTTTTAGAGGTGGAGAATGTAATGGAGGCACATGGACGAAGACTAAAATGTTTAATAACAAACAACTTTTATTATCGGAATGTTTCCAAGAACGTCGCCCTGCCAGCCCCAGAAAAAATGAAGAAAATTCTGGCGGATGCTTTTTCGAAAACTATACTAGAACTGAAAGGAGACATACCAGCAAAGGCATACTTTCAAAAAGTTCCTTGTCTCCAGCGGGAATAATAAGCGATTGCATCTTCAGATTGCAAAATGCAAGACAGCTTTTGAAGAAGACGTCCGCAAGATCTCCGATGACAATTCCTGGAATGCCACAAATGATTTGGTGAGATTGTTGCCATCGGGCACCTTTTATGTGCGATCAAGCAATTCTGATTTGTGAAATAATCAATAGGTTTCGACGTATGCGTTCTTTGGATTGGAGCATGACCCCGGCTCCATACTCGGCAGTGTATACTACATCGAGCAGATGGCGAGTTTCTTTAAAAATCCATCTTTAAAGGCAGTGTTCACGATGCTGGCTGTTCATTGCTTTTGATTATGAAAGATGATAAAAAATTGTTAAGCTCTTCCATTGGCTAAAGCAAGCTACAGTATCCTCTATCATTATCAGATGTTGGAGATAAAGAACAGCCAACACGCCTATTCATTTTATCGTGAACACTGCCTTTAATGGAGAAGGTGAACACAAGTAAAGAAAGTGTTCGCAATGATAACCATTTCCGCGTTCTTGGTAGAAATGTAATTTTTAACCACTTTCCCTGTGGGCAACCAGCCCATTCAAAATCCTTCGGTTCAATAATCGGCTTCGCCATTAATTTCCGCAAATTTTGCTTCGATACTGTCGTTACGGTAAACCACTACGCTTATGTTCAAGCAATAAACACAGAAACGGTTCTTACTTTGACTAATGCTTTCAATGAAAGGAGTGGTTCTTAGGCGTATCAGTGTCGCGGAGTGAGAGAGAAATTTACTTGTTTGGGTCATTGGCGTATTGATCCCACAACTTCTCTAGCGGCAAACCGGGCATGACCCCATGAACGACTTGCCTAGGGAGTTGGCGCGATCTGCAACGGTGGTTCTGGTTCTTGACACTGGCATTGGGGACTCCCTGGCCCCGGTTGCACCGTTCACTTTACGCGTATTGATCAAAGTATAGAGCACAATACATGATATCGAAATATACACGGGTTGAACCGATCTAACAGGGTACACGAGTAGAAATACGGCTTTATTATTGCCTTCTTCATATCAGAGTAGAAACGTGGAATACGTGGAATGCGTACTCATAGAATGAGAGATGCGAAGTAAAACCAAGCGAAGCTTGATTGGGAATGGCCGGCACAATTAATAGCCCTTGCGCCCGCGAACTGAACCCTTGCGAAGTAACCCTCATTTTGGCGTAATCACTCAACCTCCCTCCTACGCGTATTCAACCAAGGGTGTGCACCGTCCTGCACTCGGACCCGCGGTCGAGAAGGCGCCCAGGAAGGCGCTTGCCTGGCGTCGGCGCTCAACCAGCGATCGAGGCGTAACGTACCCCGCGCCGGTATCATTGCGCGGCTACAAGCACCGCCTGCCACCGACCACGGCTGGCAGAGACTGCTTCGACCCGGGGGCGGAGCCTAGCGGGGGTGTGGCAGCCACCCCGGCGCGGCGGGGACGATGACTCACCATTGTCCCGGGGAACGGTGCCCGCCACGGCTTCATAGCGCTTCGCGACAATCAGGCTTCTTAGCAGTTAACACAGAACCGGCCACAGCCGTGAATTTTTACACCAATTTCATATGATTTGGATAAATATTAGGTCTAGAAGTTAATTTCCGCGTTTTTTTACGCTTTTTACACTATTGAAAACTGGACATACTTAAACAAAATTTTTATTCAAAATAATTTCCGTCATTAATAACAACCATTTCCCAGAGTTTGGGTAACTTATGGATTCCATCATAATAAAATTTTTCTGGTTTGGCCTCCACCCATTCATCGAGCCATTTTTTGACATCTTGACGATCTTGAAAGCGCTGCTCCGCTAGACCATGCGCCATTGACCGGAAAAGGTGATAATCCGACGGGGCGATGTCTGGAGAGTACGGCGGGTGCGGTAAGACTTCCCATTTGAACTCTTTTAGCGTATCCTTTACCGTTCGAGCAACATGAGGTCGAGCGTTATCATGAAGCAATATGACTTTTTCGTGTCGACTCGCCCATTCTGGTCTCTTTGCTTCGATTTCATGCCGCAATTGCGCTAGTTGATGTTGATAGCGATTCGCAGTAACTGTTTCGCCAGGTTGAAGAAGTTCATAGTACAGTATACCGCGTTGATCCCACCATATGCACAGTAAGACCTTCTTCCCGTGGATGTTTGGTTTTGCGGTCGAAGTTGTTGTTTCACCAGGACTAACCCACGATTTTCTTCGCTTCGGATTGTCGTAGTACACCCACTTTTCATCGCCAGTTATGATGCGGTGTAAGAGTGACTTTCTTTGGAATCGGTCCAACAAGATTTGTGAAGTTGTTTTTCTCTGCTCTTTGTTGCGTTCTGAGAGCTCATAGGGGATCCATTTTCCTTCCTTTTGAATCTTCCCCATTGCCTTCAATCGAATAGAAATTGCTTTTTGGGTGACGCCGAGAGATGCCGCGAGCTGTTCTTGCGTTTGAGCCGAATCTTGATCCAACAAAGCCTGAAGTTCTTCGTCTTCGAACTTTTTGGCTGTCCTGGTCGATCTTTGTCCTTAACGTCAAAATCACCCGATTTGAAACGCTGAAACCATTCTTGGCAGGTTCTTATGGATGGAGCAGCATCCCCGTAAGCTTGGGCAAGCATTTGGTGCGCGTCAGTGGCTTTCTTCTTGAGATGAAAAAGGAAAAGGAGAGCTTCCCGCAAATGGCGTTTTTCCGGCACAAAAGTTGACATATTCTGAAACTAAAATAATACTTTTTTTATAAGGTACGTGAAGCAAGTTATATATCAATAGAAAGCTGATAATACAGTGAGCATTATAACATAAAATTCGTTATATAAAAATAATTTTATTTTTTACAAAATATCAATAACAACAAAAACGCGGAAATTAACTTCTAGACCTAATACTTATCGTCTGACTTGGACTAAGCCGATAGGCAATCTATGACGAGAACCCGACAGAATGTTTTTTTTTGAAAAACGCTCTGCCCTATTCGAAGGCAACGTACACGATGAAAACCATACTTGGGTTTTTGACGTTTTCGTGTTGTTATATCCCTATAGTGATTGAAGGTTGCAAAAAGTCCCCTCAAAAACGTCAACTTTTCAAGAAAACCCCATTCCAAGAAAGCTCAAAACAAATTTAAAGTTCCCGCCGACATCTACTTGGAATAGTTGCGCGAAGAACGCAAGGAACAATTCTACGATTCGCTCTTTGGCGCAGCGTTGGAAGCAACTCTCCGAGGACGCCATTCAGACGAGCGATCATTTCTCTCAAACGATTTGAAAAAGGGTTACTAACCTGCTGCGTACATTGCTGTCAGCTGCTTTCGATCGATGTCGAACGTGAAATTGAGTGGCGTGTGCATTGCGCCCTACGACGTGTCAACGCACGATCGCCGGCAGCGAGCACGGAGTTTTGTTCCTTGTTACAACGAATCGACCCCAAGGCCGGCCCCCCCCCAAACCCAGGAAGCCTTTCTGAGGTAAACAAATCCTCATTCAGAGGCGATTTTGAAACTCCAGACTTCCTGAATGACATTTTTATAACTCTTTAGTCCGACTGAACGCAAAAGCTGAAATTCGGTTTTCATCGTGTACGATGCCTTTAAAGCCACAGTCCGAGCTCAGAAACGACTTTTCGTTTTTCTGCCTATCCTTAAGAAAATTCCACGCTGATCACAATGATGTCTCCAGAATCGCTCAGAATTAACTACGAACTGAGTTACGGCTCCTCAAAAATTTTGAATTCTAACTAGTAGAAGTTCGCGGACGAGTTGTCTCGAGCCTGTATTTTCTCGTTATTCGCAGCCATCATTATGAAGCAGGTCGCAATATAAAGCCAGATTGAAAACAAAAGGAAGAACATAGAATTTGAATAAAATCATTCGCGCGCCTCTTCCATATTGAAGTCGGAAACCTGTTAGTGGGCGTTGCCCATTTTTCCTTTCAAGGGAGCGTGGCCTAGCCTTTTCTCGCTTATTTGAGTGGATTGAGAATTCGCGCTTGGAAGGGTTGCTACAGACGGCGGCCGGAGCAAAATAACGAAAATTACGTACCTCTATGGTTGGACTGTCACAATACCCAGAAAATTATTTTTCAGATTTTATGTTTTACGCTGATCACAGTAGTATCTGTGAAATCGTACAAGACACCCTATGAACAGAGGTATGGCTCCTTAAAAATGCCTATATTTCAAGGGTAGAAAATTGGTGGATGAGATGTCCCAGACCTGTATATCTTTTCATTCGCAACCGTTGCGCGAGAGCGAGCCAGGATAAGAAGACAGTCCGGTTATGAACTGAAGAACGAAGACTTGTTGGAATTCATCCATAACTCTAGCCGCTATTGAGTTCGGAAATCTGGTATGGGGCTGGACCTGTGGTGATGAGCGAAGAAGGTCGAGCCTGTGATGGTCGCTTTTATCTTGCTTATACATATGGAGGAATTGAGATCTCGCACTTGGCATGTCATATATTGGAGAGGTTTACTACACAACCGAATGAAAATCTCAAAATTCATGTCTGAGGGTGTACTGTACCTTTGAAAGCACAATACACCCTCAGACATGAATTTTGTTTTTTTTTTGATTGTGTAGTAGACACCTCCTATATACCACGTGTCAAGTGCAAGATTTCAACTCCTCCAAATAAGTAAGATTTAAGCGACCACCACAGGCCCGACCTCCTTCGCTCACCATCACGAGCCACACCCCCTACCAGCTTTCCGAACTCGATAGCGGCTTGATGGATAAATGAATTTTCAACAAATCGTCGTTCTTCAGTCCATATTCGGAATGTGTCCTTATCCTGGCTCGCTCTCGCGCGAAAATTTCGAATGAAGAGAAATACATGCCTGAGACAACTCGTCCACCAATTTTTCACCCTAAAAATAAAGGCATCTTTGAGGAGCCATACCTCTGTTCATAGGTGATCCTGGACGATTTCAGAGATACCACTGTGATCAGCATGTGACTCTCTCCAAGATTAGCATGAAAACTAAAAAATAATTTCTTGGGTTTTCCGTGCCTTCAATGGAGAGTTGGTTTCAGGATCCAGCTTCGATCACGTCTGGTGAAACGGAGGAAGAAAAGTTGGGCAAGTTCCAACATGCTGTGAATGAGGTACACTCTTACACTGACTACGGAAAGCACTCACGCATATCCGCGGTGCACCACGACTAGAGAGAGACGTCCTCTTTCGCCTCATTCTTTAGTCACAATTTGGGTACGATTCCGGCATCAACTTTCTCCTGCGTATCCGGAGCGTCCTCACACTTTGTTGCCAGAAAGGAGGTTGCTTACACCTGACGGGTTCTTCATCTGTCCTCTCGTGACATGAGTATATTGTTTCTACTGTCACTTAGCTGTAGTGTTGCGAAACAGCGATGCCCCGCTCCCACAAGAGCGTGGGCGCGGTGGGTCCTACAACGAAGGCCGGACGCACAGTACAATTGTGCCGCCCGCGCAGGATTTGCTCGATCGACGATCATTCGCCGATCGTGCTACGCCCTGGTGCGGCAGCTCTTTGCTTTGCTCTATTACTGCCTTCCGTTACTAGTGCAGCAACATGTTGTGGAGCCTTGCGGTCTTCAGAACTTTCAAAATCCAACTGTTGTTTACAACTGCCCTCGACGAACATTATTTATGAGCAGTTCATCTACAAGAACCCTGGTTTATCAGAGTTTATCAGAGTTCGCTGTTTCAGTACTATTCCCCGCTTACGTTCATCAGTATTCGGTATTCCGACGGTATTTTCCAGTTATAATCTGATCCTCCGCTATGGTTCAATAGTTTTCATTTGATCCTCTCCTATACTTCATTTCTATCCTCTTAGGGTAAAAAAAAACCAATTTATTAGTGCTCTGTCGTGAAAGCAAGAGGGCAGTATTTTGCAATTGCGATTCAGTTGGTATGCATATTGATTAGTATAGTGAGTTTCAAGTTGGAGAAAACGAGTTGTTAACTCTGGATTGCCTTATTACTGTAATTCGACAGCTATTACAATTTGCAGTTTACCAGGGCAATCATTTTAGGTCGTGTAATATTCTGTGTTAGTCCACTGGCCAGTTTCTCACTGAAGTGACGTTCTCGTGAAGTCGGACCCGGGGTAAACAACAATGGATTCGCCACAGAGTTAAATCGCTACCACCCCTGTCGCTTGACCGCAGGTTAATGGAATCCCCAATGAGTCAATGTCGCATTCACTAGATGAGGAGCTTGTTAACGAGCAGCTTCTACAAAACCTGCATCAGATTTTAAAGCTTATGCACTTTTATTTCAGATACTCACACATCTGGCAACCGACCTTGAACCTGAACATGATGACGCGCAAACAATTGCACGTCAGGTAATTGGAAATTCATACATTTACAATCTACATGTAGCTCTTATTCCGATCCTGTGACAAGCTCCTAGCTTACATGAAGCACAGTATCTTTAGGACAGTATTTACGATAATAATCGTTTCAAGGTTTCTGGTATGCTAGGGACCATCGCGAAGCATTTTTTTTGCATTTGACAGTTTTTGCTGTTTGGGCATTCTCGGATTGCTTATCGTGTCTCTTTAACGCTTGCCTTATGCGAACGTAATAAAACTATAACTATAACTATTATACCTTGGATCCGACTCACTCATATTCGGATATCCATCCGAATGAACCGAAATTTTTATGATTCAAAATCCGATTCACCGAAAAAACGTCAGAATCCGAGCGATCCAAAATCCGAATCACCGAAAAAGCGTCAAAATCCGAGTGATCCAAAATCTGAATCGGATAATGATTCGGATTCCGAATATCCGGAATATGTCATGATTCGGGTCGGATGATGAGTCGGATATAAGTAGATTCGGCATGTCCTGTTACTCAAAAAGCGTATTTGATGTCACATTTCATTCTACTGTAGTCATGCAGGTGCGTAATTACACTGCAAACATTTAATTGGCGCGCATTACGAGCTTTGCGCATTTAGATTTAGCACAGCACAAGATTGGCATTGATCCTCTTTGTTTGATTTGTCTGTGCGAGCATTGGGCCTGTCAGAGTGGCATAGCTGCAAAATTCGCGGCGTCGTTCCCCAGAGCGAGAGAAAGTGGGCGTGACCACGACTTTTCGCCAAATCGTATTTCTGTCCCTGTGTTTCTCACCTCTTCGCCGCTGTTAGTCCGATTGACAAGAAATAGGCGAAATAAGCGTTTCTATAGAGGTTTGATGGGCAGATAGTAACAAGGGAACACCAACAAATACGAAGAAACTACGGTGGTACGGCAGCGACAGCGACAAAGATGGTCGAAACCGTTAGGTCGGGATCATAATTACCGCGATCAGCGACAGTGCACATCATGCATATCGATTTTCGGTCGATATGGATGGTAAACATCGCGTCGCTCGTCGCTGGAACTATGATCCCTGCCTTACCATCGCGTGACGTTGCTGCCGTCGCTGCCAGCTCGCGGCGAGGCTTACTATGCTCGCGCACTTTGAATACGCGGCGGTCGCCCCCATCGCGCGGCACAGTTTGTGCCGCGTAGCACCCTCTATAACTCACGCCGTCTCCGCGACAGCGAGTTTCTCTTCGATGCCACTTTAAAAGGCCATTAGGCAGATGGTATACTGTTGTGACACGCGGTCGCGTCGCTCTGCACAGCGACACCGACAGTGGCAACGACAGGCATCGGCACATTTGCAGTATGCCAGCCCCCCCCGCGACACGTCGCTGCGACGGACACAGTACGATTGGCTCCTAAACCATATGTATTGATTGAACAATCAATCCTATTCGAAGAGGATTAGACAGGAACTCACTGGTATTTAGGAATTCGGCGCTATCGCAGCGGGGGGGGCAATATGGCGCGATGCATTTGGCCACGCCCATTTTACTATGCCGCATTGAATTTGAGCACCTACCCGGGGTTTGAATCCCCTGCTAAAAACAGGAGAGTCGTTGCGGCACGAAAAAACGGCGTAGCCAATTGCGGTACCACGCTGCCCCCCGCCCCTACTGCGATAGCACTTACGAATTCAATGGGGAGAAATGACACTCATCATGCTCATTTATACTAATGCTTTAACATTACATTCACTTTAAAGATATTTAAATATATTGTAAAGAATGAATTTTGAAAAATTGGTTTGCAAATACTTCGAGATAAAGAGGATTATGAATGAATCGCTTCATCATGGTACAGTAGAGAAACGTTTTTTTTTCTGAATATTTTCCCCGGGCTATCGAGTTTCGATAGACTTTTTGCATTTTACCTACGTCTATCCGACCGGATATCCGACTCGGATATTCGGATTCCGACTCGCCGAAAAAACGTCAATATCCGAGTGAGCCAAATTCCGAATCACCGAAAAAAGTAATTTTCGGATTGATCCGAAATCCGACTATCCGTTTAGCCTCTCAATCCGAATGACTCGGATTATCCGATGTTGCTATTTTGAATTTATCCGTTTGAGTCGGATATCCGCGACCTTTGATTTCTGAGTTATCCGAAAACCGAGTATCCGAATTTTTTGATTCGGATCCAATGTATAATAACTATATGACTGCAGATCACTTAACAGCCGGCGCTTGTCACGTGCGCCCATCGATAGTCACATTTCTTGCGGGCGCACAGGATGCAGCGAAGGCTGCTGATTGGTCCATAGCCATATGTTTCACAGTCACTATCGGTTCGCAATAAAACGGTGTTTATGTAATCCTCAAAAGAAGGTAGAGCTGGCCATCACAAAAGCGAAAATAAGTGTGGAGTTGAAGAAAAAACCGACAAGTACGAGATAGAACGGCTAGTTGCTTGGGTGTCCGCCTGACCCAATTTTCGAGATTTTATAAAGGTTTGTTTTACATTTTCTATCTCGCTCTTGAAGTAGTGAGTAGTCCTTCAAAGGCAGCATACATGCTCGTAAACGTGATTGAGATAACTACGGAAATAGAATGGTATGGCTCAGGTAGCAACGCCTACGCACTTTGAAGCATCAAAAACCACCCACAATGCCGTTAGAGGAGTAGCAAGTCTGGCCCCTCCCGTATTTTCACGCCCCCTGTATTTGTCCTTTTCCTGCAACGCAAGGTTGCTGGGCTATCTTCACCGTCGGTACTGTTGGTGGATTGCCTAACAAGTGAACCACACACATCGTTGACGGCGAAGATGACCCAGCGACCCTGCGTTGAAGGAAAAGGTCAAATACAAGGGGCGTGAAAATACGGGCGGGGTCAAACTTGCTACTCCTGTAACGGCATTCTGGGTCGTTTCTTGATGCTTCAAAATGCGTGGAAATCATGTTGTGGGTCGTACGGTTCTATCCACGTTGTTATCTCAGCCACGTTAACGAGAGTGTATGCTGCCATTAAGTAGTCAGTAACTACAAAATCAAATACGAAAAAAAAATCAAATTTATAGAAGTCTTGCTAATGTGGTGGGGGGGGGGGCGGAATCCTTCCTTGAAGGCAGTGTTCACGATGATTTTCGTCTCCGAGTTCTTCGTATTCTCCGTTTATCTTGAATTGCACAAAACGCGGTCCGCCAATAGTCCTCTAATTGGCCCGCTAGTACCGTAGTGTACGTCCACGACGCGTTCTCAGCAGACCCGGGTGTGCACCCGGTGTGCAGAGCAATGGATTCGTCCATGCCGTCACTCGGCCACCCACCCTGCCACCCGGGTCTGCTGAGAACGCGTCGTGGACGTACACTACGATACTAGCGGGCCTATTAGAGGACTATTGGTGGACCGTGTTTTGTGCAATTCAAGATTGACTTGACTTAATTGACTTAGTCGGTTGGCTTTCGCCTGACGCGGTCATTCCGCATCTTCACCGAGGTGTGCCGTCCTAGTAGTCAGCCGTGTCCATTTTTCACGGTCTTCAGCCACAATTTGAACACATTCCATCCAGCTGTCACTATTCCATTTCCTGCGAAACGAAACATCACGCCTGAACTATATTTCGATGCCGGGTGACTTTAAATCCTCTTTAACCACATCAGTCCAGAACTTTCGCCTACGCCCAGGTGGCCGTTTCCAGACAGGATTTGGAAGCATTCTTAGTATTTGCCCGAGCAGTCGAAGTCGACTTTCCATTGCTGCTTGAGATGGCGTTAGGAGATGCTGGCACCTCCCTCGTGTCAAGCGTTGATGTACTGCGTCGATTTCCTTGTAAAGGTCTTCGTTATGGCATACACGTGGCCAGAAATATCCAAGCAAGCGCCTAAAAAGCTTCCTCTCCGTGCAATCCAACCTTTCCATCTGCGTCTTCGGTGCTGCCCACGTCTCCGATCCGTACATCATGATAGGGCGAATAGCGGATAGGTAGACGCGCAACTTGACTTCCTTCGCCATGGTGGTAGACCACAAACACTTGGTTAGAGAATTGAATGCAGACGTAGCTTTCGCACATCGTTGTCGAATATCCGCTGCATAACTACCATCGTTCTTCAGCAAACAGCCCAAATAACAGAAATCGTCCACCAGTTCGATACGTTGCCCGTCCACACAAACTCCCGTTGAAGGCCTCTGAGAGACCCACATCTGCTTGCATTTGTCGGGACGAAGACGAAGTCCATAGGCTGCGGCATACTCCAAAACGAGGTTCACAATCCTTTGCAGTTTTGCGTTGTTTTCAGCGAATAACACAATGTCGTCGGCGTACTCCAGGTCGACAAGGGAGCGTCCTGATGGTGTTAGGATCATATCCGCAGGAAACTGTTCTGCAACTCTACGCATGATGTCATCAACGGCGAAGTTGAAAAGAAAAGGTCCTGCAACGGCTCCTTGCCTTACTCCTGTTTTCACCTCGAAAGCTGACGTAAATCCGACAGGTGTACGAACTGCTGCTGTTGTTCCTTTGTTCATGTCCTCGATTAACCGAACATACTTTTCCGGGACTCGATCTGCTCGCAGAGCATTGAGCAATCGATCACGATGAGGAGAGTCGAACGCGGCTTCAAAGTCCAAAAAAGCAAGCTGTAAGGGCTTCGAAAACCGCTGCCACGATTCAATTACTCTTCTCACGACGTACATTTGGTCGATGGTCGATCTTCCAGGTCGAAAACCGGCTTGCTCATCTCTGATCGTTCCTTCACGATGTTTGATAAGTCGCTCGAGAATGATACGTTCTAAAACCTTGTACATGACACGAAGTAGAGAGATTCCTCTGTAGTTCTTAGGATCCGTGACGGATAGCTTCTTGTGAAGAGGTACGATGATCGCATGTCTCCACGAATCGGGTATCCTTTCGCTCATCCATATGGCACGGATGGTGTTGGTCATTTCACGAATCCCAGACGGAGGAAGAGCTTTCAGCATTTCAGCAGTGATGTCATCTCCACCTGCCTTTCCATTCTTCATTTTCCGGACACAATCCAAAACTTCAGACTCAGTCGGCAGTTCCTCACTGACATCGTAATGTGCTCTCTGAACATGCGGGAGCTCAGGTACTGATGGCGCTGGACGATTCAGTAGTGAACTGAAGTAACCCTTCCATATTGGCAGCGTCGCATCACCAACTGCAACTCCATTGGTAGTGTTCAGGACAGGAGAACATCTCTTCATCTTCCCGCTATACTGTCGCAGCAATGTGTAGGCTTTCCTCGGATTCTTCTCCTCCCAAGCCTTCTCGAACTTCTTAGCTCTACACGTCCACTCTCGTTCGCGGTCCTTTTGAAGCTGCCGACGCAACTTCCTCCTCAGACGCTTCTCCTCCAAGAAGTTTCCTGCAGTTCGGAGAGCACATACTCTGTTGTAGGTAGATGTAGTTTCTTCTGAGACGTAGGCGAACTTCTTCTTAGGCTGTACAACCGGGAGTGCCTCTTTCGAAGCGTCCTGGATGCACTTGACAAAAGAATCCGCGTCGCAAAGTTTCTTCTTAGTCCGTACTCCGATGTGAATAGAAACGCGTTGTCGAAAATTCCTTCAGCACTCTTCATCTCTGAGACTTGTCATGTCAATCCTCTGGAGAGGCTGAGCCCCTCGCTTCCTCTTATGAATCCTCGCAGTGAAGTTCAACAGAACAGGACGGTGATCCGAATCGATTGCGACATCCCACACAGCTCTAGACCTTCGAATGTCCGATACTGGAATATTCCTCGTCAGGATATAGTCAAGCTGTAGCTTCATAGTTGTCATCTTCCGCTTCCGCTGCTCTTCTGAAGATAGCCGGGTTGGTCCCTGCCACGTAAGCTGATGGCGGCGATGATTCCTCTTTAATGTCGATGCAATAATCAGACCACTGCGTTCACAAAAGTCGACAAGGCGGTAGCCATTGTCCGATGTTTGCTCCACTGGGTAGAACCATTTACCGAGTACTTCGGATTCCTGATCAAGTCCCATCTTCGCATTTGCGTCAATCCCCACGACAACAGCATGTTGACAAGGTATCCTGGCCAGCAACGTATTGAGTTCCTCATAAAACGCATCCTTCGAATTGTCTTCGGCGGTTTCAGAAGGCGCATGAGCACTCACTATCCACAGATTGAATCCTCTGTGATCCCGCAGTCGTACGAATGCATTCCGGCACGACGTTGAGCCAAACTCCTTGACCATACCATTGAAATCCTTCCTTACAGCTATTGCACAGCCTCCTACTCTCCTATCGTCAGCGTTACCGCAGTAGATGGTGTACTCTCCTACACTGATGACGGGTCTATCCTTGAGGCGGGTTTCCTGCAAAGCAGCAAACGGTGCATGGAAATAGCTCAGAAGCTAGGATAGCGCAGTTTTTTGGATATCACTCGACAGCGATCGACAGTTCAGGGTGGCGAAATTGTGGCTTGTGGCCAAAGACTTCATGACTGCTTAGGTACGGATCCTAAGGTGTTATGGACCAGAGGCCTTGGTGTGCCAGACGGCGACACCTTTATGCAATGTGCGGGATACTTTCGCGATATAGTTGTGCACGCTATATCGCTCGAATGTTCCCTGTGTACACTCAAACGTCTGCTGGGTTCAGTAGAAGCAGGGGCACCAACGAGCAGGTACCAACAGACTTGTATACACACCCCCACAATTCAAGATAAACAGAGTATATAAAACAATGCGTTGATCTCCAAATGTTACCAAAAATACGAAGAAACGGCGAAGAACGCATTAAAACGTCGTATTTCTGTGTTATTGTTCTATACCATGGACTAGTTGTCCGGCTGGATGAACACGTTCATGGTGGTTGTCACCAGTGGAAAAGTGGGTCAATTGAAAGTAGAAGAATATTTTATGCAAAGCAGGATTATTTAGGGCCCTAAGGAAAGAACGGAGCAATAGAGTAGAGAATTGCAAAGGATGGGTCCACAATAGATTTCACTGTCACAACAAACACTTCCTGTGATACTTAAGAGGCGGAGTGATACTTAGGGATTGCGTGCACTTTTGATGCGTTTTTCTCAATTTCTACGTTATTCTAGTTCTATCCGGGGGCCACCTAATCAAAATAGCGAATGATCTCAAAATTAAAGATTGTCGTGAATACTGCCTTTAAACACGGAATTAGTTCTCAGAAGCAAACAATGCTGCCAAGCTAGAAGGTTGAAGTGACTGACAGGATTTTGTGCGTTCCAGAAGACTGCAAAGGCCGTCACGTTCTCATGGGTAGCAGTTGTCATTGCGATTTTGATACTGTTTATCTGCATGATTACACGAGTAATGTTCTTGATCAGGTACGTCTTATTATATGAGTGCTTCGGTGAGTGGACATAGAAGTTCATGTTGCAATTATAATTTAATTTAATGATTACTTTCAGAGCTTGTTCTGGCTTTTCTCCACCGAGCAGTGACAGTGGGTCTTCGAATGAATCTCTATTAAAGGCAATCTCTACTCGAATACCTATTGTATGCGCAGTCCTGATTATTTTATTGGGACTGTTCATGGTAGCACTCTACATGTAGGTCTAGTCTGTACAGGCCATAAAACGGCCAATGCCTCACCGTCGACTGCGTACCACGCGCTGCGCGTCCGCACGTGCGTCGGAAGCAGACGAGTTTTGGCCGCCGCGCGGCGGCCGAAACGTCGCGCGGCGGCCAAAACTCGTCGCGCGGCGGCCAAAACCCGTCTGCTTCCGACGCGCGTGCGGTCGCGCAGCGCGTGGTACGCAGTCGACGGTGAGACATTGGCCGTTTTATGGCCTGTACCCCCAATCTTGATTGGCTTTGATGAAAGTTATTGGGTGGAATGAAGAGACGTCACTCAGCATGCATGAAATCAGCGATTTCAGTTGGGGTACTTTTGTCGGGCATACGGTGATGTGTGGCGCACGTGGATCCAGTGGAGAACCATATCCTACCCACCATACCAGTCTAGTGGATGGCCCAGGCTACACTATCAGCCAAGAGTAGGTTATATTGATATGTTCAGCTGAACAGCTATCCCTTTTATAGCCGACTAGTTGCGAGTGTAGATCATAGCGGAAAATAACTATTGACAACGTTCATACCAAAAAATCTCCCACTCCTAGCCAACTTCGAAATCGGAGCGTTTCAAGAACCAAACACACACCTTAATAAAAAGAAGTGTTGAAATACCAGGTTGTCCAATAATTCTTGTCCGAAAATTTGAACATTTTTAAATTTTTTCAACTTTATTGAGAAACAAGTCTAATCAACAATATAACCACCACAGTTATCCACAACAGTGGCCCATCGACCTGGCAGGTCGCCGATGCCCTTCGCCCAGAACTCCGCGGGCTGCGACTCGAAGAAGTCCGCGATGTCGGATTTGAGGTTGTCGTAGTTGGTGAATTTTCTTCCGGCCAAATGGTGCTTCAGCGGGCGGAACAAGTGGTAGTTGGAGGGGGCGAGGACCGGGGAATACGGCGGATGGGCAACCGTCTCCCAGCCGAGCGTCGCCAACTTCTGCTTAGTCTCCTTCGCCACGTGGGGGCGCGCGTTGTCGTGCAGCAGGTGGAACGAGGCCCGTCGGGGACGATTTTGTGGGATGGCGGCGGCTAGTTTCTCGAGCTGATCGGTGTAGGTGGAGGCGCTGACCGCCCTGCCTTGCGGGAGCAGCTCGAAGTACAGCATGCCCTTGGTGTCCCACCAGCAGCAGAGCATGATCTTCAGCGGGTGCAGGTCGGCTTTCGGCGTCGTCGGCGGCTCTTCTCCGCGCGGGATCCAGACGACACAGCGGGCGACGTTGTCGTAGAGGACTCAGCTCTCATCCCCAGTGACCAGGTCCTCGAGAAACTCCTTGCGATGCGGACGAAGGAGGAGGGACTGACAGACGGCCACGCGGCTCTGCTTGTTGGCGTCTGTCAGACGGTGGGGGATCCAACGGGCCAGAACTTTGTGGTAGCCGAGTAAGTTGAGTCGATTGTGGATGGTGGACTTGCTGCAGCCGAGCGTCGTTGCCAGTTCACGGCTGGTGGCTTACGGCTTCTCCTTGACAAAGCGACAGACTTCGTCATCATCCACCGTAGAGGGCCTCCCGCTGTGCTCCCTGTCCTCAAGGCTCGTGTCGCCGCTCTCGAAACGATTGAACCAGCGGCTGACTGTGCGTTGGGACACTGCATCCTCCTTGCACGCTCTGCAGATGTTGGCGACCGCGGTGCCCGTGTCGTTGCCCAGCAGCCACTCGAAGTACACGAACGTACGAATTCGACCTTGGTCCATTTTAGCTTGTACTGGTAGCTAGACGCGGCAACTGCGCCTTAAATACCCCTAGCGTAGAACTTTGGAGAACCTTTTAGAAGGTTCTAACACTTGCCTGAGAATATAACACTTCTAAGAAAAATTACAAAATTTTGAAAATTTTTAGACAGGAATTATTGGACGGCCTGGTAGCAAAATGACCACGCGACGCATCGGGCGGTGGCTGGTCAACAGAATCCCTGGCCACTCATATTTAGCACTTTGGTCAAAAATGTAGTATACATCTTTCAGGGACTTTCTAGGAAGATGTGAAAGAGGCGATAATTTTATCGATGCTATTGGTGCAGCATATTTTTCAGACGCACGCCTTATGGCAGCGTTTAACCTCGTAGGTTTTCACCCCAATCCAATTTCCTAGTGCTTTGAACTGAATGAAAAGTATGCTCAGACAATGGAGAAGAAACAAGTGGCAGATTTCGATGGAGTTTTGTTACAAAATATAGATAATTACAATACCAACTCCCGGAAGTGGCGGGAGAAACTAAAGGTGAATCTTACTGGTTGAATCAGAATACTAGTCCTCCGGAAAATAATTTTCTAACTGTCTTGACTGCGTTCAAGTACAAGGTGGCAACTCAGCGCCTGCTGCGACACTCTACGCCGTCTAAAACTGAGAAACTTCTACCAGTTCACTGAGAGAGGTATTCAGATGTGAGAAAAATAATTGAATCGTGGGAGCGGTTTTCCAAGCTATTGCAGCTTGTTTTTTTCGGACTTGGAATCCACATTCCACTCTCTCCATCCAGATCAATAGATCAACGCTTTGTGTGCCGCTGGAGTCCTAGAGAAGTATCTTCAACTACTCGAGGACACGAACAAGGGACAAGAGCAGCAGTTCGTAAACCTGTCGATTTTAAGTGCACTCATCATGCGTGGGATTGCAGAACTCTCCCTTGCACGCGTACGAGAGCGTGCTATTCTCTGGTGACAACGCAAATTGTGAATCTCGTTTTGAAGTATGTCGTAGCCTATAGACTTTGTCTTCGTCTTGAAAAATGCAAGCAAATGTGGGTTTCTCAGAGACCTGCAACGGGAGTTTGCGTAGATGGACGGCGCATCGAATTTGAGAAGGATTTCTGCTTTGGGTTGCCTGCCGAAGAACAGCGGTAGTAATGTAGCAGATGTTCAACAACGATCTACGAAAGCTACATCTGCTTTCAATTCTCTATCCAAGTGTTCGAATTCTCTCATCATCCCAGCGACGGTGACGCAGATGGGAAGGTTGGAGCTGGATCGCGCAGAGAGGAGGCTGTTTAGACGTTTGCTTGGATATTACAGTTCGTCAGTTTGTCATAACAGAAACCTTTACAAGGAAAGTAAAGCGGTATATGAACGCTTGATACGAGAGAGGTGCCAACATCTTTCAACGCCTTCTCAAGGGGCCACGGAAGGTCGACTGCGAATATTTGGGCATATACTAAGAAGTACACTGGATCGTCTTGCACAACCTGTTCTGAGCATGAATCTGAATCCTGTCTGGAAACGGCCATTAGGACGCAGGCGCACGTTCTGGACGGATGTGGCAAAAGAGGAGCTGAAGTCACTCGACGTCAAATGACAGTTCAGGCGCAATGTTCTACGTCGCAGGAAATGGAATAGTGACAGATGCATGAATTGTGGCCTGAGACCGTGGAAAATGGAAACGACCGACCACTAGAACGGTACAACTCGGTGAAGACGTGGAATGGCCGAGTCAGGCAAAAGCCAGCCGAATAAGAGTCAAGGGCGCTGTTCACGATAAACTCCGTCCTTGAGTTTTCTTTGAAAAATAATGGTGGTAGCCCTCAGGAGCAGAACAGTGTTGAAAAAACGGATCCGAAAGCCTTCCCAGAGACGAAAAGCAGTTTTGAAGATTACCCTAGTGGGCAAATTCGGCCTCCTTGGATCCAGTTGTTGTCGTCAACACCGAAATGCCTCCATCCCTGCCAAGCTTTGATCTGCGATCATCGGCAGTGGTTTTTCATTGGAAGGTAGAGTACATTTAAGAATTTATTTACGCAAGCTTCCAAGAATCTTCGTCAGGCGAAGATCTTCCTAATACATAGCTTAACTCGACGAAAACCAGTGCCGATGATCACAGTTGAAAGCATGGCAGTGATGGAGTCGTGTCGGTGTCGATGCCAACAACTAGACCCAAGGAGGCCGGCCTTGCCCACTGGGATAATCTTCAAAACCGTTTTTCGTCTGTGGAAATGCGTTGAGATTCGTTTTTTCAACTCAGTTCTCCTTCTGAGGGCTACGTCAAATGCTTTTCATTGAAGGCTCTAGGACAAAATCCGAGATTTCCACATAGTTGTCTGGTAGACCCACCCTTTATAACACCTGCCAAGTGCGAGCTCCTAATTCTTCCGAATAAGCAAGATATAAGAGGAGGCCACCCTGGGGCGCCTACTTCAGGAAGTCATTTTAGCACGCCCCTTTTACGATCTATCGAGCTCAACTGTTGCGAGATGAGCGATGGTTTTTGATCAATAGCCCCGTTCCTACCTTCATTATCATCCTCTACCTTTATTAGGTCGGCTCGCATACTTCGGTTGCAAATGACGGAACTTACAAGCGTCGGACAACTCGTCCACCATGCTTCCACAGCTGAATTTTTGAGGGACCATAACTCTTTGAGGGGCTCCAAGGGGATCTTGCACGCTTCCAGAGACATCTTTGGAATCAGCATGGGACCTTTCTCAAGATAAGCAGAAGAACAAAAAAAAGGATACTGAGGTTGGACTGTGGCTTCAAAATATATTATCGGGAGAATCGGACGGCAAAATATCTCTAAGCCAGTATCCAGATAAAAGCTGAACACAGTAAGTGATTGTTCTGCTGGAGCTTCCATCCGCTATTTCCGGACTGCTCATGTGCCTACACCTCTACAATTCCCAACATAATGGTTTGCTCTTGGTACTTGGCACCGATGTGTTTCAAGAATAAGACGGTTTTTGACAGTTTCCTCCTAGCTAGTATGCAAAATTCCGTGATTTTCCCAAGCATGGTGATAACTGCGACTCTCTTTGAATGATCGGTTATGGCCCGAACAGAGCCTCGCCATTGGAAATCGAGGCAGCATGCAATGGAGGACTATCGATCATACTGCGCGGCAGGGCTCTTTTCGGGATCTCATGACTTCGCATTTTTTCAACCTATTCCGACGTGCATGAAGGAAGCCCGGATGAGATGGTTTGGACATGTTCAACGAAAAGACGCTAGTTCCGTGGCCAAAACTGTACTCAACTTGAAGGTGGCTGGTGTCAGGCCGCGAGGAAAACGCGCTGGCTCAACCGCGTGAAAACCGACATGGCTGAGGCACGACTCACTCCGGAGGACGCAGCTGACAGGAATAAGTGGAGGACAGGAACCAAACAAGCGGACCCTACGTCAACGTGGGACAAACGCTAGGGAGAACAAAGAGAAGATTCCGACGAGCGTGATAGTGTGAGTGAAGGACGTCTTGAGTCACTCATTGAATCAGTTGCGTCGAGCGCGACTTCTTGCATCTAGTCAGCACGCCTTACATATAGGCTTTAAAAGGGCCAAATTCACTTGGTTCCTACTCTTGCTGGTGCGGAGTGGAGGTTAGAGACAGTGAGAGAGCGTGGGGCATACGGAGGCCGAGGCGTCGCGCGCGCCGCTCGCGCCTCGAATGATGTGAATTATGACGTTTTATAGAGGGTAGATTCGCGAAAGAATCTTATTTGGCACCTTATAAACATTGTTAGCACAAGTTTTTGATACCAGAACTCCTTTACAAATCTACTCGTCTGATGAAAACCTCAGAATTACTTCCACATTAATATCTGTAGATACTCTAGCTTTCAGGATGCTCGCCAGGAATACGAAAAGTTTAGGAGAAGTAGAAAAATCCTCAACTCACGAAGCAAACGAGGAATCGGAGGTATATACAAACGAGGATTCGGGGGAGGTGTAGATGTTTCTACTAAAACATCAACCACCACTACGACTACCACTACAACAACGACCACAACTACGTCTACCACTGTCACGACTACTACCGTTCCTACAACAACTACTACTACGACTACTACTACCACACCTACTACTCCTGCTACTGCTGCATCGAAAGGTTTAACTATTAGTAGTAAAATAGTGCAATTATTGGATGGAATACCATACCACGTAAGTTTAATTTTGCCAATCTGACAATCTAGCCCGAATGCAACATATAGGCTGTGTCTAGAAATGAAATTTCCACAGCTCCCTCGCGTGCGTGTGCGGCTTTGAGACAGCGAGAGAGCGGTGGGTAGTCGGAGGGAGCAGCACCGCGCGTGCCGAGTGACGGGAATTTCGTGTGCAATTATACAGGATAGCCGTGTAACTGGAACTTTGCACCCCCAGAAGATTGCCGAAACAGAGCCAAACTGACCTAAAGACATGCTCGGGCTCAGTTTCAGGTGCGAATCTAGGATGGCAACATCAGTAGCAATTTCGAATGGAGACGAAGTAGAGCCGAACTCGTGGGTCATAGGACTTGCCACTGCTGTTCGTGTCCTGCTGCTATTGTAACCATCCCGGAATTGTTATTCTCTGAACTCTTTGAGTCCATACCCAAAGGTTTCGCTTTGAAGGAACATTCATTTTGGACATCAGATTCGCTCTGAAAGACAGGGTCCATTTGAGAAATTGGGCAAGGAAGAACAGTTCATATTTCTGTCATCCACTCTTTCCTTGGTCTAGAAGCATAGATCAACAACACATAGTTAAGCCAAAGTAAGGGTTTCGCAAGCCGCGCACAGTCTGAAGATACGCGGTATGTCTATAACTTTCCCATCGATGGATTCAGGCAACAACTGTGGATAGGAGAGCATTATATCGATGGGCTGCCTAATGCACGTTAGCGATACAATCATAGGCGAAGCGGCTTTGGCGCGGTGAACCACTTGAGCCCAAACGCATAAAAAGGTGAGGAGCGACCCGGAACGTAGTCCATTCAACCCGAATGTCGTATCGGTTTATCTCAAAACGATGTATGTGAGTGTGTGTGTGTGTACAACTTTGAAGATTACCACTGAACTCCAGCACATAATTCTATAACCAACAAGTTAACTAAAAGCTGAAGGAAGCAATAGATAGGAAACAATTTGTGCTTTCGAATGGTGTTACACACTTGACTAGAAGGCTAACTTTAAAAGTGTTAAAATTTGACAGAATCAGATAGCGAGTAACTTTTCCGACAACCTAATGTACTCTGTTCCAGGGTGTCGAAGATCAGAAGCAGGAAGCTTTAGATTTATTCAGGGGACACGTCAAAAAACTCACAGGAATTCAGCCCTATAGCCCCTTCCAGCGTAATGTGGAACTCACCATAGTCAGTTGCATCATTTCGTGTACCTAATGCAAATGTTGACACAACACAACAACTTTAGAATAAGCTAAGACTCCACGAACACAGTTGTAAAGATATAGCTGCATTATGGACACATATGAATCAGGTTATTTACAACGATATCAACGGCGCTACCCAAGGACAATGGCTATATTGCGGTAAGAACACATTCTCTGATTAGTCTACTATTGACATAGCAGGCCTGGGATTCACGAACGCAGCAGCTGGCTAGGTTTGGGTATGGTCTGCTCAAACAATAGGTGCGAACTGACCGCTGGCAATCAAGGCCTCTCCGGGCGGTACGCTAGCAAGTTGCCCATCGTGGCCTCGCCGGGGGCGGATCGCTGCCTCTCGTTGTCTCCGCGAGCGGATCGCTGCGCTTTTGCGGGCGGATAGCGGCACCTGGGAAAGTTGATCACGCTAGCGGGAAGATCGCCGACCAGCTCTAAAGCGGCGATCCGCCCGCAACCTGCCAGCGATCCGCCCGCTGAGCTATGAGATGCGGCGATCAGCCCGCCAGGGCGCTGATAGCCAGCGATCCGCCCGCCACTGCTTTGATAGCCAGCGATCCGGCCGCTCAAATTTTACACGGTGAAACATGTCAGTCATTGGTGATATCAAAGGCGCTCCATCTCACTGAATGCTCACTCGGCGTTTCGTGGCCGATCCTGGAAGGTGACTTCAAGTCACCTTTGAAGGATCACTCAGAAGCCGGAGAATACTTTTTGGCAGCTGAGGGGATGGTCCCCACGACTAGGGGGGGGGAGGGGTTGGTCTCGCACATGAGACCGTGGTGGGAACCATTGGAATAACCCATACGCACATCGAGGGCGGATCGCTGGCAAGTGGCGAGCGGATCGCTGGCTACTGGCGAGCGGATGGCGGGGGGTGTCGATCCGCCCGCCAAAAGCCAGCGATCCGCCCGCACCTACTGTCTGAGCGGGCAGCAACCCCCACGATGCCACACTGGGCCGGCAAGCAAAAACGCTAGTGTCACAAAGGGGTTGGGGCAGGGTATTGGGCGTCGGCGCGCTGCTAAACCCACCCATGAGGTTGAGGCAGGCGAGATATCCCTGAGACACTGATTATTGGTTACGTCTACAACTCGCAGGGCGATCATGAAAGGCGCCGACGCCTTAACCACTGCCCTAACCTCTTCGTAGAGTGCATGCCGCCCCTAGAAACCATTCACAGTCTCAATCGTGGTTGGGTCTCTAGCCAGCCCACTATCACGTAAAGTGTGTCCGAATGAGAATGGCGGCTTATGCGGACGGCGTACTCGGCAAGCGGCCGTCGGACGAGCATGCGAAACGTTCCCCACAGCCATCTACTACAAGCTGGGCAGGGACCGGCTGGCAGCAAACACTGCGCCGATCAATCAGTTCTGCAGCAAAGGGGGGGGGTGGGATGGCCGCCGGTTGAGTCCAATACTCGTCCGCGAGCGGCACTTGCAACGGCCGCCTGCCAAGCACGCCGGCCGCATGAGCCGCTATTCTCATTCGAACACACCTTACTTGCCACTCATTTGACGCTGGAAACCAAGTTCAGAGTCAAGCAATCTCTTTCCATTATCGCTCATTAATGATCGTTTTCTTGGTGCAATGATGATGTTGGTTCTGTTTCTTTCTTCGTTGGTAATCTTGTTTTCCAGGTGCTTCGCCTCTATCAATCGGTTGCAGTTTTTGCTAGAATCTTCTCCTGTTCTCTCTTTTTGCTCCACTTTCAAAATTTTTCTTGTTTTCGTCCCCAAAAGTTCCTCCCGTTTTTTGAGCGAATTCGCTGGCGCTGTGCTTTATCAGCCCTGCGCTAAGTCTTTAATTCCAAATTGAGCTCTTTTCGCTCATAATTCCATTGCATCCATTTTTTTCTTTCCTCTACACCTTCTTTACATTTTTTTCCGTTTGGTGTTTTGAGGTGTCTATCCATATTCATGCTGCCTCATCTAAGAGCAGCCAGAGCCTTCTCTGATTTTTTTTTCCGTTCAAACTTCTCCTTTTTTCTTGCATAGCGGGTTATTCATTTCTCTTTTTTCAACGATTTCCCGGTTTTTCTATTTCAGTGCCATGTTTAGACCTGCTGACCCTGCTTAAAGCGCTGAAGAAAATAACTAAAAGGAAGCCTTCAGAGGCTGGATTCATCAAAGCGTTTTCAATGGTAAGTTAGCGTTATCGGCTAACCGCGATCTTTATCAATGAGTCGGCAAGTCTATGAATAACTGATAGCGGTTGCAGTTAGCCGATAACGCTAACTTATAGTCTACAGCAATGTTAGTAGGACCTGGTGAGGTTGCGGGCTTGTCTTTACATACGGTAGTTTGTTAGTGGTATCAGTCATTTTTCCGGAACAGCTTTGATAGATCGGTGAGTCTGTGTGTTCACCGATACGACTACATCTGTGGAAGCAATGAAAACAGGTGAAAATGTTAGAGCGGAAGCCGAAACTCACCGACCAATTTTAGTTGTTTCGAAAAAATGAGTGATAACACTATCAGGCTACAGTATGTTAGGAAGAATCCGCAACCTCACCAGGTCCTACTTCCATTGCTGTAGACTATACCATGGAAAATGCTTTGATGAGTCCGGCCTCAGGTGGAACATGAATAGGAGAAGCTCACGACGCAAGAGAAAAAAATTGGAACTGAAATTAAAAACTACAGAGAACGCCATAACGCTTTACTCGCAGATTCACGACGAAAAAACCATACAGAAGCTGAGTAAGGTTTTTGGAGAAAAAACGACAACATGGCAATGCTGAAAAGACGAGAAAAAGAGAAAAATTGGGAATTGAAATTTCACATCGAAGGCTCCGGTGAACCAAAAAGGGTTGGCATTGCTATGCTATGTCAAAGCCATACAAAAAGGAAAAATCACTGAAACGAGCCTCCAGAGAACGAGAAAACGTACTCTCTGAAAATGAGGAAAACCATTCAAGAAAAGTCACAAAAACCCACAAAGAGCCTGCAGTCGGCTAATGTAAAACGCTCAGAAAACAGGAATTATTAATGAAAAAAAGGAAAAAACAACAACAAAGCGTGATGAAAAATTGAGAACGAGAGCGAAGAGGACAGGCGTAAGAACACTTCGGTTAGTTTTTGGCCACTCAAAAATTTCAGACGTCCCTCCTCATTCTCGAAATTTTCGTTAGGTTATTGAGAGACTCAATGAATGGAAATATTCATTTTTAAAGAAGTCAATCCCACCATATTGGAACTTGCATAACTGGAAACGACTTTTCAATGGGGTTTTTTCTCAATTCGGCGGAACTTGTTCTCATTTCGAGATTTTTAATTTTTTCAAATTTTTGAACTCGTCTTTTTTTGGTTTTTTATAGTATATACTGTGGTTCCACTGGCTAAAGATAACTAGTAAGCCTGTTGGTGAGATTTTAAATTGCAATTTAGCTCGTTGTCTCAGATTTCAAGCTTTCCCATACTTGCTTTTTTCAAAACGCCCCTCTATTTTTTTTTAATTTTCACGACGCTTGGCAGTTGCTGCAGGAACCAGCTGTGTCCTCTCGTTGGGTTTTCGACATCAATTTTTCTTTCTTTTCGCTTGGGTTCTAAGTTTTCCCATTTCAATTTGTCTGGAGATCCCTTTAGTGCTTTTCTTTTTGTTATTGTGAAACCACTGGAGGAGGAAAATAAAGTGATTTTCTAGAGAAAATCGCATAGAAAAAAGCTCAAAGCGTAAGAGGAAAAAACAGAAGTTTTAACTGAATGCAGCGAGAAGGTGCGTGAAGGTTCGAAAACGTACCACGGGAACCCAGGCTGTCCAAGAGGATGTGGCATCAGAGTGCCAAGTTAGGGTATCAAAAAAGGAAAACTGACAAAAACGTGCTGGGATAAAATTCTGAAAATGAGGGAACTTGAGCCGAGTTGGCGGTAAACACTAGCGAAAAGCCTGTGGCTGATCGGTACATGTTCAGCGCATGGAAGACAAGAGTTAGAGAAAAAAATTAGGTGCAAAAAGAACAACAATGTACGATAAAATAAGGATGAGAGCGAGAGCGTGGAGTACAGACGTAGATTTTAGTTAGTCGTGAGCAACATAAAAATTGAAAACGATGGTGATGATTCTGAGATTTTTTGTTGTTGTCGAGAGGAGCATATTATGGCGAACGGGCCTATAAAGTTTCAGACACGAACGAGTAGCATTCCTGTCTTTTCATTTTACCTTAAAGATATCTGTTTTTTCCTTGCGTAACTGCAAAAGGTTTTGGGATAATTTGTGCACGCGGTCCACATCATCAAAATGTAACTTTATTTAAGTCAGATCACCTGAGAAAACCCTCGTTTTTGATTCGCTAGATCGGAATTCATTCGGGCTTTAATATTGTGCACTAACACAACACGTTATTAATCAGACGGCTAAGCCCCAAACCCGCTGCTAACCGTGGCCAACCGCAGCCCCGAGGTGCGGTTACGCGGAGCCCAATCGTAGCCCAGCCGTAACCAAACCGGATTTTTCTTGAACACCAGTTTCTTCCGCTAGCCCTGCCGTAACCCTGGTTTGCCTTTCATAAATCCCAGCCATAATCTCAGCGTGCTTAACTATGTGATTAGAATGAATTCAGCGTCTAGTTACACAGGGTTCTAACCCAATTTGATGCAAGAAACCTGTGAATTATCAACGTGATGCCTAATCCCCGAAACAACGACTAACCACAGCTCCAAGGTGCGGTTACGCGTAGCCCCATTGTGACCCATTCGTAACCGAACCGGATTTGTTGTGAATGCCGGTCTCCTCCGCTAGCCCTGTCGTAACCCTAGATGCCGTTCATGAATCCCAGTAAAGGGGGAATCTGGCAATGACATTTTACGGAAAGCGCGACCTGCGCTGCGCTTTATCCGCCTTCGCGTCTATATGTAGTATAGTTTTTTGTAGAATGTGTTACTCCTGACGTTTCCATGAATCCCTCATGAGTTCTCTTCGGTTGTAAAGTTTCAGCACTTTGCGGCCTAATGTCTATTTGTATATTTGTCACCACAATGGTAATAGCCAGACGAGTCGATGGTTTGGTGTCGTTTGGATCTTCATTATCTTCAGCATCGTCAAAAAGATTACAGGTGAGATTACGCATCTTTGCATGGAGAATGGCATATTCGCAGACTAAGATCAGCTAGCACGAGTGGTCGAGTCGCAGAACACATAGCAACGCGCACAGCTGCCCTACCTCACGGCTAAAAAGTGTCTCGGCACACAAAAGCGGAACAGTTGACCAGTCTTTCGCAGTTGGGCACAGCACAACTGCAAAAGACGGTACAACTCCTTCATTTCTGTGTACCTAGACCAGAACCCGGTTAGTCAAGGCGTGCCTCGACGCCACTGCTCACGCTTATCGATATAAAGTTGCGGCTGTGTCGTTGTTAAGGCTCCCGTTATAGTCGGACGGAGGCTGGACTGAGCCGTCCTCCTCCGTGCCTAGCGACCTGGGCCGTCCTACACCGCTCCTATTGTGTCGGCTTCATGCCAGTCGATTATGCAGGCGCATTCGAGCGCGGCCGGCTGAGCCCGGCTAGAACGTGGAAATTTTTCACCTAAGTAGGCAACGCATTGCATACGTTTCGACCCATACGGCCACATTAGATCAAGACAGACCATGTGAGGCTCAATCCGGCTACCTCGGCTATTTCAAAACCTGATCAAGTAGTGTATTACGTGCTTATAGACCGGGACGGCCACGGACGGTACAGGCGTACTAAGCCCGTCCACAACGGGTGGACTTTTGCAACCGATTAGCATGATGTAGGTGCTAATCATTTGAGCTGGCCACAGCTTGACCAACTATGACCAGGGTCTAAGGCTCCGTCCATAGCAGACGACCAGCGGCAAAGCGACAAGGCATCGGAGCATCATGCGCCTAACATGCGCCAGCGCTCAAACGCTGGTGCATGACGCTCGACGACTGGCGCATTCAACGTGTCCGAGGACGGCACGTGGTTAACGATGGTATCGATAATGTTAGTGACAGCCGTTACGGTCACTATGCCTCCACCGTCAGCGACCTTGACGCTAGGACGTCTGCTATGGACGCTGCCTAACCGGAGAAAAGGTTAGTGTCCTTAGAAGAAACGCGTTCACTCACCCTAAGTAGGAGTTCAGAGTTATGTCCGTGCAATCAAATTCTCTCCTTTCAGAGTAATCGTTCGGGTCGAGAGCAGGCGTCTCTCATCGGTCATGACGAAAGTCTGCAACCAGGAGATGAATTGTGGCAGAACAGCCTGGCAGATCAAGCGCCGATTGACATTGGAGGGAATGCGAAAAAGAGCAAGGCATACGAGTTGGCCAAGAGCCCGACAGTTGGTTCCAAGAGGGCTCCCGCATGGTGAATTTCATCATTTGTCTAACCACAATCATTCAGCAATGGTCACGAGTTCTGGTCTCCCGATTTTCGAGGGTTTTAGGTTCCTACTTTGGAAATCAAACTGATCGTCTCATTTTCGAAACTTTACGTACCGATTTCCAAATTTCCCTGTTCCGCACAAGTAAGCGCATCGGTTCGTGGGGTTCAGCAGTGGGAGATTTCCATCACTAATCGATCAATGCTCATTGTTGACCCCCAAGTTTCCGTGGCGCTTCCCCTAAATATTATGTTTAGCGGATTTATATTTCTTTCTCACTAAACATACTTTCAGATGCGGCGAATGCCATTTTAATTTATTGACTTACTATCAAATCGCGAAAGCATGATGGAAATCTTTAACACAAATTAATCTGAAACATGGTATATTGGTGTGCTTTGTTACCTACTGTGATGATATTAATAAATGTTGCTCACCATGTGTCTTAACTGTAGACTTTGGAAGGTTTTCTGACCTTTGTTGTTTTCGCAGGCCCAACGCCAAACGATGCCTCTAACTCCAGGAAACTCTGCCAATCGATCCCTCTCGAACAAAATTGCGCAATATTGCCCACACGACAGAACGCTAGAGAAATAGTATCTATAGTGAACCGTAGATCTTTCGAGAATGATGCATGGCATGTAAAAACCACTGCGCTGAAGAGATTGTTCGCGATGAAATTCGTTTCTGAGCTTTCCATATGTAATGGAAACTCTAGTACTCTACACAAAAACCACGCTGAAAGAACCGCCAAATAGTTAATGTAAACTGCTTTTCCGGACCTCTTTTTCTCCGGTTTCAGACCCCATTCAACCAATCGACGCATGAGAAAGGGAGAGTCGATTGCTACGAATCGCTGTGTTGACCCATGATCTCCCGATCAAGCCCGCTCATCTTTGTTTCAGCTGTTTTTCAAGAGAGAAAAGGTTGACTGATATGTGCAGAAAAGAATTAAAGGCAGTGTTCACGATGGAAAAGTTGACGATTTTTTTCGAAGAGAACTAACGGTGTATTGGATGGTGAGCCGATCACGAAGAAAGAAAGCGAAAAAACCGTCTGGAAGTGCCCAAACGAGGCACCCCCAGAGTCCGGAGACCACCCTTTCTCGGAGACCCCGCCCCGCACACTAATCCTTTCTGAAGAAGCTTTAGCACATAATTGGCCGGTCAGCAACTCAGGGAGTCGAGGGGTTCTATTCGGCCACGATTGGCTTTCGACTCGACTACAAAGCGGTTGGACGACGATATGGCCACGTAATTTCCTTGCGCTACGTGGCCTAATCGTCGTCCAAGTGAGAAGCTTGTGGCGCCAATCATAACTGTTCCACTTGGCCACGATACGGTTTTGATTCGACTACGATGAGTTTCGACGACGAACGAACCACAATGCCCATGATTGAACGCGTTGATCGATCGCTTCAGAACTGACTCGGCGCATATCAGACGCACAGCACTCATAAAAGGGGCTCGATTCCAAAGAGAGCGCAGTACACCTTTTGTGCCGCTTCTGGAAGGTGACTACGAGTCACTTTCTGAACGATTTTTGAACCGCTAAGGGGTTTCCCTCGGTCCTCAGCGAGGGGAGCTCCCTCGCTGTCGATCGTGTCGAGGGTGATGTCCCTGTCGCGGACTGCTGTGGGGGTGATCCCCTACTGCGGTCCGTGACTTGGACCGTATCCTTGTAGGGAGGAGACCCGCTCCCATCGAAGGTGTGGGAGCCCGCCCCCAGCGCCACGTGCTCATATCGAACAAGCCACGTGCTGCTGCGTGGGAAACGGGGGTTTGGAGAAGGTTTTGCATGTCAGGGCCACGTGCTCCTATCGAAGAGGCCACGTGCTTTGGCGTGGGAAATAGGGTGCGGGAAACGTTTTGCCTCGCTGCACCACGTAGTGCTATCGAAAAGGTCACGTGTTGACGCGTGGGAAATGGGGGTGCAGCAAGTGTTTTGTCTCTCCGCTCCACGTAGTCCTATCGAACAGGCCACGTGCTGACGCGTGGGAAATAGGGGTGCAGCAAGTGTTTTGTCTCTCCGCGCCACGTAGTCCTATCGAACAGGCCACGTGCTCCTCGGAGACGCACGTGCTGCTGCAAAAGTTCCTTTCAACTCGACTAGGTACCCGAATAGAAAGCCTATCGTGGCCGAATAGCACCCCCAACTCTCTGAGAACAGAAATGCCTTCGATAAGTCGATCGATAAGATATGATCACGTTAACACATGGAAAAAACTTCATTCCTTCACACCGGTCAACTCTCACATTCTCGAAAATGGAACTTCACACAAGAGATCCTGCTCTGGCGGAAAAAAATGCTTTCTCGTCCCTTTTCACAAATCTTTCTGGCGCTGCTCTCACAGTAAGCCCTTGACCTATCATAATCTGTCTCGTGAACACTGCCGTTAACGACGGAATCAAATGATATATTCCACCAACTTCCACTCATTTATACAATATCACTTGTTGATCAATTGCTTTCTTTTCTCATTGGGTGAACGGACGTATTAGATGATCGACCCTAAGGTCAACCCTCCAGCTCAGAAGGACGTTTTCAACTGGAAAAACTCCATTTCTGTTCAATTTTAAGACTGCAGACTTCGTGAATGACCCTATCAAGACCCACTCGAATGACAACACAAAAACTAGAATTTGGTTTTCAGCGCGAACGATGCCGTTAAAGCGTATTTCCGTCGATTTCCTGTTCACCGAATATGCTCATCGCGAGCCAGCTGTATTGCAAGCGAGGATAGTAGTTTTTCAAGGATCGGGAACTCACAGACTAGGTTTCGTCAAGGATTTAGCTGCATGGACCATATCCAAACTGTCACAGTGTTCTTCGAAGTCTGTCGAGGAGTACCTGCTGTCCCTAGTTCTAACCTTCGTCATCTACGAAAAAGCCTTCGACAGTGTCGAAATGAATGCCGTCCTGTCAGCTGAAGTCGATCAAATAGTAGGCCCGGCCTATGTATGAACGCTAGCCGAGTGTAATCAGAACTGTGCTACGACGTTACAGCTTTTCCATCACCCTCTCCTCATTCCCATTGGGAATGAGGTTTGATAAGGCGATGCTGTATGCTCAAGGTGTTCCACGCCGCTTTGCAATGGATAAATTGGAACGAAAAGGCATATGTGTGAATGCAAAATTTCCCTCAAACCTTCGTTTTGTTGACGACATCTTCATTTTTTCGAACCGTACCAAGAAAGCGCAGACGATGCTAACGGAGTTGAAGGGAAAAGTATTGGACTGCAGATCAATCGGAGGAAGACCCAGTCATGAACGACGGCTGGTGCGGAGAAACTCAGATCTCACCTATGGTAGAATTGTATCGCTCGTGCAGTTCAATGCTGTGATCTAACAACTGCGGCCCACTCCACGTTTAGCAGACATAGTGTCCGACACATGCATTTTAAAGGCAGTGGTCACGATGAAAAACGTTATCGAAAATATTACAAAAATCAGCTTAGATCAAACACAGCTGAAAACTATGAAGGTAGCGAGGTTGAAAAAGAGCTAGAAATAGAGATTCTAAGGCCCAAAAATGCCAGTTCGTGCACACGTGCACAGCGATGACGAAAAAGATCGCCGTCTCATGCCGAGCAGTCAAAAATCATCGACATTCAGAGGAAGAAATAAATGCTAATTTACCTAATAAAAGCAGTTGAGCAATGAAAGAAAGCACTCCAGTCAATGTTTTTGATTAGATGTGACATAAATCCGAAGGTTCATTGATTGAAATTCATTTTCAAGGCAGCTGATGTTTTTGATATAAGAGGTCATCGATGCCGATGATGTAGAGTGGGCTCGTCCACCATCAAAAGACAAGAAAGTTCAGGCTTTAAATTTGGCCCAAAACAGCGGTTTTTTCGCGATTTTTTCTTATAGATCCTACTACTCGAGACCCAGAAAAGGGTTTAGAGGGAAAAAGACGACAAACATATTTGATCGCGACCACTGCCTTTAAAGGCAGCATACACGCTCGTAAACGTAATTGAGATAACTACGGAATTAGAGTGGTATGGCACCGAACACAACGCTCACGCATTTCAAAGCTTCAAAAACGAGCCACAATGACGCTACAGGAGTTGGAAGTTGGGCCCGCCCCTGTATCTGCCCGCCCCCTGTATTTGCGTCCTCCCCCAAAACGGGGCTGCTGGGCCATTCCCACCGTCGGCGACGTTTGTAGGCGGTGGAATAGGTACAATAGGTGAACCACACACATCGACGACGGTGGAAACGGCCCAGTACCCCTGTTTTGGAGGAGACGGCAAATACAGGGGGCGGGCAGATGCAGGGGCGGGGCCAACTTCCCACTCCAGTAGCGTCATTGTGGGTCGTTTTCGAAGCTTTGAAATGCGTGAGCGTTGTGTTCGGTGCCATACCATTCTAATTCCGTAGTTATCTCAATTACGTTTACGAGCGTGTATGCTGCCTTTAAGTAAGACTGCGGCGTTTCATGAAAACGCTGTCGTAGCGCTATCGCTGGTCTCTGCGGCCACCTTTGTTTTCTGCCTCGATATACCCCATTCTGGGCTGGAATTCACGAAACGATAATCACGTTTTAGCCATGGTTTAAGGTCAGTCGATTAGCACACGGTGTGCTTAACCGTAGCTACGCTAGCCATGGCTAAAAAGTGGTTAGCGTTTCGTGAATTCCACCCCTGTAGTTGCCTTACAGGCAAGGTCCGGTCAAATTTTGACACTACCGAAATTTGGGTTAAATAGATTGGGCTGGCCTAACTGAACATCGTCTGATCACGAACTCTGAGTCCTTAGTTCTAGGGAAAATAGCCTCAAAGTCAGGGATTACGGTATTTACAGCATGATAATCATGGCTGGAATGACCGAAATTTACACTGCTGTTTTGAAGAATGCGTGGACGACCGCTAAAATGTGGACGATGGCCACACTTTTCTGACTTTGCTGACACAGCGGTTGGCGGAAGCTGCTGGAATAACTTGAAGAAGACCGGTTTTCGCGCAGTTTTCGCATGTTCCTTGGGACTACCTGTAGCAAGAGCACCGATTCAGCGGAAAATCTCAAAATCGAAATTCTGCCCGGACCCTGCCTTTAAGCCTCTTTCATAGTTTGCCGGCCGACGTCGGACGGCACGTTATCGAATTTAATAAGTTAAGATAGATAAGATGGGTAGGGTAGGGTAGATAGGTATTAAACATTCGATAACGAGTCGTCCGACGTTGTTCGGGCAAGTGTGAAAGAGGCATTACAGTGGATTGATTGCCAGCGTTAGATCATTATCAGGCACTGAGCAAAATTGTGAGGGTTGCTCACAAATGTTTTCGGAGTAGCGGGAGGTGGCTGTGCATGAGTGCGAACTACTCTCCATTGAACACCTCACACCAACACTTTGAAGGTATGCTATGGCAGCTTATCTGCTCAGTTGCAGACGCACTCAGACGTTTTCAGAGTGTTCACTTCGCCCATTGTCAGCCGACCCAGCTCACCATTACTATATTCCCTTCAACTTTTTTGCAAGGAGTCTTATGAAATGGATTGTTGAAAAACCGACCATGGTACAGGAGGTGACGTGGTCATCGGTATGTCCTCTACACACTCTTCCCAAACCATCTGATCAGGAATCACAAGTTGTAAACTAACACAGAGACGCTCTTAGCGAGAATATTTGCGAAAGTTGTCCTGGGGCGGCATATATGAACATGACTGGAAGAGTAATTTCCTAATACCGAGCGGTACCGCTTGCCACAAGGGCATGGAATGATGATATCAGTAGAGAAGCACGCCCATGCCGATCACTTTTGACGCAGGGCCATCGTAATCCTGCACGTAAATTAAATAGCGCCATCAGCATGGCTGCTGACTTTGTCACATATCTTACGACAGCCACTATTTTTTTGCGTCTGACTTCCCAACATGTTAAATTTCTACCAGGAGACGTTGTGTTACCCCAGGAATGTCGAAAACCGTTTTTTTTCTGGCGAATTCAAAAATAAGCAGGCGGGGTTGATTCTTGTTGAACAGCTGTTACCGGATAACTGTCGAAATGTGTCGATGGTACTTTACCTGAAATGATTTTGTTTTGCCGTTAGAAAAAGGATGTCTGCTTACTAAGATTCGAAGATTGTATGAATTAAATCATTCTGTGAAGAAAAGTTTCATAACTTCGAGAAGATTCTCTTTGTTCCGCGGATAATTTTTCGATCTTATGCGACTCGGATTCCTTTCTTTATCGCAACCGAGTCATCCTTTTTTACATGTGCTATGGAAAATAGCCCTATAATCAACTGTTATCACCACGCGACTGTTATCTGGTCAGAAATTAGGAGAATCGCCGTAATATATGGGACAAAGCCCGCAGCCATGCAGCCGGCGCTGTTTAATTAACGCGCAGGATTACGGTTAGCCCTGCGTCGAAAATGATCGGCATGAGCGTGCTTGTTGTCAGTATCATTTCTATATCAGGCCGACCGACTCAAACTCTTGAATGAAAGTTGAAAAGCATTTTATGGCCGTGTGGATATCGGTACCGCATGGTATTTTGCGTCTAGTGATTGGAAGGTAAAGGGAATCGCTTTGCGCAGCTCGCGAGAGTGAACGTCGAGCAAAAAGACTTATGCGAACAGTGAACGTCCAGCGACGAGATTTCCTCGCAAGGGGTTTCCAAACCCCGTCTAAGGTCGTTCATACATGCCACTCCTGGGGCACCATGCACGAAAGCGAGTGTACGAAGGGGTTGGGACAGGGTTTGAGGCGTCGGCGAGTCTGATGATTGCCGTGCGTATGCTGGAGATAATCAATAATTGGCGGCTCAGCGGAGTCTCGGTTGCCCCACCGTTCTAGGTAGGGTTGGCGAGGGAACGATTTTTCTGTGTTACCCCAACCCCTTTTCAGCTCTCGTACTGCTATTATCAAACGCTCCGACGCCCCTAACCCTGCCCCAACCCCTTCGTAACACTCGCGTTCGAGCATGCCGCCCTTGATCGGATTATGGGGAAGGCAGGGAGCGTCCCGGTAACCTGATGTCTGAGGTCATAAGTTTTGCCTCTACTGCAGCTTTCTAAGAGCGGTAAACTGTCGAAAGCAGCGAGTTTAGACGAACTGAATTCCGAACAATCAATGAACTGTGGGTGTGGGGTGGCGCAGTCAATGAACTGTGGGTTCCCGCCCGTCTAAAGTCGAAGATTTACCTAAACGTCGTCCGGTCTGTCGCGCTGTATGCAGCAGAGTGCTGGCCTGCCACCAAAGAGGCAGCGCGAAGGCTCGGTGTAATGGAGACAAAAATGCTAGTCTGGACAGCGGGTGTCACACGCTCGGACCACGTCCCGAACGACGACATCCGGAAGCGTTTTGGTGTCGCTCCGATTGCCGAGAAACTGCGCGAATCTCGATTGCAATGGTATGGGCATGTTCTTCGCGCTGGAAGTGGCACCGTTTGCAAGGCTGGTCTCAACCTCGACGTGCCTGGAGAAAGACCCAAAGGACGGCCAAGGCAGCGGTGGCTCGGTACGCTGCTCACCGATTTGAAAATAGCTGGCGTGCACCGTGATCAGGCGCATGACAGGGAAAAATGACGCCAGCGCATAAGAAAAGCGGACCCCGCATTGGAGCAGGACAAACGCTGAAGAAGAAGAAGAATGAACTGTGGGTAAGGGGTTGCGACATCATGGGGAAGACCTGTACTCGGGATAACAAGGAGGATCTGCTGTAGGAACTTTCCCTACTACTCTGCTGTCCAGAGGTCCACTACATTCACCCAATTCAGGGAGAAGATCCATAGTTTGAACTGAGTTTTTAATATTCCAGATGAGGCTTATTTTTTCCAGAAGAGGCTTAGCATTTCTAGGGGAGGCTAGCTGAGATTGGGGAATACCACTCCAGGACTCCTTCACATATGAACTAGGCTATAGCCTTGGTAAGGATCCCCCTTAGGAAGCTTCTATTAGACGGGGTCGTTAGGATCTTGTTTACCACAGCAATCACGATGGGAGTTACAACTAATGGTCTACAGATACTGTCAAAGCACTGGATGCAAAACTAGTTGGGGGGAGGGGGCAGTCAGAATTCAAGTGAAGAAATAATGATACCGCTCTCGGAAATCGGAGTATTTCCATGGAGCTTCCATGAAAATAGTAACCGATAAAGCTATCAGGCATCTGATATCAACACATTTTTTTCCATTTTCATGAATGAATCATTTGATTTTCTTGAGTGTCCCCCCCAAATAGTTTTGCACCAAGCAGTGTTCACCGGTTGAGGCCGGCCACCCCTTTTTTCAGTTCCGAATAGTACATACATGTAGGTACATAACTGCTTCCACTGCTACACACAGGTATAATAAGCTTTCATTCAGAACAGCTCGGAGCTGCTTTATAGAAACGTTCCTGGTTTTCAAAAGAGTCCATTCGAAAACGTAAGTTTAATCAGTATTATATTTTTGGAAACCATATACGTCTGAATGAAATTGTCCGCCCACGCGGTCAGCGTGCCGCGCGGCCATTGCAGAAGCATTTCTCGGACCAGCTTTTTCATGGCTGCGAACAGTTGACTGGGATAGCATTCACTAGTTGCCTCAAAATTTTGCTGGTCGATTTGCAGGTCCGAAAAATCCCTGCTCGACCGCCTCTCGACACGAACGCCAATAGCATGGGCAGACATTCTCATTCGAACAGACTTTAGTGGCCGGGTTCATATTTTACCCAGCGACCCGCTGTTTATCATTCATGTAAATCCAAAATCGATATGCTCTACGTATATAAGAGACGATTTAAAATTGCCACCGGCACAAAATTTTCACGGTAAACAAAATTGATGATACCCAATTGATAAAGGGTAGGGTGTAAAAAAATTGAGAGCGGTGTGTTTTCATTCACACACCATCTTTCTCCGGAGGTGCGCGGCTGAAGCTGAACACACTAGGGATTAGGGAAATGGCCTCAACGGTGATTAAGATAACACGATATTGGGGCCTACTCATGGAAAACTGTGGTAAGAAAAACTACTTCACTTCCGTGAGAATTTTGTGTCGGTGGCAATTCATAAACCTGTGTATATGAGCTGTCGCACACGTGGCGGGAAGTATGAACCTGAGCTCAAGTTGTGTCCCAGCGAAGTGACCAACAACAACTTGCAGACGAGGTTCATCGCAATATTCTCGGTAGCGGCAGTGATTGCCCTAATCTTTCCTATCACAACGGCAATCTTCCTCTGGCTCAGAAGAAGACAACAAACATTTGTCAGTCTGTGCACTTGTTTAGTCGATCATGTCTCAACAAAACCCTTCTAATGATAAGCACTATCTAGGGTTCACACGGCCGGACGAATTTGGCAGCAATGGACATTTTCATTATTTTGATTGCAATACAAATTGGAATTCTACTCATCTGTCTCATATTTAACAATGACAGCATCAGGCCACAATATGTTCCGCAAGGCACTGGTATGTCTACTACAGGGGCCCAATGGACGACTTTCAGGCAATAGCCGACCCCCCATAGTTCGAGAACGTCAAAAATCAGAGAACGCACTCTGAAGAAGAATAGCTCGGATTCTAGCCAAAACATATCAAGAACTTGCCGCCGCGATGCCGAGCGGGGGCAGAACCAACGGATTCACGGCAGACTCGCGGTCGAACCAAGGCATCACCCAGATTCTGTCTAGACCCTAATTCCTCGATCAGGCGAAAATACAGCAATGCCGAAATTTCGCTCGGCTCGTGGTAGTTCCGCGTCAATTTCTCGGTAAAATCCAGAGTCGCGGTGGATTCTCGGTGGATTCAAGGTGATTTCTTCAGCAATGCGACAATCGCAATCCCTTCCTTTCAGACATCATCGACAGAACGTTTGAACACGTAAACAGAATGCTCTGTGTTATGAAGCAAATACTGAGCAATAGTACTCGGAATGAAACTTCACCTCTGAATTCGACGAACGTTCCTGCAACGTTGAAGATCGTTTTTCTACAGATCATAAAAGGCTTTCAAAGGACAGAGGCCGTCCGTGATTTCTGGGTATGTTGATAATTCCTACACTGATCCCTCCCCTCCCCTCCCAAGTTAAGGTAGCAAAAAAGAGTCTTCGCGCATTCAGTTGCAAAAAATGCGGTGATTAGCCAAGCCACAGGGAAACGGAGTTTAAAAAAAGTCATATCATAATGGTCCAACTGATCTCTATGTGAAGTGCTATCGTCAATGTCTAGATTTTGAGAAGCCGCGTCGCTGGTAGGAGCGCACGTGTTGAGGGAGTGGTGTGACCCTATCATAGATAGAAACCATCGATATCGCTTATCGATGATCCACAGATTAGCGATAATGAATGGATGGACTGGAAAAAAGGCAGCAAATAGTTAGAACTAGGTGCTAATTATGAAGTATATTTCCTCTTCTGAATAATGTTCTTTAAGTGGCAAAAACGGATCAAAAAGCTGGAAGATATTGCTAATGCTAGGACTAACGACACAGTTGAAGACAGCCTCAAAGACAAGGTGAGCTTAATTATTTTATGGGAGCCTTTCTTCAATCCAGCAGGCTCCCTTTCTACGGGAAGTCATTTCCAATAAAATAGAAGACGAGCAGGAGCTGGAAACATTTTTGGGCACGCAGCTCAAGGATCATACTAACCCCAATAAAGGCAGGACCTAATTTCAGAGCAGTTGCCGAATGGACCAGGCGCGATCATTGCGGCTGACCGTGCGGCATTAGCGACATCAGAAACCAATGTGGCTTTAATCGCACGCGATGATCAACTTCCGTAGCCCCGTTCACTAATTGGATTGAGTTCTACAAGAAAGCTCGCTTTTCTCCTCGTGCACAGTCTTCAGAAAATCATAGAATGGTCTTCAGCCGCAGGGTTAGATTTTGAAGCGTATCCGCTACATTTAACTTCTTTCTCCTTGTCGATGAACGCAGAATAGCAAAAATGTCAAATCATTATTCTGTAAGGAGTCTGTGCACTTGTTTAGTCGATCATGTCTCAACAAAACCCTTTTAATGATTGTTTGCTGATGAAGAATCATCCTCTACCAATGCAACTGCTGTCGAGCTTGGTTCTGATGACGAGAAGCTTGTTGTGACCCGCCTACCTGTAATTTGTTCTGTTCTGCCTTTCTTCTCCTGCAGTAGCATCGCACGTGATCTGGCAACATCCAGGAAAGAGAGTTTAATTTCAAGCTTTTGATACGTTGGTAGAGACGTCAAAGAACAGGAAGAATCGATGAACCATAATTCTTTTTGTAGCGGCGCGTAAAATGGAGTGGTTGGCTGCCTTCCAATCGCATACGTATGCTACTGATCGATACAATGGAAATCATTCCGAAACGGATCGATCCGCATATTTCGCTTGACTTTCTACGTGTTAAGTTCTGCGATCGTGTTTCACGTGTGAAAGCTTCCTCAGAAGGCAATCATAGTAACGACTCTCTTGCGAAAGCGTAATGCTATGGATCCTTGAAGGAGGCCTGGTCGGTCCCGCAATGAAGGCCGGAGGTATGGTCAAGCCGCCCGTCGAACAGGTTCGGGCGGCGCAGTCTGAGTCATCAGTCTTCGCCACTGCCGCGACTGCGTGCCAGGGTCCAGCAGGTGTGGATAGCTCGCCAACAAGTGGTTAGGAGGATCGTGAAAATTTTCATGGAAAAACGAAAATTTGGAGGGTGGATCGTGAAATTTTCGTGAAGCAGAATATATAGAATTCATAGGAAAAAGACAGGCACGTAGTAGGGTATGTAGAAAAGTGGTTTCTGCGGATTAAAAAGGGAATCGCAGCTGCTTTCAACCTAAAAGAACTAGTTCCCAGTCCATTCAACTGTTTTTGATCCCCTTGTAGGCGGAAACTTGTTGTACTTCATCTGCAAAATCCACTATAAGACGTACGACCCCGCATTAAAAATCTAAATTTCAACTACAAAAAAGAAAGCTGAAATCCTCATAGAATTCCCCACAAATGGCCACAATTTCATTTACCAAGCCAACTGGTTACAAGGATTCGGGCGAGGTAAAGCGGTGCATGCTGGCAAGCAACGTTGGCAAATCGCAGGGTTTTTGCCATCACTATCCAACGGGTGGCATCCCTTTAGCCAAAGAATTTCCGACCACTAAGGGTCCAGACTTTGAGGTGATTGGACTGTGTCAAAACTTGCACAGAGCTTTTTTTCTCAGCTTCTCAAACTTCCGAAATAATAATACTTAAAAATATGTAAGGCGCCGTAAAGGGCGCCACGCGCGGACGCCATTGTGGGAAGGGCGCGAGGCCTGGGCGCATTCTATTATAGCCATAACACCCTTGGTCGTTCTTGTTAATTCTTCGCCCGAGTGAAGGCGAATCGGTATTTTTCGAATTCTTCTAACGAATTATTTTTTGGAAAATAACATCATCAATTAAGCAAAAGGTCAAAATAATGAATACAATCTTCAATTCGTAATCGATTACAGGAGCAAATACCCGAAATCGCCTTTTTTAGGCGTTGAAATCTCAGAAACTAGCTGAAATTATAAACTTTGTTTTTTTGTGAGGACTTCTCTCCTAGACCAACAACTTTTTCGATTTCAGAAAGGAGGATCTCTGACGTTTGGCTAATTTTGGGGTGGGTAAAAAATTAGATGTGGACATTTTCTCCGGGAGCCTCCGTAATCCAGTTAATCACACATGTGTAAAATACAAGGTACAGCGAAGAATCTATTTGCATTAAATGTTTTGATCGTTAACATTCATTGAGTTTTTTTCGCCCGTAAACTTCACCTCAGTGCTCAAAATTCACGATTAATGCCCGCGTTTGGACGGGCGTCGGGCTGTTTTTTTCATTTTTGCATGTTCCAGCCTGCCCAAATTTTTTTCTGAATGAATTTTGGCTGGGCTAGTGGTGAATTTCTGGAAATTTGTTAAAATCAGCCTACTGCCGACTTTTTTCCAGGATGATTTCTGATAGAGCTACGGGCGGGCTGTTTTTTATACAGTTCCATTTTATTATTTTTTCTTTAATTTTATCCCGAATCTTTGAATGAAAAACGGAAGGACCGAATTTTTCTTGAAAATATGGCAAATTATAACGACCTCCGGGGGTCGTTATAATTTACCATATTTTTTGGCGCAGACAGACCTACGAGGGGGGTCGTAAGTATTTTGCGGTCTTTGCCAACGGGCTGCTGGACCCTGCTGCGTACCGCCTTCCTTACTGCAGCTCTGTGCTGCTTCGTTTTCTCCTCGCCGATGTCGTGCTTCGTTTTGGTGCCTCTGGCCTTTAGAACACTAGTATTCTACCTGGAGTGCAGCTGACTCGCGGAGGGCGCATTCAATGTACAGGTAAATGACTATGACCCGATTTATTGATCGTGATGAATATTCCAATGGTGCTTTCTTTGTAATATTTATCGTATATTTCTATTTTCCTTTCTCCCAAGCTCCCTTTACATTTATCTTTTGAATAATTGAATAAATAAATAAATCCTGTAATATAAACTAATTCAATTTATTTCGTGTTCTATCGTGTATACAAAAGGGTTGTATATATTTCGCAATATTCATACGATGGTCGTGATGTGTGTTGATCAGTCCAGGGATGTTTAAGTTGGTGGCATTAGGTGTCAAAACATGTTATGTGATTTTTATTGTTATTACGTTCTTATTATCTGCTACCTGCTCGTTGGTGCCCCTGCGTCTACTGAACCCAGAAGACGTTTGAGTGTACACAGGGAACGTTCTAGCGATATAGCGTGCACAACTATATCGCGAAAGTGTCCCACACATTGCATAAAGGTGTCGCCGTCTGGCACACTGAGGTCTCTGGTCCATAACACCATAGGATCAGTACCCAGAGAGTTCATGGAGTCTTTGGCCACAAGCTACAAGCACGTTTTTATTACAGTATTCAGCGTGCTTGGGTAATTAGTACAGTCGGCTATGTCATCAGTAGGGAGTCTGTCGGTCAGATTCTCCGGGACTGACGTCTGGTATCGGACCCGGGAAAGAAAGCCACCGCCCCTCAGACTCCATAATTTATTCAGGGGTTTCAAGACTTCACTTTACATTTAGCTCCGTAGCTTTCCACAATCATCACTCAACTTTCGATTCAAATCACTCATACCTTCAGATGAGGATTCTTTTCAATACGACGGTAAATCTGGATGCAATTTTTGGAAACCCAGTCTACACCGAAAGGAATGATGTAATTCAATTTGCTTATTTGAACTTTTTTAATCGTAAAACAAATTTGATGCTCCTCTCCACTATCAAGCAAGTAAGGCGAACATGGTTGAATTGCAGAGTCGAGCAGAGCTAACAGCATCTATCAGAGAGTTTTTGACAGCGATATCCGGAGTGAGTTCTCTAACATTCGAATAGGCATCTGCACCACTGCACGGAAAACCCAACTCTTACAGGCAATTCACGTGCTTCCTGAAACTCTGAGTGAGGTAATGGAAAAGGCTGCGAAACAATCTCGAGAAGTAAGGTATTCCCCTCTGACAATGTAAAAGCAATCAATACTTTTTCCTAGAAAACTTATATGGCCTATGTTACCTCCTACTTGGCAATTGCCACGGCTGCTCTAATAGTGCTCATGTGCTTAATCAGCAGGTTACTCTTCATACGAAGGTGACAATTCCCACGATGAGCGGTTTGAAAAAATTAACAAAACTTCTTCTTCTTTAGGACGCGCTTAATCAGGTCACAGAGTAGTAGTACAAGCCGAAGCAGAACATATAACGAATCACTAGAAACAACTATCTCAATGACCGTACATGTTCTGCTCGGTGTGCTTATCGTGATCCTAGGAGAGCTTATGTTCTTATTCTTCATGTAAGTTTTTTTATTTTCCATACGCTAACGTTTACTGAAGCACGTTTTAAAAGACTTAAAGCCCACCGTTTAGAAAAGAAGAATATCATTATAATTAAACTTTTGAGCAAACTTTGAGGCCTAAGTGAAAGAAAAAAACAATTCTTAAGGTGGGAGTTTTACAACGGCTACAAAGTGATGTATGCTGAAGACACACTTGCTCTCGAAAAACTTATGCCTAAAGATGTAGTTAGCAACACTACAAGCGAACAAAGCTTTGATCTGAGGTAAAGCCCACAAAAATTGATTGAATACCTATACAATTGGTTCAAGTGAAATAATTTTGAATATTGGTCCGCGTAATTTGAGTTGGAAGCCACAACGCTGCTTAGCGGAAAATTTTGCACGCGAGTAAACAAAGAGGAAGATGACTTTCGATTGGAGGTGTCGTGACTTCCGTACAACTTTATCATCTAAAGGCCGACGCCTGGTCCCGGTCACTGCCCTCGCCACGAAACGTCTAACGTAAGAATTGCCATCATGCAGAGACGCAGGAGGCGCGTAACCTTCACAGCCCTGCAAGTGATACCGCCAGTGTCAACGCCGCTGCCATCGAGGATGCCGCTCTTCGTGCTATCGCTTCTTTTGGCCGTGACGTCCTGCTCCCTCGGGTTGTTTTGTAGTAGCATGTTTTAAAAGGGTAGACGCATATTCATATCGGTGATCTGTTACGTAGGAATATCATGCCGTGCAGTCGGTCTATATTTAGGTGGTGAAACATGTTGTGCTTTTGGTGTTCCGCACAGTAGCGGTGGTTCTCGGTTCAGATCTATCCCGGAGTTGGCCCTGGTCTGTGGTTAAGGGCGTGTGCACAGCGTAGCGTGCGACCGGAGGCTGTAGAGCCTAAGGCACCTTTCAAAGTCCTCACAGCAAGCGCGGCCCGCGCGGTAGGAACTTCCATAGTCCACCAGCACCGCCATCGCGGCACCGCCCAAACCGCCATGGCGGTTTCACCGTTTGAATCAATACTCGCTTCTCAGTTTGAGCTCACTCCAACATAAATAATTCTAGAACTATTCTACGCTAGTACATACGCAAATGCAAGCCAGGAATTTTTCTGCTTGTCACAGTTGAGGCCCAAATTTAACTCACACCGCCATGGCGGTGCCGCCGGAGATTTCATAGTTGCTCACCGCTCGTCCTGCGCGTGCCGCGCGGTCAAAACCTTCATAGCCCACCGCTAGTCCCGCGCGTCACGCGCGTGCAGGGCTTGCGGTGAGAACTATGAAAGATGCCTAACACCTATGTGATATTCATATTACCCGGTTTCCGCGTGGCAGGCTTGGCCAATGGACGCGCCGTAAAAAGGTGCCCAAGGAAAGCCAAGGAACTATGGATATCACTTTAATGACTTTTCACCCAGTGACTGAGTGCGGCTTCTTCGTTGACTGATTCGAGCTATACTGCCAGTGAAGGTAGACGCGCTGCAGTAATTGCCATCCATATCGATTTCCGGCCGACGTGGGTAATGGACGCTGCGTCGCGTCACCTTTCACGGGTAGTGTAGTTGCAGTCCAACGCATGTAACTGATTCCTGAGACCAATAATTTAATTCTCTTCTCAAGTTCATTCCTGCGAAAATGCGAAAACGGCAGCAATTTCGTCAATGCTTTCAATGAGAAACTTTTACTGGACGACCACTTCATGAAAGCGTATCAAATCGTAAGTGTTACAGATATTCTTTTTTTTTCTTCTATCCTTCTTCTTGATTGTTTGTCCTACTTTGAAGCGGGTCTACCCTTCTGATACGCTAGCCCCATTTCCCCGTCATACGCCTTGTCGGGCTGCACGGCAGCCAAATGAGAACGCAAATGCAGCTCGCCGGGCCAGCATTTCTTCAATGATCCTCGGTGTCGTTTTCCCGGTACCTCAGGTTTCAGGCCAGTTTAGTTAATCGGAGCAACAACGAGACCCTGCCAGATGTCAGGGCGTGTGACGTGGTTGAATTGAGTGACAAATGATGTCAAACGTCAACTTCCCTGGTGGCAGGCCAGCAATTTGCAGCACAGAGCGTGACATGTAGGACTACACTTCGATAGCCATTCAGCTCTAGACGATCGGGCATCCTCCTTTTGTATGGCACTCCACTCATCAACCGGCATTTCAAATACGCTGCACTGACACTACAGTTGACTTCGCAATCCGGACTCCGTCAGATGTGTTAGTCGTACTGAAATACCTGAAAATAAGGGAGAGCGGTAACACGACGCCGATGACCCAATTACGGTTAGGTACCCAGTACTCCTGACATTGACGCGGAGTCGGAGTAAAGCCAGCCGATCAGACCAGGCTTGCACTTTCCGCTCAATATCAACCCCATGTCCAGATGGAGTCCCACGTCATCTGCGTAAAACACCAACCATGGCACCGGTTTCTGCGCCGCTTCTGCGCTGGCGTCAATAAAAAATTAAAAAGAAGTGGTGACGGAGCGGATTCTCGTTTCAAGCCTGCGATGATGGAAGGCTTTTCTGACGTTCCTGCAGCTCCTTCAACTCAATTTTCTGAGTAGGCATGAAGCATCTTGATCCAGTTCATGAGCATTTATGGAACACTACGCTGCCTCAAAGTAAAAAAGACCAACTAAAGAGAAACTTGAACAAGGAGTTTCTCCAAATCGAGGAAAACTACAAGAAACGCCTCCTGCTTGTCGCACTGCTTTTCTATCAATAGTCGCGCAGCGTGAAGCGCATCTGTGGTGACAGAGTTTTTTCAAAAGCCATACTGGATCTTGGAGACATCTTCGTTTTCATAGATTTGTCAATCGACTTCCGATTGTTCTCGTGCTGCTTGGCAGTCTACAGTTCCAAAAACTGTTCCACTGAGGACTACGAAAATATTCTTAACGTTGCTTAGGACTTGCACAAAGAGTACGACACCATCGTTTCCGAAGAAGATTTACAGAAGAACATCAAGCAATTCATGCTTGAATTAATACAACTAGAGGAAGCTTTCGATGTGAGTGTATGATGTCAGCTACACATCAGAAAACCTTAAATCGCTACTAAATAGCTTAAAACAATCGGAGGTTCCAAATTCACTGACCAAAGCTAATGAGGTCTATTCTGGTTTGTAAGTGAGCAACTTCTGCAGTGGTAATTTTTAATAGCCAGTCAGCGATTCTTGGAGCAACTCCAGCACGTATTTGTTTGCATCGTCTGGGGCCGGATGCATCAACGCGCCGTTTCGGGGTAGGGGCAGGGCAGTCGGCATCATTGAAGATCGAACTGCGAGGGCAGTAGATCATCTAATCAATCGTGCCCCAGCTGTGTTTTTCGCTGCTCTAGCTGCCCCAGCCTCTGAGATGGGGCAGCTGGGGCACGATTGATTTGTTGATTTACAGAGTTCTTCAAGGGCGCAGACTGCCCTGCCCCCGCCCCGACCCGGCCCAATGATGCATTCGGCCCCTGATATCCTGTGAGAATCGGTATCTAACGGGAATCCAATCCACACGTGCTAAAAACAGGCTGCAATCGCTAAAAACACCCCGGCGAGATGCTGAAGGGTTACTGAAGAATACCATTTCTGGTAAATAAACCAAATTTCTGATTTCATGTCATGCTTCAGGCTGCGGAAGAATCGTTTTTCAACTTGACAAGTAGGTTTATCCGCTCATAGTTGTATTTCTCTCTCCGATTTTTGTGAAATAGCATTGTTATTTTTGAAAAGAGTGGAGTGATTGGCTAGAAATTACAATACACTAAACAGTCAGTGTGTTATGAGTATTTACACAAATAACCATTGTTATACTGAACTAGGTTTTATTTCCCCTTGAACTGTGGTTGTCACTTAGAGGCGAAGTGCAGGTCGAGCGCCGGAGTCATGCCACATCACATCCTCGCGACCGCCAGACGATATGCCAGAGGTCTCTAGGTGGCATGAAGTCCATGTCACATCGAGGTCTGTAACATGTCACCTGGAGGTCGCGGGGATGTAATGTGGCATGATTCCGGCGCTCGACCTGCAGATCGCCTTCAGGTGACATCAATCGATTGCTCACTTAATATCACACTCATCCTACAACCTTTATTACTCTGGAATGAACTAAGATTTTTGACTTATTGGTCCCGGCACAATTGTCATCGTGTCGCGTAATGCAACATCAGCAGTCAGCAGTTGAGGCTTGGGATGTCGGCACAAAGGCTGCTTGTGCTAGCGTACTAACGCTTTGTTTCTCGTGGCACGCGTGCTATTGCTAGCCCCCTCTCCTAATGTCTGCTGACACTCTCCTCCAATGATTTGTCCGATACGAATGAACATTGTAGCATCCTCTTACACGACTGCGGCGGGTAATAAGGCGGCCATTCTCGCTGAGTGGGCAGTTGGCCGTTTGAGGTCAGTCCGAGGAGGTGACCTCGTGTCACTTTTCGACATTAATTTTAAACGCGGAGGGAATCATCCTCATGGTCCATCGCCAGGGAAGCCTCCTCGTTGTAGACCGTGGCGAAGATGATGTCCTTGTTGCAGACCGGGCGAGGTTGGTCTTCTTGCTGCGGGCCGTGACAAGGATCATACCCAACACCGGTAAAAAAATGGCAGTCCAAATTCTTCCATCGTTTGCAGAACAGGCTGTCGATAATGAGCGTTGGAAAGCCAGCATACGTTGGCAGGATATGCTGCCGTTGCCAGCAACTCCTGCTCACAGCGAGCGTTAGAACGCCAGGTTTGCCCTGGCGTACTAACTCTCTTGTGCCGACGCAATAAGCCCGGACTGTCTGAGTCTGTCAACAAGAGATCAAAATTCACACTAATAACACATTACGTGAGAGACAGCGAGGCAAAACAAATCAAAGAATTCCGCAAGATGGATTATGAACGTTTTGCGGGATTCCTTTAAAACTATTGAAGATGGGTCCAAGAAAATTCGAAAATTCTGATATTCGAAAGAGTATTTAAATTTTCTGCAAATTTCCGAATGACTTCCAGATCCGGTTGGTCAACGTTTCGAATTGTTGTATACACAAATCTCGTGAGAGGGAGAGAGCCTAGATACTGGTCAAAATCAGTAATCCGAACAAAGGGACAAATTCAGTAGCTTGCGCCCCCACACCACGACCTTATGTGCAAAACGTGATTAATTCCGGTTCCGGTTCCTAGGCGACACCGGTTGGCCTTATTGCCTTCCATATCACAACAGCAAGCAGTTGTGGGCTACAGATGACAACCGCTGGTTCCAGAGTATGCAGAACCCTTATTATGCATCTTTGCGTTTGCGTTATCCGTTATCGGCTACCTATTGATTCCTGTTCACTATTACTTTTGGAAAAAAAAGATCGTTCGCCTGTGATTAACAAAAATCATCCACTCAATCCTGCTCTAGTTGTATCGACGTTAGAATAGTGTTACTCGCACCATGCTTTGAATTAGGAAGCTTTCGATGTGAGTGTATGATGTCAGCTACACATGAAAAACCTTAAATCGCTACTAAATAACCCAAAACAATCGGAGGTTCCAAATTCACTGACCAAAGCTAATAGGGTCTATTCTGGTTTGTAAGTGAGCAACTTCTGCAGTGGTAATTTTTAATAGCCGATCAGCGATTCTTGGAGCAACTCCAGCACGTATTTGTTTGCATCGTCTGAGATGGATGCATCAACGCGCCGTTTCGGGGTAGGAGACAGGACCAGTCGGCATCGTGAAGATCGAACTGCGAGGGCGGTAGATCATCTAATCAATCGTGCCCCAGCTGTGCTTTTCGCTGCTCTGGCTGCCCCAGCTCTCTGAGCTCCGCTCACTGGGGCAAAATATCATCTGTTGATTTTAGAGTGTCAAGGGCGCAGACTGCCCTGCCCGCCCCTTGACCCGGCCCAATGGTAAATTTGACTGATATCCTGTGAGAATCGGTATCTAACGGGGAATCCAATCCACACGATACGTAAAACGAGCTGCAATCGCTTCTAAAAACACCCCGGCGAGATGCTGAAAGTTACTGAAGAATACCATTTCTGGTAAATAAAGCCAAATTTCTGATTTCATGTCATGCTTCAGGCTGCGGAAGAATCGTTTTTCAACTTGACAGAAGTAGGTTTATCCGCTCATAGTTATATTTCTCTCTCCGATTTTTTGTGAAATAGCATTATTATTTTTAGAAAAGAAATTGGAGTGATTATTCAGAAATTACAATACACTAAGCAGTCAGTGTGTTATGAGTATTTACACAAATAACCCATTTACTTGTTATACTGAACTAGGTTTTATTTCCCGCTTGAACTGTGGTTGTCACTGTAGAGGCAGGGGAAGTGGGTCGAGCGCCGGAGTCATGCCACATCACATCCTCGCGACCGCCAGGACGATTGATGTAGAGGTCTCTAGGTGGCATGAAGCCCATGTCACACATCGAGAGGTCTGTAACATGTCACCTGGAGGGGCGGGGATCACAATGTGTGGCATGGTTCCGGCGCTCGACCTGCAGATCACGCTCAGGTGACATCAATCGGTTGCTCACTTAATATCACACTCATCCTACAACCTTTATTACTCTGGAATGAACTAAGATTTTTGACTTATTGGTCCCGGCACAATTGTCATCGTGTCGCGTAATGCAACAGCCGCAGTCAGCAAATGCGGACCGGAATTCGGTCCCGAGAACGACATTAATTCTTCCATAGACGAAGTGTTTCACTTCCTCAGACAGTCGAGGCTTAGGATGTCGGCACAAAGGGTTTGACAGCACCCGTACTGTAGCTGCTGGTAACATCAGGATATGCTGCCAACGACCAGGAGCTCCTGCTGCTTGTGCTAGCGTACTAACGCTTTGTTTATCGTGGCACGCGTGCTATTGCTAGCCCCCCTCTCCTAGTGTCTGCTGACACTCTCCTCCAATGATTTGTCTGATACGAATGAACATTGTAGCATCCTCTTACACGACTGCGGCGGGTAATAAGGCGGCCATTCTCGCTGAGTGGGCAGTTGGCCGTTTGAGGTCAGTCCGAGGAGGTGACCTCGTGTCACTTTTCGACATTAATTTTAAACGCGGAGGAGAATCATCACCGCCAGTCCTATCGCCAGGAAGCCTCCTCGTTGCTAGACCGTATTGGCGAAGATGATGTCCTTATTGCAGACCGGGCGAGGTTAGTCTTCTTGCTGCAGGCCGTGACAAGGATCGCCACCCAACACCGGTAAAAATGGCAGTCCAAATTCTTCCATCGTTTGCAGAACAGGCTGTCGGTAATGAGCGTTGAAAAGCCAGCATACGTTGGCAGGATATGCTGCCGTTGCCAGCAACTCCTGCTCACAGCGAGCGTTAGAACGCCAGGTTTGCCCTGGCGTACTAACTCTCTTGTGCCGACATAATAAGCCCAGACTGTATCTGAGTCTGTCAACAAGAGATCAAAATTCACACTAATAACACATTACGTGAGGAGACAGCGAGGCAAAACAAATCAAAGAATTCCGCAAGATGGATTATGAACGTTTTGCAGGATTCGCTAAAAAACTTAATGAAGATGGGTCAAAGAAAATTCCCTGAAAATTCTGATATTCAGAATAAGTATTTAAATTTTCTGCAAATTTCCGAATGACTTCCAGATCCGGTTGGTCAACGTTTCGAATTGTTGTGATACACAAATCTCGGGTGAGAGGGAGAGAGCCTGAATGCTGGTCAAAATCAGTAATCCGAACAAAGGGACAAATTCAGTAGCTTGCGCCCCCACACCACGACCTTTATGTGCAAAACGTGATTAATTCCGGTTCCGGTTCCTAGGCGACACCGGTTGGCCATATTGCAGCCATATCACAACAGTAAACGGTTGTGGGCTACAGATGACAAACCGCTGGTTCCAGAGTATGCAGAACCCTTATTATGCATCTTTTGCGTTTGCGTTATCCGTTATCGGCTCACCTATTGATTCCTGTTCACTATTACTTTTGGAAAAAAAAGATCGTTCGCCTGTGATTAACAAAAATCATCCACTCAATCCTGCTCTAGTTGTATCGACGTTAGAATAGTGTTACTCGCACCAAGTTTTCTTAGGCTCCGTTCATAGCAGACGACCAGCGGCAAAGCACCAAGGCGTCGGAGCATCATGCGCCAGCGCTGAAACGCTGGTGCATGACGCTGGACGGCTGGCGCATTCAATGTTTCCGAGGACGGCACGTAGTAAACGATGGTATCGATAATGTTAGTGACAGCCGTTACGGTTACTATGCCTCCATCGTCAGCGACTGACCGGCTGCAAAGGTCGCTGGGGAGTCAGATCAGTAACAAATGCTAAAGATGCAAACCCTCAGCGTCACTTTACGGTCACTTGATGCTAGAACGTCTGCTGTGGACGGAGCCTTATCGTTACATAAATACAATCTCCAAAAGTTATGGGGTGGGGGCATATTGAATTTGTCAAGCTTGTAGGATTCACAAAAATCGGGGTCAGTATACATTTTTTCTTTCAACTATTCCAATGAATGTTGCACTCAGCTGTCACCGAACCTGACAAGAGAAGGTTAGAAAGGACGTTGATGGATTTGTCAGAGCAACCAAGACTAGTGAGTACCTCTAAATCCTTGTACCGATAACTTTTCACTACATCGAACAGTCTTGTCAAAATTATCAGGAAAATTCAACAACACTTTAGCTGAGGCAGGATATAGAGGCCATAGAACTACAGGGTCTAGATCTACTGGATCTTTATAAGAAAGATGTCGAAGCTGTCTTACAAATACGCATTGAGAAAATTTATTTCTTCAACATTGTCGAAAACGCCTTGGTGAGTTTCAGAAAGCGGTGTTATGTGTACTGTTGAGATACAAAGTGTTTTAGAACTCTGTATCCATCATGGAGAACCAGTGTGTCGACGTATATCATTTGTGGTCAAGGTGGCAAAAAACACTGTATCATGATATCAATGATCCTATCCAGGGGCAATGGCTGATATGTGGTAAAGAATTTTCCTTAAAGGCATCGTACGCGCTGAAAACCACTCACCGTTTTTTGAGTTTGAATCGTTGGTTGGGCCCGCCTGAAAACGTGGGTAGAGTTTCTCGGGTCACCGACGCATCATTGGTAAGACAAGGGAGATCGAGTGCCTCGAATTCCACCAAAAGAGGCCGGCTTTCCCACAGCCATGTAGCCTCAAATGAGAAAAGAAGGTAGCTTATCAACAAATGATACAACAACTTCCACTCATTTACGCGGTATAGCTTGTTGAGAAGCTTCTTTCTTTCTCATTTTATGCCACATGGCTGTCAGAAGGCCGGCCTCTTTTGGTGGAACTCGAGGCATTTGATCACCCATATCTTCCCAATGATGCGCCGGTGACCCGAGAAACTCTACCCACGTTCTCAGGCGGGCCCAACCAACGATTTAAACTCAAAAAACGGTGATTGGTTTTCAGCGCGTACGATGCATTTGAAGGCAGTGTTCACGATAATCTTTGATTTTGAGATTATTCGCTATATTGTTCAAGTGGCCCCCGGGTAGGACTAAAATGACGTAGAAATTGAGAAAAACGCATCAGAAGATCACGAGATCGCTTAGAAGTATCACCCCGCCTCTCCAAGTATCACAGGAAGTGTTTGTTGTGACAATGAAATCTTTTGTGGACCTGCCCTTTGGCAATTCTTTATCCTCTATTGTCTGGGTTTTACTTTCCTTAGGCCCCTAACTAATACTGCTTTGCGTAAAATATTCTTCCAACTTCGATTGACCCCATTTTCCACCGGTGACAACCACCATGAACATGTTCATCCAACCGGACAACTATAGTCCATGCTATAGAATAATGTTACTGAAATGCGACGTTTTAATGCGTTTCTCGCCGTTTCTTCGTAAATTTGGCAACACTTGTAGGCCAACGCATTGTTTTATGTGAGAAACTTGGAGACGAAAATCATCGTGAACACTGCCTTTAAGATATACGACTTGGCTACTTCTGCAATAGTAGAGATCGTACTCACGGCTTCTTCGTCGATATCAGCTACATGGCGCTGTCGTCAGCAAACATTAAATGGGCGGGGACTGATCTTTGGAGAAATCAAATCACAGAGTGGAAGATTGAAAGAACAGTCCCAAAGAAAACTTGTCTCAAGCAAATCATCGATGATCTGCAAACCATCCGGTGCGGTGTGATCGACGCCAAGACGGTTTCAGAGACCGTCAAAACTGGAAGCGTGTTATACAGGCTGTCCGAATTCCAGTGGCACCCACAGTGTAGTGGTTGAGAGCAAGGGCCTGCTCCACCAGACCCCAGCTAGGGGATAAGTATATAAGCAAGGTTTCGCCTCGTACCACTTGCGGCTGATGGTCCACGGCGCGGTAGAGACATAATGGCGCCTCCGGCGATTCCACAATTGTCGGATGATGGAGCGCAAACGTTGTCGAGTTCTACAACTCACCCTACGTTAGGCTGACACATTTTTCTATGGATAGGCGTTCGTCAGCTAACTTCTTGCCCTCTGGCGGATATTCTGCTGTGGTCCAGAAATGGGAGAATTCTCCCTGGCTCACACTTGACTCCTTGTTCTAGACCAGTGCCCAGGCTCATTGGTTGTCCGACATTGCTGCACATGCATTGTGAAGCGCGCCGCTTGTTACTATTGTAACTGGAAGGGCACAAAATTCATTCCACATGCTGTTGAATAGCGCGGAAGTGGTGTGTCCGGTCTTCACATAGTGGATCAGATCTTGAATTCCACGAGTTTTCGTCAAGTTTTCGCCAAGAATTGGATGAAATAATCTATTTCACGTCTGATACCAACAATTATTTACAATGTTATAGCTATTATTTCGTTGCTCTCACTTCTTATATTCATCGGAATCATAATTCTATCCCTACTTCTGGATGCTATGGAACAGGCTCCAGCCGTTCGTTCATCCCTATCTCCTGAGACAGCACCTCTACTTGAAGAAAAGGTAGGAGCACATCACTCGGCGCTAGTTTAGAGGCCCTACTATGATGGCTTAGCGATGCATGAGACCAGTACGCCACCGCGACGTCATTGTAGATCCTCTAATCCAAGGCGTCTGCAGAGAACTCAAAGTACATATCCCTTTCAGCAGCGCAAACCTGAACCGATACCGCAGCCACCGTTAAGCAAAAAGGAAAGTTTGTCACAAGTGCCAAGTGGAATGCCAGAAAGCGGAGTTCAGTCCGTGAAAAGTCAAGATGTTATGAAAAGTGGGGAAGATTGGATGGATCGAATAGCGAAAAGTGAACGAAATAAGACAAAAGGTAAACCGAGCCCGATGGACTTTCTGGCAGACCTTTTCGATAGTGAGGAAAAGGTTAGAACCAAGCGCACAGAGCCTGGGGTGCAGAAAACGAAGCGCATGGAACCTGAGGCACTAAAGACTAGGCGCACGAATACTGGAATACCGAGAACCAAGCACATCGAGCCTGAGGTGCAAAAAACGAAACGAACTGAAGCTGTAACACCGAAAACCGTGCGCGCCGATGCGGGCGCTCAGAAAACCAAGCACACCCAGCCTGGGACCCCGAAAACCAAGCGCGCGGAGGTTGGAATTCAGAACACAAAAAGTGATGAAAAGAAAAATCCTGAGAGTAAAAGTGCAGGGCCTTTAAATCCAGAGAGGACAAAAGAGAAGAAGTTGTCAAACACTCAAGAGGACGGAAATAAGAAAAGAAAGAGTGAGGAACAGGACAAGAAGAAATGATAATGGTAAACCTCTAAATAGTTGCCTTCGGATAGAAATAAGTTCAAATGCTCTTTTCTTATTCGAATTCTTCCAGATGCAGCAATGGTGTGAAATTTTGATGAATTACTACCATATCAAGAAATTAAGAAGAAATTTTTCAAAGAACTTAATGCGGAGCACGATGACGGTTTCAAATAAAGTGCTTATGGAATGATGTGTTGCTAAGAACATTATACATGGTGCGCCGTAAATATGAACAGAACTTCACCACTGGAAAAAAAATTCCAAATATCGTTCGCCTCTAGATTTTTCTGGCGCTCATTTATGAAAGTTTTGTTTCCAGAATTCTTAAACGATGGCATTAGACGCAAGAAGAATTTGTCATTTGATCGAGACTTTTTTGGAAGTACTTCTAAATGGGGTAGTGTATACTTCCACCGCCGATCGGCGCGGCAAAGGGCAATCCCTTAATATGTTGTGCTGCGCGTCGTGATCACTATTTCAGAAATGCACTGTGCCGCCCCGCTCGGCGGTGGGAGTATAAACGACGCACAAGACGTCGCTCTTGCTAGAAGAGAACTACTATCAACACGTATATGATTCCTTCGCAGCACGAAGCGATTTGTCGGAGAAAAATTCGAAAAAAACCAAAGTGCCAAACTTTGCTTGATATGAGATTGACCTGCGTCGAAACATTCCATAGGCCTGCTGTCCGAACGAAGCTTTAATGCCGCCTGCTATCCTACCTCATCATGCTCCCACAACCAACCCGGAGACACTTTTGACGCCCTCCACTCGATCAATTTTCTTATCTGATAGCACGCCATGCATCCATCAGAGGTAGCGTCCGGCCAGATTTTCGATTTGAGAATTTACAACCGACTCAGAGCTACAGGCAGTTCGAAGAAAACTGCGGAAAAAACTATCTGTTTTGATACCCACGTAACCACAGAAGTGTACCCGTCGTCCACGTTTTTAACCATCGTCCACACTTTTTTCACGGCGCGGAGCGGGAACCATATCTCATCAAGCGCCGCAACCACACCAGGCAGCAATACGATGATCCAATTGCCAAAGGAATATCCATACTTTTCCGGGCTGATCATTCGGTGAGTACAGATTTTTTTACTTTAAATGACCATTTTCTATAATACAAACGTCCTACAGTTCGTAACATACAGAACTTCTAGGATGGGTTGGTTAACCACCACTACCGCTCGTAGGATTTGATTAGAATGCGCGCGGGAACTTGTCTTCTTGTCTTTAGAGTTCATTCTTACAAATATTCCTTCGAAATGAACGTTTTTCAGATCCGAAAAGTTACTTAGGATCTGGGAGGAGAGAGCTACTCGAACATATACTGCCTGCTAGGGTTCAGAGTCTGACAAAAAAGTTTGGAGTATACAATATCAAGATCGCTCCACAGTAAACATAACGCTGTGCAGCCGCATCCTGTATTTGTATATGCACACAGGAAACTTCGGCCCAAACCTTTGTGTTTGAGCCTAAAGCCTAGCAAACACTAGATCGTTCGATAGGCCTTTTCACCAGAACCACAAATATTTTATTTTTAGGAGACGCTAAGATGCGTCACCGCGCACATTTCAACCAAAAGTTCAGGTTCATAAAGAGGAGCGTACACAGCGGGGAGATTGAGAACCACCGTCACCCTCCACTTCACTCATAGTCTGTGAAGTTGTTCAACGCTTGTTTCTTCATATTTATCCGTTCCACAATTAGGACGAACGCTCTCTTGCATAGAAAGATACGATATCTCCTCTGTACAGGCTTACAGTAGCTCCTGTCTTGACTGGTTGCGGATCTTCTTCTTTTTTGTCAGCTCAAGCCACTAGTGGCTCTAGCCCTAAGCCTTGAGATAAGGTGGATAATACGGCTGGGTACACTTTTTGAAAGGTTCGCTACTTATGCGCATTTTGAGAAACTGTGCCGCAACTGAATCATAGCATGCTCATGAATCTGAAAAGAAGCTCTTCTGAAAAGGCTCGGCGAACTGGGTGTGATGCTTTGTTGAGCTGATGCTAGGTACTGTCTGCGTACGTTATCTCACGACCATCGGCGTTGGGCGGCTGGCGCCGGCCTCTGCCGCTGGGGTCCGGCAACGTCGGCCCATTTGCCGGCTTCGCGGGCAACTTCAGTATAATCGACATCCACTGATTCTATGTGAGTTGGCATTCAGAAGTTCTCACGCTTGCCGGCCATCGCCGGCCTCTGTCGCTGGAGTCCGGTTGCGCCGGCCCATGAGCTGGTTTCGACGAAAACGCTCGAGCAATCAGAAGTTACTAAGCATTTCACACCTTGCAAACCTTGCTAACTTTCTTATGCAGTTGCACACCGACCATTCTCTAGTTTTAAGAGGTCCTAAAATGGTAGCTCATTTATATCCATTTCTGTCATGATAAAGACAACCGCTGTTTCAGATTTAGTAAAGGCCTCCATGACCAACCGACACCCTGCTACTTTTATTGCCAAATGAAGTATAATGATGTTTGTGTTTTCTGGATGCATATTTTGATTAACTCATATTTCCATCGTATATAAACCCGATTTAGAAAGGTTGGTGCATATAAACAGCTAAGCAGTTGAAATGAGTGGTTAAGGGGGAGGGGACTTAAAGAAAGGGGTGGTATATACTCTCTTATAGACGCACAAAACGATTTTGAAGTTCTGCGCTCACCCTCTTCGGTCCCGTACACTTTCTACGATGTCCAGCGCACTCCCACTTGGATCCCGCATACTCCCTATGGCGTCTTGCGCACTCCCACTTGGGTCCCACATACTTTCTCTGGCGTCCGGCGCACTATACCTTGGGTCACGCACACTTTTTACGGCGTTCTGCGCACTCCTACTTGGGTCCCGCACATTTTCTATGGAATCCTGAGCACTCCCAGTTGGGTCCCGCACACCTTCTACGGCGTCCTGCGCACTTCCACTTGGATCCCACATACTCCCTACGGCGTTTGGCGCACTCCCATGTGGATCCCGCATACTCCCTACGGCGTCTGGCGCACTGCCACTTGGGTCCCACACACTTTCTACAGCGTCCGGCGTACTCTACCTTGGATCCCGCACGCTTCCTACGACGTTCGGCGCACTTGCATTTGGGTCCCACACACTTCCTACGGCGTCCCGCGCACTCCCACTTGGGTCCCGCACACTTTATACGGCGTTCTGCGCGCTCCTACTTGGGTCCCGCACACTTTCTTCGGCGTCCGGCGCACTCACATTTGGGTCCCGCATACTCCCTATGACGTCTGGCGCACTCCCACTTGGGTCCCACATACTTTCTCTGGCGTCCGGCGCACTATACCTTGGGTCACGCACACTTTTTACGGCGTTCTGCGCACTCCTACTTGGGTCCCGCGCATTTTCTATGGCGTCCTAAGCTTTCCCACTTGGGTCCCGCACACTTTCTTCGGCGTCCGGCGCACTCTTGGGTCCCACATACTTTATCTGGCGTCCGGCGCACTATACCTTGAGTCCCGCACACTTCCAACGACGTCCGGCGCACTTGCATTTGGGTCCCACACACTTCCTACGGCGTCCCGCGCACTCCCACCACTTGGGTCCCGCACACTTTTCTACGGCGTCCGGCGCCCTCTACCTTGGGTTCCGCACACTTTCTACGGCGTTCTGCGCACTCCTACTTGGGTCCCGTACATTTTCTATGGCGTCCTAAGCTTTCCCACTTGGGTCCCGCACACTTTCTTCGGCGTCCGGCGCACTCACATTTGGGTCCCACATACTTTATCTGGCGTCCGGCGCACTCTACCTTGGGTCCCGCACACTTTTTACGGTGTTCTACGCACTCCTACTTGGGTCCCGCACACTTTCTACGGCGTCCGGCGCACTCGCATTTGGGTCCCACACACTTCCTGCGGCGTCCTGCGCATTCCCACTTGAAACCCGCACACTTTCTACGGCGTACTGTGCACTCCCAATTGGGTCCCGCACACATTCTTCGGCGTTTGGCGCACTTCCACTTGGATACCGCACGCTTCCAACGACGTCCGGCGCACTCGCATTAGGGTCCCACACACTTCCTACGGCGTCCCGCGCATTCCCACATGAGTCCCGCACCTTTTCTATGGCGTCCCGCGCACTCCCACTTGGGTCCCGCACACTTTTCTCCGGCGTCCGGCGCCCTCTACCTTGGGTCCCGCACACTTTCTACGGCGTTCTGCGCACTCCTACTTGGGTCCCGCACATTTTCTATGGCGTCCCAAGCTTTCCCAGTTGGGTCCCGCACACTTTCTTCGGCGTCCGGCTCACTCTTGAATCCCACATACTTTATCTGGCGTCCGGCGCACTATACCTTGGGTCCCGCACACTTCCTACGACGTCCGGCGCACTTGCATTTGGGTCCCGCACCTTTTCTATGGCGTCCCGCGCACTCCCACTTGGGTCCCGCACACTTTTATACGGCGTCCTAAGCTTTCCCACTTGGGTCCCGCACACTTTCTTCGGCGTCCGGCGCACTCACATTTGGGTCCCACATACTTTATCTGGCGTCCGGCGCACTCTACCTTGGGTCCCGCACACTTTTTACGGTGTTCTACGCACTCCTACTTGGGTCCCGCACATTTTCTATGGCGTCCTAAGCTTTTCCACTTGGGTCCCGCACACTTTCTTCGGCGTTCGGCTCACTCTTGGGTCCCCCATACTTTATCTGGCGACCGGCGCACTATACCTTGGGTCCCGCACACTTCCTACGACGTCCGGCGCACTTGCATTTGGGTCCCACACACTTCCTACGGCGTCCCGCGCACTCCCACCACTTGGGTCCCGCACACTTTTCTACGGCGTCCGGCGCCCTCTACCTTGGGTTCCGCACACTTTCTACGGCGTTCTGTTCACTTCCTCTTGGGTCCCGTACATTTTCTATGGCGTCCTAAGCTTTCTTACTTGCGTCCCGCACACTTTCTTCGGCGTCCGGCGCACTTGCATTTGGGTCCCACATACTTTATCTGGCGTCCGGCGCACTCTACCTTGAGATTCCCGCGCACACTTTTTACGGCGTTCTGCGCACTCCTACTTGGGTCCCGCACACTTTCTACGGCGTCCGGCGCACTCGCATTTGGGTCCCACACACTTCCTGCGGCGTCCTGCGCATTCCCACTTGAAACCCGCACACTTTCTACGGCGTACTGTGCACTCCCAATTGGGTCCCGCACACATTCTTCGGCGTTTGGCGCACTTCCACTTGGATCCCGCACGCTTCCAACGACGTCCGGCGCACTCGCATTAGGGTCCCACACACTTCCTACGGCGTCCCGCGCATTCCCACATGAGTCCCGCACCTTTTCTATGGCGTCCCGCGCCACTCCCATAGGTCCCGCACACTTTTCTCCTGCGTCCGGCGCCCTCTACCTTGGGTCCCGCACACTTTCTACGGCGTCCTGCGCACTCCTACTTGGGTCCCGCACATTTTCTATGGCGTCCTAAGCTTTCCCACTTGGGTCCCGCACACTTTCTTCGGCGTCCGGCTCACTCTTGAATCCCACATACTTTTTCTGGCGTCCGGCGCACTATACCTTGGGTCCCGCACACTTCCTACGACGTCCGGCGCACTTGCATTTGGGTCCCGCACCTTTTCTATGGCGTCCCGCGCACTCCGCCAGGTCCCGCACACTTTTATACGGCGTCCTAAGCTTTCCCACTTGGGACCCGCACACTTTCTTCGGCGTCCGGCGCACTCACATTTGGGTCCCACATACTTTATCTGGCGTCCGGCGCACTCTACCTTGGGTCCCGCACACTTTTTACGGTGTTCTACGCACTCCTACTTGGGTCCCGCACATTTTCTATGGCGTCCTGAGCACTCCCACTTAGGTCCCGCCCACTTTCTTTGGCGTCCGGCGCCCTCTACCTTGGTCCCGCACACTTTCTACGGGGTCATGTTCACTTCCACTTGGATCCTGCACACTTTCTACGGTGTCCGGCGCGCTCTACCTTGGGTCCCGCACACTTTCTACGGCGTTCTGCGCACTCCTACTTGGGTCCCGTACATTTTCTATGGCGTGCTAAGCTTTCCCACTTGGGTCCCGCACACTTTCTTCGGCGTCCGCCGCACTCACATTTGGGTCCCACATACTTTATCTGGCGTCCGGCGCACTCTACCTTGGGTCCCGCACACTTTTTACGGTGTTCTACGCACTCCTACTTGGGTCCCGCACATTTTCTTCGGCGTCCGGCGCCCTCTACCTTGGTCCCGCACACTTTCTACGGGGTCATGTTCACTTCCACTTGGATCCTGCACACTTTCTACGGTGTCCGGCGCGCTCTACCTTAGGTCCCGCACACTTTCTACGGCGTTCTGCGCACTCCTACTTGGGTCCCGCACACTTTCTTCGGCGTCCGGCGCACTCTTGGGTCCCACATACTTTATCTGGCGTCCGGCGCACTATACCTTGGGTCCCGCACACTTCCAACGACGTCCGGCGCACTCTACCTTGGGTCCCGCACACTTTCTACGGCGTCCTGCGCACTCGCACTCGCGCGGGTCCCACACACTTTCTACGGCGTCCTACGCACTTCCATGGATCCCACATACTTTCTACAGCGTTCTGCGCGCTCTTGAGCCCGTACCCGTAAGGTCGCCCGGCTTGAAAGTCAAGCTGAATAAACGGTCAAACAAACACACAGAGAAACGCACACATACATACATACATACATACACACACACGCACACACAAATTTACCAAAATATATATTAGGTTGTCCGATAAGTTCTTGCCGTTTTTTTAAATTAAAAAATTAGCGATCGAAATGAAATTTTTGGTACAATATTTTGTGTTATTCGAAAGAGAATTTTTCGCTCTACAAGAAAGCCTATTTGGTTTTTTTGTTTCGATTAGTTTTTGTTAATTTTTAGAGCATTTAAATGGAGTGTCAAGTCGACAAAAACGAACATTTTCGACACCATCTACTTTTTGCGTTTAACCGAGGTGCCAAAGCCACGGAAGCTGCTAGAGAGATTTGTGCCGTATACGGAGAGGGTGCCATAGCTGAAAGAACTGCTCGATATTGGTTTGCGAAGTTCAAAAGTGGCAATTTCGAGTCATAACAGTCATAACATAACAGGAGCAAGTCATAACATAACATAACATAACAAGTCATAAGTCACACAGGAGCAAGTCATAACAAACAACGGAGAATACATTATTGATTAAATTGTTGTTATTTTATGTTTAAAAATAAAGTTATAAAAAATTTTAAAAAACGACAAGAACTTATCGGACAACCTGCATATTAGGATTAGCGCACTGAGCACAACTTTTCATAGAAGATTAGCAAGATCATCACGGAAATCCGCTCTCTCTGATACATACCCGCGGAATGATATGCGGGATTGATACATTATCAGGCATGTATATAAATACATCGATGTAACTCGGAGGGGTTACTCAAATGTTGTCGGTGTAGTGTCAGGTGGTTGTGCATGAGTTCGAACTACTCTCTATCGAACACCTCTCAGCAGCTGGACGGTATGACAGCCTTGTGAACTATTCAGCGGATGTCACCCTCGATTCGTTTTCCAGAGTGCTCACTTTCTCCTATCGACACTCCACCTCCTCATCACGTTTATATACCTTTCAACTCGCTCGCCACTAAACTAATGGAATGGATACTGGACGGACTAGCTGCTTCACGAGGACTACCATCTCTAGATGCTGACAAATCGGTACGCTATCATCAAATCGAAAGTTGAAGGCCTCCACATCGACTACAAGCAAACTAGTTAGAATCTCGTTAACAAACTCTTCCATCAACGTAATCTGTTTAAACAACATGCGTGATGCTATCACAAACGGGGGGAGGGGTGGGCCTGGTATCGCACTCGGGGCTGTAGTAAACCCCTCTCAATAAAGTTGAGATGATCTTAAACGACCTTATGAAGGAAAGTTGGGATGATCCGTAAGATTATCTTGATGATATGGTAAAGGATATGGTAAAGGAGGGTTGGCCCCCCATGCTACCGACGGGCTGGAAAACCAAAGGTGGTAACCATGGAGAGTCTCATAGGAATACGCGATACGGCTACCGCATCCGGGGCAGCCGATGCGCCAACACTGGGGACCCAGGGTGTTGGTGACAAGTATGCTACTGGCCAGAACAGTGGACGACTGGTAACGCCGAAGAAGGAGGTGCGGTTCGCGGCATGGAATGTGCGATCAGGGCATTATGTCGGGCAGAAAGAAATCATTGCCAGGGAACTGTTGAAGTCGAAGGTATCGGTTGCCGCCCTGTCTGAATTAAGGATTAGTGGAAGTGGAACAATGACTGTCCAGGTGCCAGATAGTCCAGAAAGGATGGTGCTGTACTACTCCGGTAGTGACGGACACCATCAAGGCGTTGGATTCATGCTGAACTGGAAAGCAGCTGGAAGCGTTGTGACATTCGAGCCTATCTCTAGCAGAATCGCTGTCCTCACGCTGAAAGGAACTATAAGGACACATATTGTGGCAGTGTATGCGCCGACAGGGCCTGGCCCGGATTCCGACAAGGACGCGTTTACGCTCAGCTTCAGGACGTTCTGAACACGATTTCAAAGAGAGACGTTGTTCTAGTCGCAGGTGATTTCCAACGCACACGTTGGAAAAGAGAGCATGGGTTGGGAAGCAGTATTGGGCCGATTTGGCGTTGGTGACATGAACGACAATGGTCTGCGCTTGCTCACGTTTGCAGCTTTCAATGGACTCATTATTGGAAACAGTCACTTCCAGCATCGCAGAAAGCATCAATTGACGTGGAGAAATCCTTCCGGACGAGACGTAGCTTTGTTAGACTACGTGCTGATGAGCTCGCGTTTTAGGTCGTCGCTCAAGGATGTTCGTGCAATGAGAGGACCCGACTGTGGTTCAGATCATTACCTTCTACGTGCAGTAGTGAAGCTTCGTCTTCAACGAGCTAGGATTGTGGAGCCATCTAAAGGCCAATTCAACTGGGCACATTTGATGGTACCTGAGACGAAGGAGTTATTCCAAATGGCACTGTCGAATCGGTTTGCGCTGTTGGCAGACGATGCATCCGTGGATGAACAAGAACAGCAGATAGCAGCCACCATCGTGGAATGTGCAGAGCCACTTTGTCCTGCCCCTCGTAAGCGAATCCAGCCATGGATATCAGATGAATCCATACATCTCATAGAAGAAAGGAAGAAAGCGAAATTGACCGATTTCGATCGATATCGTCAGCTCTGCAGAGAGCTTCGTTGCAGATTGAAAATGGAACGAGAGTCGTATTGTAATAAGGTAGCTACTGATTTGGAGGAGTCTGCGATCAGGCATGATTATCGAACTCTCTATCGGACACTCAAGCGGCTCGGAGGAAGGACGAAACCAACAAGCGATAGTATCAGGAATGCAGATGGGTCATTCGTGCGCTCTGTGGACGAGCGCCTCCGTCGATGGAGACAGTTCTTCAGTGAACTATACAGTCATGAAGCGCCGCAAGGACCGCTTGTCGAGCCACCGCTAGTTGAAGCGGCCGGAGATGCAGTTCTCGACGCAGAACCCACTGTAGATGAACTAACGGCAGCGATAAAGTCACTGAAAAACGGCAGAGCGTCAGGAGTGGACAAAATCACTGCGGAAGCCATAAAGGCTGGCGGAGACGTCTTGCTGCGCCAACTTCATCGGCTGATTACTCTTATCTGGCAGTCTGAGAAAATACCAGCTACCTGGAAACGTGCCACAATCGTGCCCATACACAAGAAGGGTGATGCTAGAGACTGCAAAAATTACCGAGGGATCAGTCTGTTGTCTATCGTTGGCAAAGTCTTCATGAGGGTTATTCAGAACAGACTTCAGCGTCATCGTGAGCAAACAAGTCGTGAAGAACAGGGAAGCTGCAGTGATCAGATCTTCGCACTTCGACAGCTAATGGAAGAGAGAATTCGCTCTGGGAAGCGTGTCGTTATCACATTTATAGACTTCAAATCTGCGTTCGATTGTATTCACTGGCCGGCGCTGTGGAGAGCACTTGAAAGCGAGCACATACCGAGGAAGATCGTCAAGCTCCTCCAGGAAACGTACGAAGGGTCTACCAGTTCCGTACGCATTGGGGATCAGTTGTCCGAGGAGTTTGCCGTTACCGCTGGAGTTCGCCAAGGCGATGTGGTCTCGCCTCTGCTCTTTAATACTGTTGTGGACGCTATTATGAGGAAGGTCTTCGAGAACAGAAGAGGCGTTCAATACGGAAGTAATGAGTACGTCACAGATTTGATGTTCGCGGATGACAGCGCAGTGTTCACGGACACTGATGCGGAGGCAACGTCCTTGATAAGCGATATGGCACTGATTGCAAGCTCCTACGGCTTAAGAATCAACCAGGAGAAGACCAAGGTCATGACACCCGATGGTTCGCCTGCATCTGTTCAGTTTGAAGGAGTTGAGCTTCAGCAGGTCAAGGAATTCAAATACCTTGGGTCGGTAGTGCAGGAGCGAAAAGTTGCGGCTACGGCAGAGGTGTGCAGCAGAATCGGGCAGGCGTCTAGTGTGTTTGCGTCGCTTGGCTGGTGTTTGTGGAAGAAAAACAACATTTCACTGAAGACTAAAGTGCGAATGTTCCGAGCGCTGATAATACCCGTACTACTATACGGCTCGGAAACCTGGACTCTGCTAAAGTCAGACCTCGTCAAGCTAGAAGTCTTCCAGATGCGATGTTTGCGCCAGATTCTTGGAATTACGATTAGTGATCATGTTTGCAACGACGATATACGGAAGAGCTGCATGAATCAACCGACGGTCGGAGAACAGCTGCAGACAAGAAGACTGCGATGGTTCGGACATGTATGTAGGATGGACCCGTCCCGTCTCCCGTACAGTATGCTGTGGCGTAAGCGCCCACCATCGTGGAGAATTCAACGAACGGCCCCGAAGAAGACATGGCTCAAGCATATAGAGGAGGATCTGAAGACTCAACGGTGCAGTGTCCTTAACGCTAAACTTGTTGCTGCAAACCGTTCTGATTGGAAGCGTATCGTTCAGGCCGCACGAGCTCCTATGGCACCTACAGCAGTGTATTGGTTGAGAGGGCATCCCGCTCCACCAGACGCCAGCTAACGGGATGAGTGAGTGAGTGAAAGGATATGGATCTCATCTGTAAGCGCATCATTCAGATGATGAACATTTCTTAAATGATGCTAATTTTATCAGGTTAGCTGAACTTCTACATATCATCTGGACAGAAAAAAGTGAAAGAGCATGCATTTCCGAAGAAGCTCGCCATATCTTTGAGAGTAACCCCGGAGCGCCTCTTAGGCCTCTTTCACACTTGCCCGACCGACGTCGGGCGACTCCTTTTCGTATGTTTAATATCTATCTACCCTACCCTACCCATCTTATCTATCTTAACTTATCAAATTTGATAACGAGTCGTCCGACGTCGGCCGGCAAACTATGAAAGGGGCTTTATTCTTCAGGCCTCGGTCATAGTAGGATGATCGGTGTAGCCAGCCCGGTCGATAATCATGAAAAACATGCATTAGGTGGGATGCAAAAAATACCCGATGTGGCTGACCCGACCGATGTTCATATGATATAAGGTAAGAAATGAATGATATCCATGATATCGTTCCACATATTTCACACATATTGACCGCGCCAGACAGACATGGATACACCCAATGTTTTTTGCAACCTCTATCATCCATTTTTTTCATACGTATCGACCGGGCTGGCCACGGTGATTTTTGCAACCAACTCTGACAGGGGCCTCAGATGAAATACCAGTTATCATTATCAGCAATCACAAAACAACAAAGATATAATTTCATTCATTGAGAAAAGAAAGCACGGAGTTGGTCGATTAGATTATGACCACCTCCAAAATGAGGGCCGGCTTTTCTTATTCTCACAGGTATAAGCATGTGTTATCATCCTACTATATATATTTTGGTAAATTTGTGTGTGCGTGTGTGTGTTTATGTATGTGTGCGTTTCTCTGTGTGTTTGTCTGACCGTTTATTCGGCTTGACTTTCAAGACGGGCTACCATACGGGTACGGGCTGAAGAGCGCGCAGAACGCCGTAGAAAGTGTGTGGGACCCAGGGCAGAGTGCGCCGGACACCATATAAAGTGTGCTGGACCCAAGTGGAAGTGCGTAGGACGCCGTAGAAAGTGCGCGGGACCCAAGGTAGAGTGCGCCGGACACCGTAGAAAGTGTGCGGGACCTTAGGTAGAGGGCGCCGGACGACGTAGAAAGTGTGCGGGACCCAAGGTAGAGTGCGCCGGACGCTATAGAAAGTGTGCGGGATCAAAGTGGGAGTGCAGGACGCCGAAGAAAGTGTGCGGGACCCAAGTGGAAGTGCGTAGGACGCGGTAGAAAGTGTGCGGGACCCAAGTGGGAGTGCGCAAGACGCCGAAAGAATGTGTGCGGGACCCAAGTGGGAGTGCGCAGGACGCCGAAAAAGTGTGCGGGACCCAAGTGGGAGTGCGCAGGACGCCGAAGAAAGTGTGCGGGACCCAAGTGGAAGTGCGTAGGACGCCGTAGAAATGTGCGGGACCCATGGAAGTGCGTAGGACGCCGTAGAAAGTGTGCGGGACCCAAGTGGGAGTGCAGAGGACGCCGAAAAGTGTGCGGGACCCAAGGTAGAGTGCGCCGGACGCCGTAGAAAGTGTGCGGGACCGAAGTGGGTTAGCGCAGAGCTTCAAAATCGTTTTGTGCATCTATAAGAGAGTGTATACCACCTTTCTTCACGTCCCCTCCCCTTAACCACTCATTTCAACTGCTTAGCTGTTTATATGCACCAACCTTTCTAAATCGGGTTTATATACGATGGAAATGTGAGTTAATCAAAATATGCATCCAGAAAACACAAACATCATTATACTTCATTTGGCAATAAAGGTAGCAGGGTGTCGGTTGGTCATGGAGGCGTTTACTAAATCTCAAACAGCGGTTGTCTTTATCTTTACAGAATTGAATATAAATGAACTACCACTTTAGGACCTCTTAAAGCTAGGTAAGGGTCGGTGTGCAACTGCATAAGAAAGGAGGTTAGCAGGGTTTGCATGGTTTGAAATAGTTTGTAATTTCTGATTCCTCGAGCGTTTTCGTCGAAACTAGCTCACGTGCTGGCGCAACCGTACTCCAGCAACAGAGGCCGGCGATGGCCGGCAAGCGGGAGAACTTCTCGAACGCCATCTCATAGAATTAGCGGAGTTCGATTCCTTCGCCTTATACTTAAGATGCCGGCGAAGCCGGCAAATGGGCCGGCGTAGCCGGACCCTAGCGGCAGAGGCCGGCGTCAGCCGGCAACGCCGCTGGTATCATGAATATGCGAGGACGACCGCTTTAGGGCGAATCACCGCTAATAGAATGAATACGAGCCTAAGTTCAGCGACCAGTTGTGACTGAGGCCGCCGTCAGAGATGGTCGATGAACTGAGTCTCACCCGCTTGATACGCACCGAAATAGTGACAGTCGGGTGCAAAAAAATCAACCCACTGAGTCCGGCTGCGACCGACTCATTGCAACCGCAATCCACCCAATCGATACGGGTGTTCAACGCGCGCACATGTGCGGTCGGACTCAGTCGGACTCGGTCGGTTCTTCGACCAAGTCTGACGGGGGTCTGATAGCGATATTTATGAATCAATACGAAATTAAAATCATCTTAAACTTGTCTGGAAGAATATCAGATCATCTGGTAGCGGTGGTTTACTACAGCCCTCGGCCACGCTCATTTTTCGGTGCAGAACTAGTTGGGGGGGGGGGGGATTATCCGAATTCAAGTGAAGAATACATATGATCTAGTTCCGCAATCGCGTTCAGTCCGCAAAGTCTCATTATCACAATCGTAGAAGCGAAGCGGTTGTTTTGAGAATGAGTCTAATTGATTTTTCTAAAAACAACCGCTTCGCTTCTACGATTGCGATAATGAGGACTGAAAGCGATTGCGAAACTGAACTGTAAATAACACCGCTCCTAAAAATTGAAGTAAACGTCTGCAGAAAGTGAAGTAGCGGTTAGAGGATGTAATGTATTCAAATTGCGGGTGGGTACCGCAACAAGTGGGCAGGGCTGTCTACAAAGTAGGCATACCTCGGCGGTGATGCAGACTGACCGCATCAGAAGGAAAGCTTCCGAACACGTCAGAATTATAATGCTCATACCGATCATTTGGAACGTCGGGCTACCGTAACCATTCTTGAACAAAACATGATAACGAACGTTAACACACGCTCATAACATGCGGGGTATAAAAGGGCACAGGAAACGGTGTGCATTCACTCACTCAACGCTCTATTCGAGACAGGGTGAAGCAGCCCGTTTTACAAAGTGCGTTCGTTGTTGCGACCCCCTCAATTCGTGGCAAAGCTTTGCGACCCCATCCCTAACAATCTCCCCGCTGAATTCAAGGTATACCCGCCCACTTTGCTTAATATTTGAATACTGGTCAAAATCGCAATTGTACAAATAGCGAAAAAATGGTTTTTGGGGGCCTTCCATTTTCACGTACATTACTCTTATGACCCGTAACTCAGCGGTTCGGTAAATTAGATCCAGAAATGAATTAAAAAAACAAATCGTCTTGTGTAAAGTAAGAATTAGAAAAAACGGCCCGTTGTTAAAAGTGGTGTGAATAGACCGTTTCTCCCAAATGACCTTTTCAGCCTTGGTTTTCACTTTTAGAAGGCGGCAGTCGAGTAAAGAGTGCATCTACTGAATGGTTATCGAAAACTACATAAGCCGGTTTCTATCTTGAAATTTTTTTTAGCGGTATTCTACCTCACTGACTCACATGTTGAGGTAGAACATCACGAAAATTTTTTTAGAAAAAAACCACCCAATGTAGTTATCGATAACCATTTCGTATATGCATATTATGCTCGACTGCCGCCTTTTAAAAGTGAAACCAAGGCTGAGAAGGCCATTTGGAAAAAACCGTCTTTTTACACCATTTTCCAACGTACATTTTCTCTATTTCTCACTTTACGTAGGCAGCTTCGCTTTTTTCAACGTTATTACTGGGTCTGTTTTACCGAACCGCTGATTTAAGAGTAATGAATATGATGGAACTGGAACGCCCTCAAAAACCATTTCTTATCTATTTAGACAATTGCAATTTTGACGAGTATTTAGGTCACCAGCGGATGGCAACAATTTTGAACAAGGTTGTGTAAGAAACATTCTGTGGTTGAGCTGGGTTTTAACTGAAAAAAAGAATCAGACGGTGCGATACTCCCACCCATTTTTTCAGGTTTGGTGGCGACCCCCACTTTGGAAAACCTCCGACATTGCTCGACCCTGATTCGAGAAACCAGTTGGAGTGACTGAGGAAGTTGTAGTTGAGTAAACACGTTTGTTGGCTAGTACGATGTGCTCATATCCAAGCTAACACTTGGAAATTTTCAAGAGGGGGTTACTGTTGCCATTCGCTCCACTGATCGCTATGAGCGTGCTTGTCACGTCAGGTAAGCCCACGTCAGGCTGCCGCTATCCTTCAGAGTTTAACAAGAATGAATGCGCTTGCCCTGCTCATCGTTTCCATGGTCGCGGGGGTTTGAGTTTAGCCCAATGTCTTCGTCGTGTGGACAATTTGAGCATTTCTGCTTCCCATGAAAAGGTGCTCGATGCGCCAAAAAAAAACAAAACAGGTCTTTTTAGAACGCGTTGGGCTCAGGTGATAGCAACATTAATGGCCTTCAAAGAAGTCCGTTCAAGAATGTAAGTGGAGCATTAAACGTTTTCTTTTTTGAAAGAAAAAACCGAAGTTTATACTTCGGTTGATGCAAACGAGCCGCAATGAGAAAAAAGTACACTGCTGGAGGAAAACCGTGGCACAGTTGGAATGAAGCGAGTCCATAAGTGAGATGACGGTCGTTAGGTGACATAAGAGCAGGGGGGAAGAACGCGAGTGCATGGAGCTGCAACGCTATCGGACGCACCTTTGCGCCCCTGCCCGGGTTGCGGTCTCAATGTACTTAAATGGAGGAGTTGTCCTGTATTTTTGTTCTAACTCCACTCGGCTACTTTGTTCAAACGGAATAGTCATTTGTTCCGAATAGCAAAGAACTGGTCAACTGCTCCAATTCTGTGCATTGAGACCACAACCCGTGATGACCGCCCGCACCTCGTTTGCCCGCCCCTCCGGCTCTTTCGTAACCTTACAACTATCACCTACAAAAATGAGTGGTGCGTACTCGTGTAAAGGGTCATTTCGTGCCAGCTGAGTCGCCAACAAGCAGCTGCAGGAGCCGTGAGCAACTTCAGAGAATAGACAAAAAACAAGACCTAATGAAGCAGTGGGTCTCAGGTTTGGAGACACGCTTTCCGCTGCGTTCTAGCGAAGTAAAACTATGGCCACAAGCGTTATCTCTACAGCATTTTCACCAAAGATTTGCAGACAAGGTTCATCGCAATGTTTTCCGTACTGGCAGTGGTTGCTCTGACATTTCCCGTCGCAGCAGTAATCTGGGCTTGGATAAGAAAAAAGGAACACAAATTTGTTGGTTTATGCAGATAAATCTCTTGAACACTCTCTATAACGCCGTTTTGATCTTTTGTGGCTCAGGGTTCACACGATCGGATGAACCTGGTCGCAGTGGATGTTCTCGTCGTTTTGATTTCACTGCTGATTGGTATCCTTCTCATATGCCTCGTTTGCAATAATGATAATATCAAGTCAGAACATGCAGTGGAAGGTGCTAGTAAGTTTTTAATAAACTCATGACAATAACATTGCAATACTGACTTTTTTTACTATGCCACACAGTCTTTTTACCGTAGACTCCGCACGAAAGAAGTATTACATCACTGTTTGTCGCGACGCAGGTCCCTCGCCTAAGGCTACGGACTAGTAGCCTTGGCAGACAAAGGGTTTGAGTCCCGGGGCCGCACTTGGGTTTTTTTTCGAGAACTTACGCACACGTTCCCAACTTCGCCGGAGACTGCCACGCGGTTGAGAACACCCAGCCTAACCAAGAACGGTATATGATAAACTGCGGTGCAACGTCCCTACAACTTCTACCATCAACTAAGGCGGAGTGACGCCATACCCCATGCGGGGTTGAAACTGCCACAGTTCAGAACACACAACATGTAAATTCGCCTTCCGCGTATTTAATTGATACTTTGACCAACCGATTTTCTATGCGCTTGATGCGACAAAATACTTCTTACTCAACAGAACACCGTAGGCGCATAAATTACGATAACTCCGTCTTTGGCGGTAAAACAATAAAGCATCACATAAATGCATCCTAAGCGTGGGAACGGACCTTGCCCAGGCGCTCATGGTTCGCCTCTCAAATTCAGTCCGGTGAATGTAAAAGGCAAATGAATGCAGCTGACAGTGCGGCGTTGGCGGCATCACCGGCCAACCAAAGGGGTTAGGATCGCGCGCAGCGGTCTACAATCGCAACTCCGTTCGCTCGTCAGACTAAGTTGAATGCGAGGACTCTAGCCAAAGTGGGATCTGACCTAGAACAATAGCTCCCAGAGCGTACAGTGGGCATTCTGATGAAGACGTGTGTCCACACACGCCCAGAGGCCAGGCAGAGGGTCCTAAGGTTATCTGTATGACTGACGACAAGAAGGTGAGTTGACATCGTGCATTGATTCGAGACTGGAGTTGTTTTTGGCGGCTCGTTGTGGTGTCGTCGGGCGCAGGCAGGATGCCACCACACGCGGGGCCACGGCCCAACGGAGACGGTTGATCGACGACCACTTGCGGAGGCAGGCAAAAGACGAGACTGGCAGGGATGACTGCGAGTCGATTGGTGCGACGCATCGAGGCGCCGCGCGCGACGTTCTAAAATACTGTGTCCTTTGAGACGTGGCCCAGGCGAAGCTTCTCAGGAACTCGTGGTTGTCGCATGGAGGCGGCCTGCAGGTCGAGCGCCGGAGTCTGACAGTCTGCGTCACTCTTGTTGTCTGTGACGTAACAAGACGTCTATGATTGGCTTGTCCCGTCACACCACAATAGAAATTGCAAAACGTTGCGAAACATGCTCCGTCGCCTCCAAGTCTTAACAGAAACAAGAAAATGTGATGTAATTTGGCTTCGAGGTGACAACGGGAGGCTATTTTGCCCTCCATGTCACAACAGGAAGGAGTTGTGGGCTCCAGGTGACAACCGGGGTTTCCTGAGTTGACGAGCATAGTTGTACGGAACGTCACGGCGCCAGTAATGTTGTTGAATATCTCATTTCAGGTATAGTTCATAGAACAAAAGAACACCAGGAAAGGCTTCTTTGCCTGCTGGAGGGCAGGTTTACCAACAATACAAGCATTGAAACTGTGCTACTCAGCTCAGAAAATGTTCCTCAAACTTTGAAAGAAGCCCTGCTCAAAGTGCTCGGAGAGGTGGTCACGAAAGTTCCGACGTTTCGGGTATGTTCTACACATCGAAAAGAAAGTGAGACTTTCGGTGAGATCCGTTTTTTTCTGGTCCTTGTGATCGAAATTGTCCTGGGCGATGGCAAAATACTCCACAGTACCATACCATGTCCTAGTTGCCAGCGGTGTTTGATGACCTATGAATCCATCCTTCAAACCAGAGTGTCACTCTGTCCAATCGCATCCCGTTTTACGAAAAACGAACGCAGGACAACTGTTATATGACGTGGGCGGGGTGATGCAATGGGTTGGATGGTACACGAGATTCTCCCCCTATTTCCTGGTCGTTTTCCGTCATTTTTCCCGTTCCTACACTGCTTAGTGTGACCCAAAGCTCACATATTTGCAAAAAAAACGGGTAACTCCTACATCGTGAACACTCCCTTCGAAGTCTAGGTTGTCCCAACATTCTCAGTGTTCATGAGAAGTCCCTCCACCTAGGATTGTGCCAAGTAGCGAATAGAGGATCAGAGTTGTATATTGCCCAATGGTGTGTATCATTCTCAGAAAAAGCTGAAATATTACAGCGGAGTCAAATCAGAGCCTTGCAAAACGGTATCAATAAGTTTAACATAACCGACACAAAGGAGAAAGAACGTGTAGACAAGGTGAGTCAATTTGTAACAACTGGCAGCTGATCAAAACTACCCATTGCAACGACCAGCCACCGTGACGGTAAAGTTTTCTTTTGAATGAAACTCCGATTGCATTATAGGAATAGATGGATTCAATGTCGAATCGTAGTTAGCACCTTTATTCGGTTTTTTGGGCGTTTGCCTGATTTGAGCGGCAACCTTTTCCCACTGACAGAAATCCAGTTTTTTCACAAGGCGCTTTTTGAAGGCATTGTTAACGATGAATTCCGTTTTTGTGTTTTCTATATGCAGTGAGAGCTATAGTACCCTAGATAACAAATACGTTGAATAACAGCAGAAAATTGCTGAAAACTCCTTTTTGAGACCGAAAATATCTCAAATGACTTTTGAGAAAGGAAGAGTCGATCGTTAGAGATCGCTGTTTTGACCAAAGATCTCACGGTCAAATGAGATTCATCTTTCCTTTGAGTGATTGGTGGATAGAGAAAGGTCAACCGATGTGTGTAGAGAAGTCATTTTTTACGTGATCGTTTAGTATATTCCATAAACTTCCCCTCGGGTATACTATATCAATTGTTTATCAGATACTTATGGCTGAGAGCAAATTGTGCCAGATGACTGGTGGACGGCCGGCCTCTTTTAACGGAATTTGAGACATTCGACCTCATTATCTTCACAATAAAGCGTTTTTAACCTAACAAACTCTCCCTACGTTGTTAGGTGGGCCCTGAAAATCATTCGAACCAAAAAAAGGTCAGCGGTTGTCAGCGCGTACGATGCCTTTAAATACAATACCGGCCATACCTTCTGTCCCAAAGCGCGTCGGCGACGCGAAATCGCGTCGCAAACGCCGTTTTCGTTCGGAGTGGGCTATTCGAGAACCTGAAAAAACATTCGATTCCTCTCGACGAGGAGATTCCGATTATAGGTTTGTACTCGAGAAAAACTCAAGTCTTCACCTAGTTGTGAATTATTTTCCCAAAAAGGAGTCAAAATCTTTAGGAGTGTAATTTTAAAAATCTGAAAACACCAATGGCTCCCACTCGTCGTCCTGATTCCGTAAATTTTTCTCAAGTTTGGAAAAATATTACTTCTTGATGGAGTTATGGCACATTTCGCCCACCCAAAGAGTTAAAAGCGAGGAGTGCGTCAGAGAAGTGGTGGAGCAGTAGCGTGAAAAGCGCGGAGAACTGAGAAGTTGAAGGGAGACCACCGTCAGAATGGAGTTCATATAAAACTAGGAAAGATCGAGAGTGAATTTTGCCCCTCTCCCAGGTACAGAGACAGCTTCGAAGTCAGAAATACGACATAAATCTATTTGTAATGCTCACGTTTCAGTTTCGCTATTGCTAAAGAATTCCAACTCTTTGGGTTGGCGAAATGTGCCATAACTAGATCAAGAAGTAATGTTTTTCCGAACTTGAAAAGACTTTTGGAATCAGGACGACGAGGGAAAGCGATTGGTGTTTTCGGATTTAAAAATAACTACTCCCAAAAATTTTGACTCATTTTAGGTAGAATAGGTCATAACTAGGTTGTCGCGACTTCCTTGCGACTTATTTGCGATAAATAACACATGCTGAGCAGTTGGGATGATACCCTTAAGGCCCCGGTCATAGTTGGATGAGCCGACGTCTCCAGCCCGGTCGATACACACAGAATGCATTGGACATGGGATGCGAAAATCACTCGGTGTATCCCCCGCACCCCCCAACACCCACCCGGTCGATACGTATGAACAACATGGTGAGCTGAAGCTGAGAAAATCACTCGGTGTATCCTCTTCAACACCTCCCCGCACCCCTAACACCCCCCGGTCGATACGTATGTTTAAAATGATGGAGTGAGGTTGAGAAAATCACTAATGTATCCGGACGCGGTCGATATCCATGCAATACGTGGATGAGAAAATCACCGGGTGGGCGGGCCGATGATAAAACATTGCGTATCACTAGAAAGCTAACCTTACTGCTACCTCCGTTACTTCACCATACTCTCCTTCACTATTTCTCTGAACAGGTGCAATCCTGTTGGCCATGTAATCATCGTCATATCTAGTTGGATACATCGAGTAATTTTCTCAACCTCACTCCATCATTTTAAAAATACGTATCGACCGGGTGGGTGTTGGGGGGTGTTGGGGGGTGCGAGGGGGGGGGGGGGGGGGTGTTGGGGGGAGTCGGTGGGTTACAGATGCAAATAGCACCAACTCTGACCGGGGCCTAAAAGACGCGCATCCAGTATGTACGCTAGGTCCTGCCACGGTCTACTGTAGGCCACCTTTTGAGTGGGCGGGACCAGTATAACCAGCTCGCAAAGCACTCTTCGTCCCGTCTCGACCGCGTTCGGTCGACGAGCCGCCGAGCTCTTTGTTTTCTCGAATGTTCCATGAATCCAAATAATCGATTGCCGCTGTCCGTCACTCCTCTGTAATCATCTACTCTCTCATCGCGTCACATGAACTCTCGTCTACCATCGTCGATTATCCCGCGTGTTTCACTACAATTTCATCATCGATCGACGCGCCCGTTTCGTATTCTTTCTACATCTCGTCTCAAATCTTTAACATTTTTGTTGCGTAGTTAAACACTGTGGGATAGAAGCGGGTCGCTAATTCGCTCTTGGTTACCTACCGCCATCATTGTCATTTGCCTACCGTGCCTTGGTCCATCCTCATGTACGCATTAATTAAGCAAATCATACATGAAGATCTAATGCGTCTTTATAATCTCGAATGTTGATAACATTGAAAATATCTGTGTGCATTTATCGATTATCGTATCGGAAGCTGGTCACTATTCATACACAGCACGTAGGCGCTAACTATTAGGTCTAGAAGTTAATTTCCGCGTTTTTGTTGTTATTGATATTTTGTAAAAAATAAAATTATTTTATATAACGAATTTTATGTTATAATGCTCACTGTATTATCAGCTTTCTATTGATATATAACTTGCTTCACGTACCTTGCTTATAAAAGAAGTATTATTTTAGTTTTCAGAATATGTCAACTTTTGTGCCGGAAAAACGCCATTTGCGGGAAGCTCTCCTTTTCCCTTGCCATCTCAAGAAGAAAGCCACTGGCGCGCACCAAATGCTTGCCCAAGCTTACGGGGATGCTGCTCCATCCATAAAGAACCTGCCAAGAATGCGGTTTCAGCGTTTCAAATCAGCGGGTGATTTTGACGTTAAGGACAAAGATCGACCAGGACGGCCAAAAAAGTTCGAAGACGAAGAACTTCAGGCTTGTTAGATCAAGATTCGGCTCAAACGCAAGAACGGCTCATGGCATCTCTCAGCGTCACCAAAAAGCAATTTCTATTCGATTGAAGGCAATGGGGAAGATTCAAAAGGAAGGAAAATGGATCCCCTATGGGCTCTCAAGAACGCAACAAAGAGCAGAGAAAAACAACTTCACAAATCTTGTTGGACCGATTCCAAAGAAAGTCTTTTTACACCGCATCATAACTGGCGATGAAAAGTGGGTGTACTACGACAATCCGAAGCGAAGAAAATGGTATTAGTCCTGGTGAAACAACAACTGTCTGACCGCAAAACCAAACATCCACGGGAAGAAGGTCTTACTGTGTGCATATGGTGGGATCAACGCGGTATATCTGTACTATAGAACTTCTTCAGCCTGGCGAAACAGTTACAATGCGAATCGCCAATATCAGCATCAACTAGCGCAATTGCGGCATGAAATCGGGAAGCAAAGAGACCAGAAATGGGCGAGTCGACACGAAAAAAGTCATATTGCTTCATGATAACGCTCGACCTCATGTTGCTCGAACGGTAAAGGGGATACGCTAAAAGAGTTCAAATGGAAGTCTTACCGCACCCGCCGTATCTCTCCAGACATCGCCCCGTCGGATTATCACCTTTTCCGGTCAATAGCGCATGGTCTAGCCACAGACAGCGCTTTCAAGATCGTCAAGATGTCAAAAAATGGCTCGATGAATGGGTGGAGGCCAAACCAGAAAAATTTTTATTATGATGGAATCCATAAGTTACCCAAACTTTCTGGGAAATGGTTGTTATTAATGACGGAAATTATTTTGAATAAAAATTTTGTTTAAGTATGTCCAGTTTTCAATAGTGTAAAAAGCGTATTAAAAACGCTTGAAGTTAAACTTCTTAGACCTAATATAGAACGGGACTAGGCCATTAACTTTAAAGGCACAGTACATCCTCAGATATGAATTTTGAGATTTTCATGTGAATGAGTAGAAGACCCCTCCTGATTAACGCGTGCCGAATGTCATATCTCATTTTCTCCAGATAAGCATGATATAAGCGACCACCACAGGCCCGACCCCTTTGGCTCACCACAATTACAGGTCTGGACCCCTAACAGATTTTTCGAACTTGTTAGCGGCTCGATGGATGGATGAATTCCAACAAGTCGTGTTCTTCCAGTCCATTACCGGACTTTCTCCATATCCTGGCTTTCTCTCAACGCAAAGATTGCGAATGAAGAGAAATACAGGCCTGAGACAACTTCCCGTCTCAAATTCAATTTTTCACCCTCAAAATCTAGGTATCTTTGATGAGCCATAACTCTCTTCAGAGGGGGGGTTTTGGACGATTTTAGAGATACCACTGTGATCAGCGTGTGACTCTCTCCAAGATAAGCATAAAATCTGAAAATTAATTTCTTGGGTGTCCTGTGCCTTTAAGCACGCGTCCCTACATGAGTGTTTGGGCACTCTAATTGCTACGCTTTCGCCCCGCCTCTAGTCGCTAACCGCTGATGCATTTATTCCGCGTAGACTAGGAGCGACATAGGTGAAGACTTGAGCTTTTCTCAAGTCCAAACATATAATCGGAATCTTCACGTAGAATCTACACGCTTTGGGACAGAAGTTATGGCTGGTATTGTATGGCGAAAAAACTTTCTAACCTTGCCACGCCTACATATGGTTACCGTTTTCAATTCAGTCTGACGCATGGACCAGGTGGCTGGCCCTTTGCGAGGTTGTCGGCCTTACTGGAGAATAAGGTTTCGATCCGCACGGGGTGATCTACCTTCGCAGTCCGGTCTATTCATCAGACTAAAATTATTGTGCGAACTCTATGTGCGTCGCTTATCACCCTGTATATTCTGTTATTTTCATCAAACCTCTTTCTCCAACTGCACGAAGTTTCGAAGCGCAAAACGGGTTTTGAAGCAAATGGTGAGCAAGACCCTGGATAATATTCTACTTTTCATACTAGAACTCGTCATTGAGTCTGCTTCGGTAGATGTTGCACTTTCCGTGTAGAACTGCTCCAATGGGGTCATTAAGAAAAAGAGGGTGTCTGCTTGCAAACATGTCAAAGCTCAAGTCCTCGAACATTCTATCGAAAGAACGCAAGGGCTAATCGTCGAAGTCCATTTTTGGGTCAGGTCAGTGTTCAGGATAGATGAATTCGTGCCACATTTTTTGTTTACCTGACAACGTACAGTAGTCAAACTTAGAGCACAAGTGCCCCCAAGGTTTTCTATCGATTTTCTATCGACTCATATTACCAACTTCTCTTTAAAATCTATAAAATCTATCAATTATCGAGTTTCTTGGAAATCAACGAGAAGTAGAAAACTCAATAAAGAATATTCATCCACACTTGACTAAGAAGTTACCCGCCTGTATGTCTTCCGAAAATGCAAAATAATACAAAAATGTGGGTGCGCTAAAAGTTACAGAGCCCACGTAAGGGAATCTAGCAACTCGCTTTCATTTGCTTTTGATAGCGGGTCTCAAGACTTCAGCTATGATGCGTTTCCAGGCGGACACCCTCTGCTTCAGAATGACCCCCTTATAGCAGTTCTTCGCATGCGGTAAGTAGGAAAGATCATCGAATATGACCACGAGTTAATTAATTTCTTACAAATCGAGGATCCCTGGTGCTTTCGCCAACCACTGATCCCAAAAACGACTTTACGCTACAGAATTTCGCACGTTCTGGACAAGATTCATAGAAAAGAAAAGATCACATTAGCCGATGAGGCACGCGCATATTTCGCCGGGATGAGATTTGAAACCTTGTCACCATATTCAAAAAGCACCCTGTATGAAGCCAGTACATATGAAAAACAAGGGGACGGGTTGAACTCTCCTGCTTAGCGTTAATTTTACATCGTGGTCCCAATTTGACCGGCAGTCTCGGACTGTGTGCCCCAATTACTCACTCACTCAGTCAACCCGTTAGCTAGCGTCTGGCAAAGCGGGATGACCTCTCAGCCAAAGCTGTGGGCTCTATGGGAGCTCGAGCGGCCTGAACGATACGCTTACATTCAGAACGATTCGTAGCAATAGATATAGCATTGAGTACTCTGCATCGTTGCTTCTTCGGATCATCCTCGAATTGTTTCAGCCATGTCCTTTTAGAGGCTGCTCGTTGGATCTTCCACTGCACTGGACGTCTTCTCCATAGCATGCTGTACGGTAGTCGGCCTGCGTCCATCCTGCATACGTGTCCAAACTACCGCAAATGTCTGATCTGGACTTTGTCACTGATCGTGGGCTGGTGATCACATCGCTCCCTGATGATTTCGGTGCGCATGCGGTTGCAAAAGGTTATCCCGAGAATCTGGCGCAAGCATCGCATCCGGAAGGACTCAAGCTTCACCCATTCCGACTTGAGCAGTGTTCACGTTTCCGAGCCGTATAATAGAATAGGAATTTTCAATGCTCGTAACAGCCGAATCATCGTCGTCATCGATACGTTGGCTTTCTTCCACAGACACCAGCCAAGCGAAGCACAGGCAGTAGAAGCATGTCCGACTCTGCTGTAGATCTCCGTCGTTGCTGCCACTTTCTTCTCCTGTACTACTGATTCAATGTACTAAAAGTCCTTCACTTGCTCGAGTTCGGCTCCTTCGTAGTGCCCAGAGGCAAGCGATCCGTCTAATGTCATGGCCTTTGTCTTATCCTTATTGATTCGCAAGCCATAGGAGTTAGCGATCCGCGAAATAATACCAATTATATGCGTTGCCTCAGCATCGGCATCCGCGAACTGGCACTGTCATCCGTAAACACCAAGTCTGTGACGTAATCATCAATACTGTACTGTACGCCTCTCCTGTTTTCAATAGCTTCCCCCATGACGGCATCGATCACAGTATTGAACAGTAGCGACGATGTGACATCACCCTAACGAACACCAGCGTTGATCGTGAATTCTCCGAACAGCATATCTCCCATGCGAGTACAGCTAGTCGATCCATAGTATGTTTCCTAGTAAGCTTCACTATCTTCTTCCGTAGTTGTTCGCATTCAAGTGATCTCCATAAAACCGGCCAGTAAACGCAATCGAATGCTGACTTGAAATCAGTCAACACGATGACGACACGTTTACCGCAACGGATCCTTTGTTCTAGGAGCTGACGCAGAGCGAAAATTTGGTCGCTGCAGCTCCGACCCGTTCAAAATCCTGCTTATTCTTCACGTATGGTAAGTTCTCGATGTCGCTGAAGTTTGCTCTGAATGATCCTGTTGAAGACTTCAACAATCGATAAGAGACTATCCCGCTATAGTTGTGACAGTCCCTTGCGTCACCTTTTTTGTGGATAGGCATGATGATACCACGCTTCCAAGTGACTGGTACGACCTCAGACTGTCAAATGAGGTTAATCAGCTTATGAAGTTGATCGAAAAGAATGTCTCAATCAACTTCAATCTAGCAGTTATGTTGCCCACACAAGACGCCCTGCTCCCGTTCTTCAGAGACTTCACAGCCCCAAAGAACCTTTCTAGACAGAAATATAGGATTTTTCAGCCGGAGAAAAATGCTTTTCCCACTCGTAAGAGTCACCCGCTCTACGACGAATCTATATAGTCGACCGGTCCTGCTCCAACAGAGGCGGTCAACAGCGCGCCACGCGTCCACACATGCCACCCACGGCTAATCGTTCCCGGGGTGATATGTATGGACACGCGGCTTTTTGGAGATCGCTTCTGTTGGAGCAGGCCTTCCTACATCTCTCTCTCTCCTTTTGTGCTGCATTACCACGTTTTCAATACATTTCCCTTATTTTCCACGCCAACCAATCGTCAAGCAAATCACAATTATAATTTTTCAGGTGAGGGTGCTTTTGAATACGTCGCTAGAGCTGGAAGACATTCTCGGTGACATAGTTTACCGCGAAAATAACAATGTAAACTTATTTTCTCGTCTTTTACTTCCCGGTCAGCAGTTCAAATGTCAGATTGTTGCAGAGGCAAGAGGTGGAAAACTCTACTACAGATTATCTACGAGCGGTATCAGAGGTGAGTTTGACTAGTGTTCAATAGTGTAACTTGCGTAGAAAAATGGCAAAGTTGTGGAAATAGTAAGCTGCGTGGAGAGTTGTGACGCGGTGTCATGAATTGATATGTGTCAAAGGCTTTAGGTAAACTGATAATGTGTGCGTAGTAGATAGCTTACCCTTTCCCAATATTTCTATTGCTTTTTTCCTTACAGTTCAAGAAAAAATACAAATTTGCCGTCGATTATGGTGGGAAGTCTGCAACTCAGAACTGAGCCAGCCATAGACACCGTATGCTTCCAAGGGAAGTATACAAAGGGTAGGTCGGATCTGCCAAAACGAATAGTGTCGTTAGTATCTCTTATGACTCAATAGTAAAACTGCGCAGTATCCTGCCCCGAGCCGCAAGTTCCAAGAAGTTACAAGCTTAAAAAGCTCGTTTTTAGTGCTTTTTGTACCTTCCAATTAGTCTTCGGAAAATCCGGAAACGGACTTCACAAATGTGCTCAGCGCTCAAAACTACCCCCTGTGCGAAGTTCGGGTGAAGGCACATTTTCCATACTTTGTCCAGACTGACAGCGTTTTGGACTTATACCGATTTTCGGTAGGGCGTTTATTTCTACCAATTGAGGGCTCTGGAAGCGTTCTAGAAAAATGTTCTAGATTTGACTTTAAATTCTCCCAGGAGGTTTTTTGGGGCGCTTATCGCGAATTTGTAGCTTATTAGTCGATTTTCCGAAGTTTTAGGCTAATTTTGTTTGAAGCTTCCCAACCGAGGAAAATTTCGAGGGAAAAACGCCGTTTCGATATTTCCGGTTTTCTACGATAGGTATGTCTCAAAATCATTTGTTGAAGGTTATTTGGAGTGCTAAACACGAATCTGGAGTCCGTTTATCGATTTTTGGCAGATTACGGTAGATTACGGTTTGTGTACGGTAGTTAGGGGGGTGTGTATACAAGTCTGTTGGTACCTGCTCGTTGGTGCCCCTGCTTCTACTGAACCCAGCAGACGTTTGAGTGTACACAGGGAACGTTTCAGCGATATAGCGTGCACAACTATATCGCGAAAGTATCCCAAACATTGCATAAAGGTGTTACGTACGGCACACTAAGGCCTCTGGTCCATAACACCTTAGGATCCGTACCTAAGGAGTTCATGGAGTCATTGGCCACAAGCCACAAAATACGGTAGTTCGGTCAAAATCTCAGATTTTGCTCAAAATTTGTATACGGGGGTTATTCGGGGTGGAGAATACGAATTTAACGACCGTTTGTCGATTTTCAGATTACTAAAGCCTCTTTCACACTTGCCCGACCGACGTCGGACGACTCGTTATCGAATGTGTAATATCTATCTACCCTACCTCACCCATCTTATCTATCTTAACATATCAAATTTGATAACGAGTCGTCCGACGTCGGCCGGCAAACTATGAAAGGGACTTAAGGCCTCGGTCAGAGTTGGTGCCATTTGCATCTGTAGCCCAACGACTCCCCCCAACACCCCCCCCCCCCACGTCGATACGTATGATTAGAATGATGGAGTGAGGTTGAGAAAATCACTCGGTGTATCCAACTAGATATGACGATGATTACGTGGCCAACAGGATTGCACCTGTTCAGAGAAATAGTGAGAAGAGTATGGTGAAGGAACGGAGGTAGCAGTATGGTTACCTTTCTAGTGCGATACGCAATGTTCTATCATCGGCCCCGCCCACTCCGGTGTGATTTTCTCATCCGCCGTCATCCACGTATTGCATGGATATCGACCGCGTCGCGGATACACCGGAGTGGATTTTTCTCAACTCCTCACTCCAGTCATTTCAATCATGCACGTATTGACTCGGGTGGGTGTTGGAGGGATACACCGAGTGATTTTTGCATCCCATTTCCAATGCTTTCTGTGTGTATCGACCGGGCTGGATACGTCGGTCTCCATCCGACTATGAGCGGGGCCGAGGGTGACTTTTGCCCCCTAAAAGACATGTTACCTACCGTAACCTACAGTAAACCTCAAAATTTCGACAACATTCGTGTTCACCACCCTAGATTACCCCTACATACAACTTTTGAGCTAAATCCGAGGAAATTTTTGAAACTCCCATAAAAAAAATGCCTGATGGGTACCCATGCCTTTTCGCGAGGCTCAAAACATGCTCATAACTTTTTTTGAACCCGCGGCTCGGGGCTGGATACTGCGCATTTTCACTATTGAGCCAGAATAGATACTAACGATACTGGTCGTTTTGGCAGATCCCACCTACGCTTTGTATACTTCCCTTGTTAGTGAAAACACACTACCGCACCGCCGCCTTTTTTCATTGCCGTGGTCTGTACGTAGTAGCAGGATGGGTTCAAAACATGAGACAGGACAATGAAGAAGGGGGAGCATTAGAAAAGCGAAACAAAAAAGCAAAGAAAGTTTGAAAGAGACCATGCAAGTCAAAAAATGGCGTTCTCTGTCCTCTAGTGGATCATTCGACGACTCCAGCGAAGCGGCTGCTCGCGCTTCCGGTTGATACATATCTGCAGCGCTCAAACGCAGAAAACAGCGTGTCAGCGTGTGTACTACTATGTAGAACGTTGTTTTTTCAGATCTTTCGCGGTCTCTCTTTCGACCTAAGCGACGCATTGGAGAGCGCTGCCGTGACTTCCTATAAGGTGAGGTATTCGCAGGTGATAACTCAGATAATGTTTGGCTACTCAGAAAAATCAAAACAAGTTACTTGTAATATAAATGTAACTTACTTGATTGTCTCAAGCAACTTACATTTATATTACATGTAACATACATTTATATCACATGTAAATTTATATTGCATGTAAGTTACACTTATGTTACATGTAACCTAATTTATATTTCCACTATGGGTGGCCATCACGTGATGCAGACGACACGCGACGCAGAGCGCGCGTCTCAGACCACACACTAAGCAAAAAAAATGTTGTGCGGGGCCTTCCCTGCTGGCTTGAGGTCAAGTACATCAAACTTGGGTAATTGAACCCAACAGCAACGCCAGTCGTAAGCATGGCCCCGCGAGTGCGTCGTACATCAGCCTTGGAAATATATTCTCGGCCGACCTAAGTTACTTGCGACTTATACTGTGCCATTTAAGTCACATGTAACATATCTGTGGCGCACTGCACGCAGTATCCTCTCAGAAATTGAAAACAAGTTACTTGTAACATATCTGAGCCGATGTAAGTTGTTTGCGACTTACTTCAGGCCATTTAAGATACATGTAACATATCGGAGGCACGCCGCACGCAATATTCCGCCGATATGTTACATGAAACTTAAGTGACATGAGATAAGTCGCAAGTAGCTTACATCAGCTCAGATATGTTGCAAGTAACTTGTTTTCATTTTTCTGAGTACTAGAAAGGCGCGAATAGAAGATTCAGGAAAATCATATGGCCTACGTGACTTCCTGGCTGGCCGTCACCACCGCAGCTTTGATAGTGTTTGTGTGTCTGATCAGCCGAGCGCTATTCATCCACAGGTGACTGGAAACAAGACACAAGCTGAGCAGTTTTGATTTGAACGCTGGCGACAGCTCTTCAATTTCTTTTCAGGACTCGAACAATCAGGTCGCAGAGTAGTATAAGTCCTCCAAGCAAAGAACCTTCAGAAACCACTATTTCGACGACTGCACACGTACTGCTGGGAATCGGTGTGGTAGTGCTGGGAGAGCTTATGTTTTTATTCTTCATGTGAGTTTTCTAAGCATAATTTTATTTACAAGTACAAATACAATTTTTAATACAATTTTTTTCTACAAATTTCCATGCATGCAGCAGTATATCACACTTTCATCGTCTTCAAAGACACCGTACGCAATAAAAACCCGATATCGTTTTCTAACGTTTTCGGATTGCTACATTTACCCTCAAAGTGATTTAATGTTGCAAAAGGCACCTCTTAAAACTGAGACATTTGAAGAGAAAAAACCTCTTTCAACCGAAATCTTTATTTTAACTTGGCGCCGGCATTAAAGTGTGACACTTGGTACTCTGAGAAAATTTGCAGCGTCAGTGCCGGGAAAGTACCGCGACCATCGACTGTACCGCAATAGTACCGCAGCGGCTCCGTGATCAGACGGTTTCTTGCCGAGTCTTTAGCCTCGACATCGCCGCGATAGTACCGCAGCGGCTCCGCGTTGGAACCGTGCCGGCTCCGCGAGGATGCAGCAGTGAACCCGCGTGGAGTACGATGTACTATCCTGTGTGGTGAAACGAAGTTGTCGTCGGTTCAGTAACCCAATTTTGAGGTACATTCTGTATTTTCCTTGGGCGCAAAAGCGGCGGTAACCTCTGTCCTTATCAGACAGATGACGTAACGACCGCAGATGCGTATTTTTGTTCTTGCCCCCCCCCTAGTTGTATTATCATTCTTGAATAACTTTATATCAGATGCTCTCCCGGAGCCGCTGCGGCACTATGGCGGAGCCAAAGCGGCGCTGCAACATCACCGCTACGGCTCCGCGATAGTGCCGCTTCGGTGCCTGTAGGCTCCAAAGCTGCACTATCGCCCAGCCGTAGCGGCAATTCCTCTCAGAGTATGGTATTCGTTTTGAATTTAGTCTGACGCGTGAACCAGGCTACTGGCCGTGCGGGGTTGGCGGCCTCACTGAAGCATGAGGTTTCGATTCGCGCGGCATGATCTACCGTCGCAGCCCCGCACATTCATCAGACTAGAAATACTGCGCGAACTCTACATGGAGCAATTTTTATTATTCGTTCTTTGGCGGAACGTTGGGAACAATCCGCCAAGGTCGCGAATCGGGTGTGCGATGATAAATCGACCAAAGCGTGTTTTGAGCCCTACGAAGCGTCAACGGACAACCGCCGTCACCGGCTATAGAAGCTGTCTTCCTTTTAGCATAGCATCGACCGCCCACGAACCTAGAAAGCTGTTTTGAGGTGGTAAAGTTCTCAATCGAAGGCGATTTCAAAATATGACACGCACGCCGACCGCGTGGGCGGACAGTCTCATTCGGACAGACTTAAGGGGGTCCTGTTTTTGCCTTTGACAATGTACATATTTCAATTTGTTGCGTACTCGACTAACAAAGTAACTGTTTAGGTGCGAGTTCTATAACGGCTACAAAGTGATGTACAACGAGAATACACTATCTCTGGGAAAGCTGATGCAACAGAAAGATGCCAGTGACAACACCACCTTCAACTACAATCTAAGGTGAATTTTACAAATACTGTGGCTTCATAGAAGAAGACGGTTATTATAGGGAGATACCCACTAGATTCCAGCGACTCAGAAAATCGCAGCATTCAATGTGTGTCGAATATGCATTCAACGTGAAGGATCACACCCATTGAAAGACTCTTTTGCATGGGCACGTGCTCCAAACAGCAGCACGTGCTGCTAGATTTCATCGCAGGAACACTTGCTGCAATGCGACTCAGCCAGCTCGTTGAGCACCATCTGGGGCCGCCAGTGGCTGGATGAGTTCTCCAGCGGCTGGGTGAGCCAAGAACCGCAAACTTGTGTAATTGAACCGGCGACGCTGCCGATATCTGAGCCCTGCCGTAAGAGTGAATCGTATGCTTTCCCTCTTTGAAAAATCGTTTTGTCATTGAGTTTAATGTGTATTATGCACGCATTGAACGTTCTATTTGTTGGGCCTCGTGCTCGAAATTGGAACACAATAGAAGCACGTACTCTCCTAGCAGCACGTTCCCTGACTGAGCTTGAAACCACCTTGTCTTCGAGTTGAGTGCATATTCGACACGCACGGAATGCGGTGCTTGTCTAGGTATAAGATTTCGACTCTATCTCATGAGCTGTTAGCAGCACCTGTTTCCAACAACGAGTTTTTGAATCCCACGGGCGCAATGTGTACCCGCCGCCGTTGTTGAAAAGAATACTGCCGCGTTCACTAGTATCAGAAAAATAATGAAGGAGTCGAATCAATCGATCAGCAGGAGTATCAGACGAATAGTGATTTATATGTACTCTATTTATCTCGAATTGCACAGAACAGGGTCCGCCATTGGCTCTCTATTTACCGCAGTGCACGTCCATGAACGCGTTCTCGGCCGACCCCGGTAGGCAAGCAAAGCAATACGCCAGCGCCGCCGCCACTCAACCACCCACCCCGCCACTGTGCCGTCAATCTGGTAAATTATTTCTGTTTTTATGTTGTTACTTGAACTTTTTAAATCAAATTCGCAGATAATTTTATTGAGTTGTTTTGAGAGTGTTCTAGCCAGGGTTTCGCAGGTCTACGGCATTTTGTCCCCCTCAAAAGTTTTCTTGTGCTGATTAGAGGCTTGGGGAATTTTTCTGTTTTGTTTTCTCTTTTTTACCATCTTCCAACCAAGTCAACATGTCCTCATTTAGTCCAACGATAGTAATTTTGATGACTGTTTCTGACTTCCTTTTTCGTCAAAATGCCGTTAACCTACCAAAATCCCCAGCTGAAAAACCTAAACACCTTCATAAAATTATTTGAAAAATTAGTTCGAAAAGTTCAAGTAAAAACATTAAAAAAAATGAAAATAACTCACCAGGTTGTAGGCGCAGTGGCAGGGTGGATGGCTGAGTGGAGGCGGCACCGGCGTATTGGTTCGCATGCCCACCGGGGTCAGCCGAGAACGCGTTCATGGACTTGCTTTACGGTGCATAGAGAGGTCAATGGCGGACCGTGTTTTGTGCGATTCGAGATAAACAGACTGTACCAGTCAACAGTAGCTCAGTCGCAGCACGACTAACTCGAAGAATACCTACGTGATGGCCGCTCCGCGCGCACGCCGACCGCATGGGCGGA